>OY992877.1:103021161-103502468 GCA_963921405.1 Cepaea hortensis
AAGCCCAAGGTGTCTGCTACAACATTGCAACCTCCAGCCCAAGATGTCTGCTACAACATGCAACCTCCAGCCCAAGATGTCTGCTACAACATTGCAACCTCCAGCCCAAGATGTCTGCTACAACATGCAACCTCCAGCCCAAGATGTCTGCTACAACATTGCAACCTCCAGCGCAAGATGTCTGCTACAACATTGCAACCTCCAGCCCAAGATGTCTGCTACAACATGCAACCTCCAGCCCAAGATGTTTGCTACAACATGCAACCTCAAGCCCAAGGTGTCTGCTACAACATGCAACCTCCAGCCCAAGGTGTCTGCTACAACATGCAACCTCCAGCCCAAGGTGTCTGCTACAACATGCAACCTCAAGCCCAAGATGTCTGCTACGACATGCAACCTCCAGCCCAAGGCGTCTGCTACAACATTGCAACCTCCAGCCCAAGGTGTCTGCTACAACATGCAACCTCCAGCCCAAGGTGTCTGCTACAACATGCAACCTCCAGCCCAAGGTGTCTGCTACAACATGCAACCTCCAGCCCAAGGTGTCTGCTACAACATGCAACCTCAAGCCCAAGGTGTCTGCTACAACATGCAACCTCCAGCCCAAGGTGTCTGCTACAACATGCAACCTCCAGCCCAAGGTGTCTGCTACAACATGCAACCTCAAGCCCAAGATGTCTGCTACGACATGCAACCTCCAGCCCAAGGTGTCTGCTACAACATGCAACCTCCAGCCCAAGGTGTCTGCTACAACATGCAACCTCCAGCCCAAGATGTCTGCTACAACATGCAACCTCCAGCCCAAGATGTCTGCTACAACATTGCAACCTCCAGCCCAAGATGTCTGCTACAACATGCAACCTCCAGCCCAAGATGTCTGCTACAACATTGCAACCTCCAGCGCAAGATGTCTGCTACAACATTGCAACCTCCAGCCCAAGATGTCTGCTACAACATGCAACCTCCAGCCCAAGATGTCTGCTACAACATGCAACCTCAAGCCCAAGGTGTCTGCTACAACATGCAACCTCCAGCCCAAGGTGTCTGCTACAACATGCAACCTCCAGCCCAAGGTGTCTGCTACAACATGCAACCTCAAGCCCAAGATGTCTGCTACGACATGCAACCTCCAGCCCAAGGCGTCTGCTACAACATTGCAACCTCCAGCCCAAGGTGTCTGCTACAACATGCAACCTCCAGCCCAAGGTGTCTGCTACAACATGCAACCTCCAGCCCAAGGTGTCTGCTACAACATGCAACCTCCAGCCCAAGGTGTCTGCTACAACATGCAACCTCAAGCCCAAGGTGTCTGCTACAACATGCAACCTCCAGCCCAAGGTGTCTGCTACAACATGCAACCTCCAGCCCAAGGTGTCTGCTACAACATGCAACCTCAAGCCCAAGATGTCTGCTACGACATGCAACCTCCAGCCCAAGGTGTCTGCTACAACATGCAACCTCCAGCCCAAGGTGTCTGCTACAACATGCAACCTCCAGCCCAAGGTGTCTGCTACAACATGCAACCTCAAGCCCAAGGTGTCTGCTACAACATGCAACCTCCAGCCCAAGGTGTCTGCTACAACATGCAACCTCCAGCCCAATGTGTCTGCTACAACATGCAACCTCAAGCCCAAGGTGTCTGCTACAACATTGCAACCTCCAGGCCAAGATGTCTGCTACAACATGCAACCTCCAGCCCAAGATGTCTGCTACAACATGCAACCTCAAGCCCAAGGTGTCTGCTACAACATTGCAACCTCCAGCCCAAGGTGTCTGCTACAACATGCAACCTCCAGCCCAAGGTGTCTGCTACAACATGCAACCTCCAGCCCAAGGTGTCTGCTACAACATGCAACCTCAAGCCCAAGGTGTCTGCTACAACATGCAACCTCCAGCCCAAGGTGTCTGCTACAACATGCAACCTCCAGCCCAAGGTGTCTGCTACAACATGCAACCTCCAGCCCAAGGTGTCTGCTACAACATGCAACCTCAAGCCCAAGATGTCTGCTACGACATGCAACCTCCAGCCCAAGGCGTCTGCTACAACATTGCAACCTCCAGCCCAAGGTGTCTGCTACAACATGCAACCTCCAGCCCAAGGTGTCTGCTACAACATGCAACCTCCAGCCCAAGGTGTCTGCTACAACATGCAACCTCCAGCCCAAGGTGTCTGCTACAACATGCAACCTCAAGCCCAAGGTGTCTGCTACAACATGCAACCTCCAGCCCAAGGTGTCTGCTACAACATGCAACCTCAAGCCCAAGATGTCTGCTACGACATGCAACCTCCAGCCCAAGGCGTCTGCTACAACATTGCAACCTCCAGCCCAAGGTGTCTGCTACAACATGCAACCTCCAGCCCAAGGTTTCTGCTACAACATGCAACCTCCAGCCCAAGGTGTCTGCTACAACATGCAACCTCCAGCCCAAGGTGTCTGCTACAACATGCAACCTCAAGCCCAAGGTGTCTGCTACAACATGCAACCTCCAGCCCAAGGTGTCTGCTACAACATGCAACCTCCAGCCCAAGGTGTCTGCTACAACATGCAACCTCAAGCCCAAGGTGTCTGCTACAACATGCAACCTCCAGCCCAAGGTGTCTGCTACAACATGCAACCTCCAGCCCAAGGTGTCTGCTACAACATGCAACCTCAAGCCCAAGGTGTCTGCTACGACATGCAACCTCAAGCCCAAGGTGTCTGCTACAACATTGCAACCTCCAGCCCAAGATGTCTGCTACAACATGCAACCTCAAGCCCAAGGTGTCTGCTACAACATGCAACCTCAAGCCCAAGGTTTCTGCTACGACATGCAACCTCAAGCCCAAGGTGTCTGCTACAACATTGCAACATCCAGCCCAAGGTGTCTGCTACGACATGCAACCTCAAGCCCAAGGTGTCTGCTACAACATTGCAACCTCCAGCCCAAGATGTCTGCTACAACATGCAACCTCAAGCCCAAGGTGTCTGCTACAACATGCAACCTCCAGCCCAAGATGTCTGCTACAACATGCAACCTCAAGCCCAAGGTGTCTGCTACAACATGCAACCTCAAGCCTAAGGTGTCTGCTACAACATGCAACCTCCAGCCCAAGGTGTCTGCTACAACATGCAACCTCAAGCCCAAGATGTCTGCTACGACATGCAACCTCCAGCCCAAGGTGTCTGCTACAATATGCAACCTCCAGCCCAAGGTGTCTGCTACAACATGCAACCTCCAGCCCAAGGTGTCTGCTACAACATGCAACCTCAAGCCCAAGGTGTCTGCTACAACATGCAACCTCAAGCCCAAGGTGTCTGCTACAACATGCAACCTCCAGCCCAAGGTGTCTGCTACAACATGCAACCTCAAGCCCAAGATGTCTGCTACGACATGCAACCTCCAGCCCAAGGCGTCTGCTACAACATTGCAACCTCCAGCCCAAGGTGTCTGCTACAACATGCAACCTCCAGCCCAAGGTTTCTGCTACAACATGCAACCTCCAGCCCAAGGTGTCTGCTACAACATGCAACCTCCAGCCCAAGGTGTCTGCTACAACATGCAACCTCAAGCCCAAGGTGTCTGCTACAACATGCAACCTCCAGCCCAAGGTGTCTGCTACAACATGCAACCTCCAGCCCAAGGTGTCTGCTACAACATGCAACCTCAAGCCCAAGGTGTCTGCTACAACATGCAACCTCCAGCCCAAGGTGTCTGCTACAACATGCAACCTCCAGCCCAAGGTGTCTGCTACAACATGCAACCTCAAGCCCAAGGTGTCTGCTACGACATGCAACCTCAAGCCCAAGGTGTCTGCTACAACATTGCAACCTCCAGCCCAAGATGTCTGCTACAACATGCAACCTCAAGCCCAAGGTGTCTGCTACAACATGCAACCTCAAGCCCAAGGTTTCTGCTACGACATGCAACCTCAAGCCCAAGGTGTCTGCTACAACATTGCAACCTCCAGCCCAAGGTGTCTGCTACGACATGCAACCTCAAGCCCAAGGTGTCTGCTACAACATTGCAACCTCCAGCCCAAGATGTCTGCTACAACATGCAACCTCAAGCCCAAGGTGTCTGCTACAACATGCAACCTCCAGCCCAAGATGTCTGCTACAACATGCAACCTCAAGCCCAAGGTGTCTGCTACAACATGCAACCTCAAGCCTAAGGTGTCTGCTACAACATGCAACCTCCAGCCCAAGGTGTCTGCTACAACATGCAACCTCAAGCCCAAGATGTCTGCTACGACATGCAACCTCCAGCCCAAGGTGTCTGCTACAATATGCAACCTCCAGCCCAAGGTGTCTGCTACAACATGCAACCTCCAGCCCAAGGTGTCTGCTACAACATGCAACCTCAAGCCCAAGGTGTCTGCTACAACATGCAACCTCCAGCCCAAGGTGTCTGCTACAACATGCAACCTCCAGCCCAAGGTGTCTGCTACAACATGCAACCTCAAGCCCAAGGTGTCTGCTACGACATGCAACCTCAAGCCCAAGGTGTCTGCTACAACATTGCAACCTCCAGCCCAAGATGTCTGCTACAACATGCAACTTCAAGCCCAAGGTGTCTGCTACAACATGCAACCTCAAGCCCAAGGTGTCTGCTACGACATGCAACCTCAAGCCCAAGGTGTCTGCTACAACATTGCAACCTCCAGCCCAAGGTGTCTGCTACGACATGCAACCTCAAGCCCAAGGTGTCTGCTACAACATTGCAACCTCCAGCCCAAGATGTCTGCTACAACATGCAACCTCAAGCCCAAGGTGTCTGCTACAACATGCAACCTCCAGCCCAAGATGTCTGCTACAACATGCAACCTCAAGCCCAAGGTGTCTGCTACAACATGCAACCTCCAGCCCAAGGTGTCTGCTACAACATGCAACCTCCAGTACAAGGTGTCTGCTACAACATGCAACCTCCAGCCCAAGGTGTCTGCTACAACATGCAACCTCCAGCCCAAGGTGTCTGCTACAACATGCAACCTCCAGCCCAAGGTGTCTGCTACAACATGCAACCTCCAGTACAAGGTGTCTGCTACAACATGCAACCTCCAGTACAAGGTGTCTGCTACAACATGTAACCTCCAGTACAAGGTGTCTGCTACAACATGCAACCTCCAGTACAAGGTGTCTGCACTACAATCTGCTGTCCATCTTAGTGCTGATCTACCCCAGCCTTTTCTTCCAGGAACCACTACTCCCATTACTATTCTCGCCGAGCTGGTTTATATATCCAAAGTATGTCAGTTTCCTGAACACGATACGGCTTAATAGCCAATTTCATTCGATGTTGAGATCCTGTAGAATTTCAGTATGTTTCTTCTTTTTGGTTCACAACATTGTAACTACTTTTCTGTAACATTTAAGCACAAAGGTCTCAATTTCCCTCTCTAGTGATCGAGAAACAGTCCGTGACTCACATGTATGTATTGGCACTGGGAAATGCATACGTTAATTATTATTATTATTATTATTATTATTATTATTATTATTATTATTGTTATTATTATTATTATTATTATTATTATTATTATTATTATTATTATTATTATTATAGGGGAAGTTTGCTTGTGTTTGTTCCTCATTAGCGAAAGGACTGCTTGTCCTCCAACCACTACAACTACCATTAGTAGGTCTCTTTCAGTCCTGAAGGACTATAGAGTTGTGCCGCTGGGGAGGCACCTGACAGCGCCGCTGGTGACTGTATAGTCCAATGCGTAAGTAACAATTTCTGCCACAGTTTTCGCATCTGCAAGACGAGGCAGGTCCCGTAGTAAGTGTCTGCATTTTATGCCCGTGTCGCCTATCCTCAGTTTGTTGGATCATATTGCACTCAAAAGAGCACCAGTCCGTTTAGTACATCTCTTCTCCAGGAATTCTTGTTTCTGATAGCGAAGCCAACTCCATGCACCCTGGTCTCTCCGCACGGCTTTGCCATGTCAGTAGAAAAGTGAAGTCCCTTTCCTTGATGTTTCCAGATTCTGAGAGTCTGGTCTCTTGCAGAGTGACAATGTCTATCCCCATGACCAGATATGCAGGTAAGTATAAGTAAGGGGCCCTTGTACCCACCTTAAGCTCAGCGCACTGGGCATATGGTGCCAAACAAATCGCAAAAATAAGTCCCGTAGCAGAAACTTGCTGTGAGTGTGTCAAGATTTAGGCCCATCACATGTTTACAGGCCTGAGTGCACGGGGGAAAATGTGACCTGCCTTTCCCTGCCTTAGCGAACGACGAGAGTTGACATCAAATACTTTTTCGACCACGCTCCTGTCATTGTCACAGTAACGTCCTAACCGTTGCATCAACTCGCTGTATGATGCTAGTTCCATATTTTATGAGCTAGGACATTCACCGAGGGTTAAGTGGCCAGTTTTCTCTTAGCAGATGATGAGCACAGGGTTTGACCTTCGTCCGTCCGTGCTCATAACGTAACCGTAGCCTCCTAAAGATTACACTAACACGCTCGCTTAATCAACCAAACATTGGTCAAATAACACACTCACAAACACAGCGAACCGTTATAATAGGGTTAGTATATTATAGATTCAAGCCTTCATTTCCAGATTTGTTTGTGGGCGTATAGATTCAATTCCAGATTTGTTTGTGGGCGTATAGACTGCATTATTCTCTTGATTTCATGTTTGAATTCCCTATCAATACTAAGACTAATTGCTTCCACAATAGATCCCAATCTTGCTGGAACTCTCCGAGAGTCGCAGAACTTAATGTCCACTGATCGATGAGACTTAAACAAAGCGGGGGGTATTTTCTGGTGTGATTTCAGTAAAGCTTATCGACAGGCAGCTTGGGTTTACGGGAAGCACGGGTAATGTATTGATCTGTTGCTACTGCCGACAGGTATGACTTAAGTGATTAACGGGTATAGCAAACAGAGCAGTGGATGCGGAGAGCAGATGATGTAAGAGTGGGTGGGAGAATCAAACAAAGAAGAGAGGAAGAGAGAGAGAGAGAGAGAGAGAGAGAGAGAGAGAGAGAGAGAGAGAGAGAGAGAGAGAGAGAGAGGGGGGGAGAAGAAGAAAACTAGAGTGACAAATGGAAAGAAGTGACGAAAACAAGAAAGAGAGTAAGGAACAAAGAGACACACAGGCAGACAAATATAACAGACAATATAATGATAGACAGACAGACAAAATGACGTACGGACGGACCAACCGACCGACCCACCAACCGACCCACAGACTGACCAACCGATCGACCGATCGACCGATCGACCTATAGACAGACAGACAGACAGACAGACAGACAGACAGACAGACAGACAGACAGACAAACAGACAGACAGACAGACAGACAGACAGACAGACAGACAGACAGACAGACAGACAGACAGACAGACAGACAGACAGACAGACAGACAGATAGATAGATAGATAGATAGATAGATAGATAGATAATTCCAATACTATAATTCTTTCCTAACTATCGTGTTCTTGATGTTAAGTCACCACAACGCTAGTGTAAAGCATGAGAGTGTTTCACACTCATAGGTTGAGTGTACCAGTTTTTAGTGTGCCCTTACATCCCGTCTGTTTTCCATATTATTCGGGTGTCCGTAGAACTGTGTCCGTATTTGAAGGCTCTATATCTTTCGACGTCGACGAGTTGGGTGGAATTTGCCAGTAGTAAAGCTACCGCCGTCGTAGATCTTGGGTTTACCGGGGTCATGTGTGCTTCTTAACCACCTTTCAAACTGAACACATGCTGTATTCACTCTGTGTTAAAAATGAAATGCAACAACATATAACTGCATACGATGGGGGAAATATAGGACATCAACAGTAGAGAATGAAATAACAATATTGCGTGAGATCACCGAATAAATACAATAACCCAATCACGAATCGCCCAACTTTTCCTTCATCAGATTAGCTCACGGGATCAGGTAGTTGTCCTTACACCTTCTATATCACATCATCCTTGCACTTTTGAAACCCTTTTCGCTCATAAATAACGAGTAAATACACGGTTGAGCGTACACTGCAGGTAAGTCAAGGGCCATGTCCACGCATTCAGGTGTGTTGGGTATTTAGTGCTGTCTCCACAGACAGACTGGGTGTAGACAGAGGAGCGCAACTGTGAGGGTACAAGCTTTATCCTGGTGCGAGGGAATGCAACCTAAACTAAAGACTAAATGTCATGGAAGGGCAAACCAGGTCCAAAGTCTTGGCCGGCAACTGGTCTAGGATCGAACTCCAACAGGCGGACAGTTAGAGCATTGCTTTGCTGATCCGGCAGCTTCTGGAGCTTGTCTTGTTCCAGATGTAATCGTGTTACATTTCCTCTGGAGTAAACTAGGCAGGCCGAAAAATGTATCATGCTGCATGGGCAACACATGGTCTCTACAATTCAGCCCAGGCTTGTGCTATGGAGTAGTCTGTGCCTTTTTAAAGCACAATGTAACAAACTATCGTCTATCAAGACGGCAAGGTGCCATTAGTATAAGATGGATGGATGGATGGATAGATAGATAGATGGGCAGGTGAATAAATAGATGGACGGGTGAATAGACAGATGGATGGATTGACAGGCAAACACAGAGGGACCAGAGGGAGAGATAGGAAGAGAGAATTGAGAGAGAGAGAGAGAGAGAGAGAGAGAGAGAGAGAGAGAGAGAGAGAGAGAGAGAGAGAGAGAGAGAGAGAGAGCGAGAGCAAAATATGATATCATCCAAAGGCAGATAAGGATGTGAAACCATTAATAAAGCAGAAGAAACCTTATATTTATTCCACCGCATTAAAATGTCAAAGCTTTAGTTATTATAATGAACAAAACAAGTAAAGGGAGGTGAGAAAGACAAACCTTTTAAAGAAAGCCATGGACTTAGTTCCGCTCTATTGGCACAGAAATACTATTGTTTTCAAAGCTTGTGATGATTCTGTAGTCTGTGTATCGTCGTGTTACATTTCTTAGGCAACTAGTGGTAACTGTGGTCCGTTATTATGTGTCTTCTGTGTATAGTTTAAATCTTCCTGAGATACGAGTATTTTTGCTTAGCTAGCATGACATTGGCTATAAATGTAGATTTTATTTCAGTAACATACGTTTATGATGTTTCATTATTCAGTTCTGACAGAACGTGACCGCAAAACAGTTTGAGAAATTAGGAAATATGCATGTAACACATCTTCAGTGCACACTCCAGTCTGTTCAGAATAACGCTTAGCCCCGTATATTTAGTATTTAAAAACACCGAGAACAATAATAAAGTTAATTATGAAGCCACTTGAGAAACAAATTCACAGCGTTCACTGGCACTCATGCAAGTAGAGAAACATTTTAGAACGAACGAACGGATTTTATTTTTAAAGGGTCACAGATTGGGTACGCAGGTCTGTTTTACATTCAGCCCATCCAGCCACTCAACTTTCGTACATCATAGATGATTAGAGAAGATATTTGACCATATACAAATTTTGATCTATATCTATAGTGACCACGGAGAGATTAGAATCTATTGTTTCCTAATGACGACAGTGCCTCGCTGTATTTCGGCGCACGGCCAACTAGACATACCTGACAAATAGGTGTCTTCGTTAGCTTGGTCTATCCTTCACCTGAATCCCCAAATCTGAATGTGGACATAACTCGTATCAAGCCATTCAGATAGCACCAGGTTTCAGAAATGTGTATAGCAGGTTCAAATCTCTGTAGAAATAAGCAAGTAAATGACCCGTTACTCGCTCCTTGCCGCAGTGGGCATATAGTGCGGACCCCTTTTTGTATTGGTAGCCAGTATTACGCCTGCCGCCTTTACTTCCCAAGTCATTTCCTGGTACCAGTTTTAGGCTCGGTCGTCCTGGGAGCAAAATTTCGTGTATATGCGGATACGAACCCATGACGCTTGACGGGAAGGCGAGCGTCTAGCCACTACGGTGTATCTACTTCCCTCAAGTAACAAGAAAGTTAGATGCATGTCCGGTTTCGTTACGTAGCAGCAACCCCTGCATTTATTGGCTGTTTTAGATTTGCTAGGCAAGTTTAGTAGTTTGCCAATGCTTTCTGAACGGCTTACGCTCATACCGTCGAAATGAAACAGTACATTAATAACCATGCAATATATTAGAAGCATTTTTTTTTTTTACATCAAGGGAGAAAACTCTACAAAATTGTGGCACATAGACAGATCGGCTATATCAGTGGTTCTCAAATTTTTTTTAGCCCATGCATCCTTTGACCATATTTTCAGAACGTCATTCCCCCGCCACCCCCCTTTCGTATTTCCTCCCTATAAATACCCCCCCCCCCAACCCCTACATAGTATACGTAAAACTGGAAGCTAAATTTAATAACACATACTAGAACGAGTCTAGACGTCTACATAAAATGTGATTTGCGGGTTATAAAATGAATTTCAGAAGGGCGAGAAGTATAGTACTGCAAAATATGGAGGGAAAACCAATATCAAGTAATCGGTTCTTGTATTAACGCGATCTTGAAATAATCTTAATTCCCCCCCCCCCACCCTTTCTCCTCCGCGGTAGCGCATTGCCCAGCCAGCTTGACTGCCTGTCCGGTGGGCGTGAGTTCGAATCCCCATAGACGCGTGGATTATTGTTTTTTAAAGGATCTGAAACCCCATGTCGACACAGCCTAGTATTTGTAGATGAATTTGTTCTGGGAAGAAAATGCGGCCCATGTGATATTGACTGCATCGCCTAACGAGAAACGACTGGTGTAAAAAATATATGCGGATTTCGTCAAATACCTAATTTTCCTCAAGTCGTGAAATGGGTCCTTCATACTTTTTGTTAAACCATGTTAATTAATAACCGAATTGGTACTTTATTTTTAATTAACTGCAAAAAAAAAAAAGAAAGACATTCTGGGGGTTCTCGGGAAATCTCGCGACATCAGGGTGATTCCATAGTGTGTGTAGGGGTGTGTTTAAATACTCTATGCAATCGAGGAATGCTAACTTGGATATTTTGGGGGCCCTGAAAACGGCCACTGCATTTATTAATTACAGACAGACATATTACACTTCTTAGTTTTTCTACGAGCAGTATGAAGATCCCCTGCCGGCTTGCTAGGCCAGTCGCAGGCTTAGGACACAAATCTGACCACAGGGAGTCCATCCCCTGTGGCGAGCCATGGGGTTAGCCCATGACCTCGCGGGTAGAAGGCAAGCAAGTGTTATTATGTAATTGTATTTATTGAAATAATCTCATCTCATCATGTTCCTCTTGTACATTGCGGTGTCGAGGCGAAGTATAAACAGTGGGAGAGTGCCCGCTTATGGGCTTCATGTATCGCTATTCTCATGAACTCTGTTATTCCCTGCGTCCATCGTTTACGTGGTCGGCCTCTTCCTCTGCTTCCCTTTGGTCTGTATATCATTGCTTGTTGTGGTGTACTGTTAGTTGGTAACCTACTTGCATGGCCTAAACATTTGACTTGCTGCCTTCTAATAAAATCTAGTGCAGCTATAACCCACACTTTAGTCCTGATTTCTTAATTTCTGATATTATCTCTTCTTGATACATTGAGTATTCTTCTCAGGAATCTCATTTCTGTTGTTGTGATTTTTCTTTTCTCTTTTTCTGTCATTGTCCAGGTTTGGTATTCGTAACCTAGAGTTGGTAGGAAGATTATGTTGTAAGGTGCTTTCTTGGTAGTTATTGATAAATGTTTATTCTTTAGTATTCGTGGCATTTGTCCAATGAGTTGGTTTGCCTTATTGCATCTACTTTCGATTTTGTCTTCTGATTGGCCATTTGATGAAATTATACTTCCTAGATACTTGAAACTCTTTACTTGTTTCAAGGGATGTTCGTTTAGGTGAATCGATGTTGCTTTTTCTTCTTTAGTTATAGTCAATACCTCTGTTTTACTTGTGCTAATTTTCATTTTATGTTCCCTACACATTTCGTTTAGACTATTCACTTTATCTTGTAATTCAGCTTCTGATTTTGCTTTTAGTGCTTGTTCGTCCGCAAACAGGAGTTCTCTAATAGTTAGATTTGCAGATGGTTCTTCTTCTGAATTCTCCTCATGTGGTGTTCTTGCCGTCTCTGTTTGGCTGATTTCTTTACATATGTTGTCTATATATGTTATGAACAAGAGAGGGGACAGGAAACAATCTCGTCGTACTCCAGATCTTATGGTGAAGGGTTCTGAGTGCCCTCCTGTTGTTCTCACTATGCATTCACTGTTGTTGTATAAGCTTCTACATAGGTTTGTAAGATGTGTACTCACTCCATATTGTTTAAGGATGTCCCACACCTTGTTTCTACCTACTCTATCAAATGCCCTTTTTTGGTCGACAAAGGCTAAGTAGAGTATTTCATTGAATTCGATTGATGGTTCTATAAGTTGTCTAAGAGCAATAATGGCATCTGTGCATCCTTTGTTTTTCCTAAATCCAAGTTGTGTTTCGCTTAGCTGGGGTTCTATAATTTTTTCTATTGAAATAAAGAATCATTTAACTGAATGTGTTGTCGATCACTTCTGGCTGAGTGTGTGGTGGACTGCTAGACCGATGGATGGATGCAATAAATGCGTCTAGGCCAGGAGGGCCCTCTGTGTTATCGGAGTGTATATCCATATCTTGTGCTACTTGTCTTATCTTGTGTATGTCCCATCTGTCTATGCTAATCTTTGATGTAACTGAATCCCGATATCCCTTTTCTGAAAATCGACGATCCCACCAGATCTGGCTCAGTGCTAAAAATAACTACGCGGTTTGAGTTTGGTGAATTAGAAATGAAGTACCACCGAATGTAACAGTTACAGATAGTTGTAGTTGTATGTCCTTCACAGCACGTCGCAATCAACCCCAGCAGTTATTGACTGTTTCTTATTTTCTAAGCAATTTCACTTTCAGTAGTTTGCCATTGCTTTCTGACTTTCATATTGTAGTGAAAATCAACCCAAAGCGATCTGCTTCTAAATCGCTGGAGGCTGACTTAACGAATTTTAATACACGATTAGGAATTCTGGAAAATTAGCCAACAGCAAGAAATATCGCGTCTATTAGATGCGGAAATAATTATTCGTCGCCCATAGAGATAAAAAGAGGAGTACGGTAGGGATGTGTGTTGTCCCCAAGCCTATTCAACCCTCAGAACGAATTGTTAAGTAAGTCGAACTGCCTGGATTTAACATCAATGGAAGAATCATAAACAATCTTAGATATGATTATGATACCGTGTTACTAGCAGAAAGCGAGCAAGAGTTACAAGACCTAGTGGAACAAGTAAACAGGCGTAGTGCAGAATATGGCTTAGATATTAACATCCTAAAAACGAAAACTATGATAATTAGCAATGGAAAGGAAGGGTCATCAATGTACATCAAAGTAAGTGGGGAGATACTAGAACAAGTAACAAGTTTCTCCTATCTTGGACATGTAATAACAGATGATGGCAGAAGTGAAATAGAACTCAAAAATAACATATGAATGGCAAAAAATGCTTTCAACAGCATGAAATTAGTATTAACATCTAGAGAGATTAACAAGGCATTAAAAAATAAGAATTGTCAAACGTTACGTATATTCAACATTATTTATGGCGCGGAAGCCTGGACGTTGAACAAGCAACTAGAAAGTTGAATAGATGCCTTGGAGATGTGGATATACATGTGAATGTGTCGTATTTCATGAAAATAGAAACGATCAAATACAGAGGTTCTATAAACAAACACTGGGAATGAAAAGAGAGTTGATGAAAGAAATAAAATAAAAAAGCAAGTGAAATATTAAAAGACATAACACTCTTATAAAAACCATAGTGGAGGACAAGGTTGAGGGCAAGCGAGCAAGGCGTAGACAACGATACAAGTGGGAAGATATCACCAAGAGATGACAAGGTTGAGGGCAAGCGAGCAAGAGGTAGACAACGATACATGTGGGAAGATATCACCAAGAGATGGACGAACATCACTATGTCAGAATGTACAGTCAGGTCGAGAGGCAGGCACCTTCATTGTGGAGACTGCACCTGATTGATTGATTTAAGAAATGCCTCAAAGCCACGGCAATGTGGTTTTACAGAAAAATAGTAAAATACAAATCACTGTCAAGGTAAAATCTAAATCTTTTGATAACATTAATTTTTTCTGTTAACATTTGTGTTACCATTAGGAGAGATATCCTCGCAGTGTTTGCTGATACAATTAATTAATGAGGTAGAGATAAGGGAAGGAAGGCATCAGGGGAACATTCTAGACAATCGTGCCTGAAAAGTATTTGCAAATGAATTGAGAAATACTGCTAGAGAGCTGCAGCTGTGGAGTGGCTGGATAGCCCATGCCAGCTGGCAAGGAATTTTGTGATTATTTTATAGTGATATTCAGTCAATCATAGAATATCAGAATAACAAAACAGGATGACATTGAGAACAATACCTGAGTTATAACCATAGTTGTTAAAGCAAGTTAAAGAGGGACGGATCTTGAACGCCTAAACTAACGAAAGAACGAACAAAATGACAAACATTAGATAACATTCCATTATAGACTAACTACACACACCAAATAATATATATATATATATATATATATATATATATATATATATATATATATATATATATATATATATATATATATATATATATATATACACACACACATAATGTTTTAAAGACCTCTTAGTCCCATTATGTGCTTTTCGGACCATTATGGTCCACCAAGGCTTGTCTGTCAGTGTTAGTGGACAGTGATTTGGTGATTAGAATTTGCAGTTTGGATGACAGTCTCTGCACGCTGGCCAGATCAAGAGAAGATAAATCTACACTTTTATCTTCGCCAAAAGGTGCAAGATCAAGTGCATATACTACACTTTGATCTTAGCCAAAGAATGGACAACAGATATTCATTTAGAGAAAAAGGGTTTAACTCTCATTTCCCATAAATCACTCGAAATTAGACGTGTTTCGTGACAAATACAGAATAAAACTTAAGATTACTTTACCTTTACACACACACGCGCTCGAACTCACGCACACATGCACGCACATACACGCATACACACAAACACACACATGACGAAATACTAACAGGCCCCTCTTAAGCAAGAATGTAAAGGAAAACTGTAAGGCGATAATGAAACACTTTTTAATCATATTTTTCCAACAGACACTTCTTCTATTGCTTTAATGATAACTCTTATAATTTTCATTTGGCTAAATAGTTTGCAGAATTGTGGTTCATTCTCTTTAATTAATTGACAAACTTATTTCTAGACTCCTCGTTTAAAGATAAAGCTTAAAATGTTTTCCCCCTTATACTCCTCAGAATTAATGTCAGTTGCAGGTTATTCAATCCTGTAGGACTCGCGGTAAGAGTGATAACTAGCACGCTTGTCTGGCACTCGGGTGGTCATGTGTTCAAATCTCAGTCGAGACCAATTTTGTTTGACTGGCTTTCGCTCCCGGACCCACCCAGTCTAAAATGGGTGCCATTAGATGTCCCGAGAAGTGACAGAAGATGGCGTGACATTGACCACATCACCCATCGACTGTTGATTGGTTAATTACAATTATGGGGATGACACCACATGAGCTCCTGGATCTTCGCAGCCTAAAATAGATCACGAAATATGTCTTGAGAAATAAATACGGTCAACGCGCAGTGAGCGCAGATCTGTCACAGTCATTTACTGTCAATATAGTACCTTGCGGTATAAGGCAGGGGGATCTTTGAACCTGAGGAATTAAGGCCGCCTGGCTAGTGCAGTCGCCGCGAACTGTACAGGTTAGGATTTTCTTTTTGCCCCGACAGAAGAAAATCCCACACCTTACCGAGGATTCGAACACGGGTCTCCCGGCGTTCTAGCCACTCGGCCAACCGCTCCTCTGAGCACAGATCGGTCTACACAAATATGGTTCTATCATTGTATACCCATGGCACCACAAGTTATGTAAAAGATTCCTTTACTTACTTACTTCACCATGTACCATACGCCTGGAGGTGGGTTATAGGCTTCTTTCTCATTTAAGTCTATTCTGTAGCCAGCAACTGGCCAAAGTTTGATCAATCACTCATTGCTTGACAGAACCACTTTGAGTTGTCCACTCTCTTCCCGGAGACGCTGTGACATTGTTGTTAATGCGCTTGCTTACCAAGACAGTGGTCTGAGTGCAATGTCCAGCACTGGCAGGTTTTTTCCCCCCAAGATCAGTATTGCTGAAACAACTTTATATATATATTCTCAGGACATTATTAGAAAGAGCTATAGAAGTAAAAACAAATCTGTACTTATGCTCCATAGACTACACAAAAGCATTTGACAATATGGAACATGACGAAATAATAAAATTACTAAAGCAATTGAATATTGACGGCACAGATTAGCGAATAATAAAGAACATATATTGGCAGAATAACAGAATAATTTCGGAACAGTAATAACATCTGATGGGAGATGCCTTGAAGAGATTAGAACAAGAATCGCCATGGCAAAAGTAGCCTTTAGCAAGATGAAAAACATATTGACCAATAAAAAGATGTCAATTGAAACGAGAAAAAGAGTGTTGAGATGCTACATTGAACCTGTACTTTTGTATGGATGTGAAGCGTGGACAATGAGCAGTCAGGCTGAAAAACATCTGATGGCTGTAGAGATGTGGTTTCTGAGGAAAATGCAAAGAATACCATGGATAGCCAGAAAGACCAATGAACAAGTCCTTCAAGAAACAAATGAAGATCGTAAATTGATTAGAGAAATTAGACGTAGACAGTCAAAATTTTTTGGGCATGTTATGAGAAGAAATGGATTGGAGAATTTGGTGACAACTGGTAAGATCGAGGGGAACAGACCAAGGGGAAGACCTAGAAGCAAGTACCTGGATGGCTTGGCCTTGTGGCATGGTCGAGACAGAAACACGGAGCTGATCCACGACTCTGGTGATCGGGTGAGATGGCAGAACATGACCGCCCACGCTTACCGGCATGGCACATGATGGATGGATGGATTGGCAGAAAACATCAGTCATAAGAATCCACCCCTTGGTAGGAATATTTCAGTGGATAAAGAAAGGTGCCATACAAGGTTGTGTTATGTCTCCTGATTTGTTCTCATTGTATGGTGAACCCACATAATGAGATCAACAGAAAATATGTCAGGGATCCTGGTTGGTGGACATAATATATATATATATATATATATATATATATATATATATATATATATATATATATATATATATATATATATATATATATTACGTTATGCAGATGACACCGTCCTGTTAGCAACAAGCCAGAAGGATCTACAGGAAATAATAGAAACAGTGGTTGTAGAAAGTGAAATAATGGGCCATAGCTTGAATAATAGAAAGACAGAAGTCATCGTGATATCACAGAAACAGATTGTGTCTAAATGTGAAATTAAAGTAAATGACGGTATTCGGTGGCAAGTTCAGGAATTCAGATATCTAGGCACATGGATAATATCAGATGAAAGATGCATCACTTAGATAAAGAACAGAATAGGACAAACAAAAACTGCATTCTATCAAATTAAGAATGTTTTGTGCAATAAGTCATTGTCCTTGAAAGTTAGAAAAAGAGTTCTTACATATTACATAGAACCGTCACGGTCGCGAATTTTGGACAATTAATAAACAGGCAAAAAACAAAACAAAAATCCATGGAAGCTTTGGGGATGTGCTGTTATAGAAGAATGCTGAAAATTAATTATCCAGCCAAAATAAGCAATCTGGAAGTTTTGAAGGAAGCTGAGTCTCGAAGAAAACTTATCACAAACATCAGAAAGAAGCAGTCATCATTTTGGCCACATTATGAGAACACAAAAACTGGAACATGATGTGACAACCGGAAAGATTTGTGGCAAGAGAGATATAGGAAGAAAGCGTGAGAAGATTCTTGACAGCCTTGAGTCATGGCACGAAAGGGAGTCAACACACAAATTGATCCAGGCCGCCAGAGATTGCAATTTGGGGAGAGGCATGATCGCCGACGCCAGTGGGCAAGGCACTGGATGATGATGATGATGATGGCGCCGTGGATCAACCCAATTACAATATAGATACGAGACAATTTTCAGTATTTTCTAGAAATTGTCAAAAAAAGGAAAGGTGACAAGGACTGTAACTTGTCATCCTATATCATGACGTGAGGCCTAGAATATTTGAAGGCCTAACACTTGACATCCTTACTGTGGTATCTGTCACGGGGCTTCCTTTAACCTCTCCTTCAGTCCAAGACGGTAATTATTTTCGCCCACTCTGTCCTAAACAAAAGCTGCATTTAAGAATATGAGGAGTATCTTACATAATTAATCAGTTATTAAATGTCAGAAAGAGAGTAAAATGTCATATGAAACTTGTATCGCTGTTTTGCACTGAATATTTGATTGTGAACGGGGGGGGGGAGAGAGAGAGAGAGAGAGAGAGAGAGAGAGAGAGAGAGAGAGAGAGAGAGAGAGAGAGAGAGAGAGAGAGAGAGAGAGAGAGAGAGAGGAAACATTTGGAAATAGCAGAAATGTGTTTTCTGTGATGAATATTGCAAATACGTTGGACAGTCAGCGCAACTAACGATTGCTTGGAGGAAATTATAGACAAATAGTTTTCCCACATAGATTTGGTCATACAGTGAGAATAGGAGCGTTGGAGAACGCCGTGTCGATGAGGATGGTCTGCTATAGAAAAGGTAGAGGAAGATCGGCAGCAATTATGCCCGATGGACTAAGACGGTGGCATGAAGATATATCATTAACTAATTCAGTGTCGGAGGATAATATAAAGCCAAATATGACCTCCCATATGGACAGAAGGACGGTAGGGGTAACCCCTATCAAAGGAGATGTAAGACACCTCCTTCCTTCCGCTAGCCTACGGGACACCGTTGGGCAAGGTGGAGTACCCGTTTAGCCCCCTCATCAGGGTTACGTGAAGCCATGTAAGCAGGTGGTGGATGGAGTGTGAGAGCAGCCGACAGATTGTTGTTGGTTATGGTCTGCACTGTGCGGCGATAGGCAGATGATCTCATCAGTTGAGACAATGGCTATGGCCACCGGCTAGTACAGCCACTGCCCAGAAGGAAAGCAATGGCAAACTACCTTCTGCAAAACTTGCCAAGAAACCTAAACAACCATGTAATCTTAGCATAGCAAAAACAAAGATAAAGCATACAGATAGAACTACTATTGAGAAATAAATATATGTTAATGAGGAAAAATTGGAGGTGGTGGGCAATTCTGAATACCTTGGGTCATTGATTACCAAAAATGGTGACACAATGATAGAACTTAAAAGGCGAATAGCTATTGCTCTTCAAAGACTAAAACAACTGAATAAATTGTGGAGAGGGACAGATAGAACTACGAAAATCAGATTTTTCAGAGCATGCATCTTTCCTATTGCAACGGACGCTTCTGAGACCTGGACACTTACTAAACAAGCTGAACAGTACATACATGCCTTTGAATATAAATGTTATCGACGAGTTCTAAGAATATCTTGGATACAGAAAATAACAAATACATCCACACTTCAAGAGCTGAATATTGAAGAAGGGTGGCTATTAAAGACTATAAAACAAAGAAAATTGAAATATTTTGGTCACGTGAAACGTCACGAAAGTTTGGAGAGAACAATAATGGAGGGGTATATTCCTGGGAAGAGAGGAAGAGGAAGGCCAAAGAGAAGATGGGTGCAGGATGTGGCGGATGATCTCCAGATGGGTGTTTCGGATGCGGGACATCTTACTTATGATCGAGAGGTTTTCCTGAAGGTTGTTATGGCAGCGGGGTTCTGCAAAGGACATGCTACTGAATGAATGAATGAATGAATGAATGAGTGTCATCGTTTTTTTTGGTTTCGTTTCGTAATGCCTTCCGCAATGTTAGCGCAGTGTTCATTTGATTGTGTGCCGTGTCTAGTCCAATCTTCTTGTTGTTTGTCACCGAATCAGTTAATAGACCTGATCCACAACAGCAAGGTCCCGAGATCTGTGGAGGGACGCCAACGTCTGCACAACACCACAAGGCACATGATAATGACGACTCTGTCCTAGATATTACTATTGCTACACATGTTTTAATCGTAATTGCAAATTATAACTTTTGTAGGCCCAGGCAGCGATTGCTACCACATTTTCTCACAAACAATACAACAGTCTGGAACAGGGTAAGTTAAATCAATAAATCGCAAAAGACAGTACACATGCATGTAAATGCTTTCTCAACACGTGACTGTCATGTGATAATATCAGTTTGACCTTTCACCTTGACAGCCGCCTCATCAGCATATTTAACAAAACGCCGTCCATGTTAGTAAAGTTGACAACAGGCACAGTTTGTTTCGTGCCGGCGCCAGGATTCGAACCGGGGTTATTGGCAGGGCTGAGATACCGGCTGTTGACCAAATATTGACCAGGGTGTTTCCTGAGGAATGTCCCAAGCTTGATGCGTTTGATATCCGGGAGGAGACTGGGCTGAAATCCTGGAGACTTTTGCAGGCGGGACAGTAGAAGATTGTTTCCAGCCACTGAGGATTATAGGGCCAAAATTTAAAAAAAAGACATTAGTCATTGCAATAGCATGGTATTTTACTGATTCCGCACGTGGTATTTCAGTATAGACATAATACTTCCCAAGAGCCAGTTTTCTGTCATTATAAGATCTTATAGAATGGCAGTATCCTCTCTCTCTCTCTCTCTCTCTCTCTCTCTCTCTCTCTCTCTCTCTCTCTCCCTCGCGCTCTCTCTCTCTCTCTCTCTCTCTCTCTCTCTCTCTCTCTCTCTCTCTCTCCCTCGCTCTCTCTCTCTCTATCTCTCTCTCTCTCTCTCTCTCTTTCTCTCTCTCTCTCTCTCTCTCTCTCGCTCTCTCTCTCTCTCTTTCTCTCTCTCTCTCTCTCTCTCTCTCGCTCTCTCTCTCTCTCTCTCTCTCTGTGCGCTCGCTCGCTTTGAACTCAAGCGTAGTGCACCACATGCGACTACTTCTAGAGCACTGGACTGAGTTTTGTATATTAGCTTTCCCTACTACCTGTGTTCATTGCCCTCCTATTTCAGAAAAAAAAATGTTTTGCATATCCTTTACAGGACATCGCTGTCAACATCAGCATCTGTCAGCTGATTGTTGATTTCTTGGCAAGATTACGCTCAGTAGTTTGCCATTGATTTCTGAGCGACCGGCTCCATACTCTCATAAGTCAATGGCGCGACTCGAACCGCTTCCAATTCTCGTGCCCTATTTCAGAGGTACTTGTAATTTACGTCGCCAAGGCAAGGAGGAGAAGTCAGCTTTTTAGTTCAACTGACCTGTGCATGGATTGAACCCACTACCACGGCATTAGCACACCGGGTGTTTAATAACGTGCACCTTCTGGCTGAAACATCTAATTTCAAAAGTCCCGGTTTTCTTCTTTTTAAAAAATGGCCCATGACCAACTTCTAAATGTTGCAACCAGTTAAGGCAGGAATAAAATTAGTGGAACTGCGGTACAGCTGTGGACATATAAATAATATCAAATAACACGAAGCATTGCAGCCGTACAGAACCTAATTACGGAAAACAAAGGACGTTGCTACGACTAGCCTTCATCAGCAAACAACAACAACAACAACCACAACAACCACAACACCAAACACAACATATAAACACGGGAAAGACACTACAGTGACTACATTCAGGCATAATAACAGAATGAGGAGAACGGAAAGATGGTTGGGGATTGAGGGGGGGAGAGAGGGAGAGAGAGGGAGGGAGAGAAGAGGGAGAGGGAGGGAGAGAGGGGGAGAGAGGGGGAGAGGGAGAGAGAGAGGGAGAGAGAGGGGGAGAGATGGAGAGAGAGAGAGGGGGGGAGGGAGGGAGCGAGAGAGAGGGAGGGAGAGAGAGAGAGAGAGAGAGAGAGAGAGAGAGAGAGAGAGAGAGAGAGAGAGAGAGAGATTTGAGAACAGTAAAAAGAAAACGAAAAACAAAATGTGTTACTTATCTTAGAATCCCAGATCTTAGAATCCCAGGCTGTGAAACTAGCATGAATCTTTAGAATTACATTAATAGGGGAGACTGGGGAGAAATGGACATAGGGGAGAAATGGACCACCCCCTCTCTGGCCCCTGGCTGTGATGCAATGAAAGTGAAACCATAATAAGTTTGTTTTCCACATCAAACATAGTCCGAATTTTTCATTTGCCATCGACTTCCCGCACAGGTCGTTCCCACGCAATGTTTGAAAAATTTTCTGCACTAAAGTTTCTTTTTCCAGTTCCAGACACCATCGTAAAGCAGACGCATAGTCAGGAATCAGGACAAGGTAATTACGTTAATATCTTTATTTACTTGTTATTTAAGAGTTCATATAAAAAATATAGCATATAATATTAGATTTAAGAGACTTTATGGCTGAATAGTTTAATACATTGATGGGGGAGAAATGGACCGGTTCATTTCTCCCCATGGTTCATTTCTCCCCATAGAAGAAATTGACAAGACAGTCTGTTGTTATTAAAAGTGTTGAAGATTGCATTCGAATATCAGCATTATTGATTCTTTTTAATACTGGGGTCTAAATCTAGACCAATAAAACTGTTAGCAAATTTGATTTCAATGATTTATTAAAGATGCACGCCATTCGTGCTATGATCAGTATTTCTTTGCAAATGATAGGCCTACCATTCTAAATGTTATATAATTCTGTCACTCTTTTGTTTCAGATGCCAAGATTGTACATCAGAAACACCAACAAGGGTCTCGTTACGGAGGAACGTATGAGAGAAGCTGTTAATGCTGTGAAAAATGGAATGAATGTGAGGAAAGCTGCAAGGGAGTACGGCATTGCTCGCTCTACCCTCAATAACAATCTTACAAAAGACAGAGAAGGAAATGGTCTGCCTACTAGACTCGTACCAAATTATAGGCATAGCCTTGTTTTCACAGCAAAGCAAGAAGCTGATTTTGCTAGTTACTTGAAAGATTGTGCAAGAATGTTCCATGGACTCACAACTAAAAACGTTCGTATTTTGGCGTACGAGATGGCGAAAGTCAATAACATTGCACATCCTTTAACCTGGAATGAGCAAATGATGGCAGGGAATGACTGGCTTTGTGGATTTTTGCGACGGAATCCCGAGCTGACCATAAGGCAACCTGAGGCAACATCTCTGGCTAGAGCTACAGCTTTCAACAAACATAATATTTGCACCTTCTTCAACATTGTGAAGGAAACCATTACAAAACTAAATGTGAGGGGAGCTCAAATCTACAATTTGGATGAGTCAGGTCTGACCACTGTACAGAAAGTGCCAAAAGTAATTGCCCCACGAGGAGTGAAGCAAATAGGCCAGGTGACATCCAGAGAAAGAGGAGAACTGGTCACAATCTGTTGCATTGTGTCAGCTGCGGGTCACATTATCCCTCCAGTTTTTGTATTTCCCAGAAAAATTTTTAAGAATTTTATGCTTGCTGGAGCACCTGAAGGTTCCCTTGGCCTTGTGAATGAATCAGGTTGGATGACCCGTGATAATTTCGTCAAAGTTATAAATCACTTCATTAAGCATTCAAGACCTTCCAAAGACTTCCCTTTGATTTTGATCTTGGACAATCACGATTCCCACATTTCATTTGAATCACTTGAACTGTGCAAGAAAAACAACATTCATGTGATCACGTTGCCACCACACACCTCATCTAAAACTCAGCCCTTGGACCGTTCAGTTTTTGGACCCATGAAGTCGGTCTACAACAATGCGTGTGATTCATGGATGATGAAAAATGTTGGGACACCACTGACAATCTATCAAGTTGCAAATCTAGGAGGCCACGCTTTTCTTAAAGCGGCAACTCCCATTAACATTCAATCAGGCTTTGCAGTGTCAGGTATTTGTCCCTTTAACGAAGATGTTTTTACAGAAGATGATTTTATGCCTTCAGAAATAACGAACAGGCCCATCAGCAAGGACAGTGAAAATGCCACTTTAGAAAACAATGAACAGACAGGATCAGCATCTCCACATTGTGGTACCAGCACAGATCAAACTGTACAAGAATTTCATGAAAATCAGAAAGAGTGTAATGTTGAGAACCTTGTAGATGACTTGCAGGAAATATCAGGGAGTCTTCAACATAAAGCTACTTCTTCCTTTACTTCGCCTCATGTTTTCAGAGGACTACCAAAAGCTGGTCCGCGAAAAGATTCAAATAATATGAGGAAAAGAGGAAAAACTATGCTGGCTACTTCTACGCCAGAAATGGATCGAATTAGGGAAAGAGCGGTGATGAAAGAAAAGGCAGCAAAAGTTCCACCCAAAAAGGCAAAGAGACAGCTGCTGAAAGAACTTGATGTTGATTCAGATCCAGAAACTGACATTTCGTTTTGTGATGACACAGATTCTGTTTTATTTGGTGAAAATGAGGAGTGTACGGTTAGCTTGACTGGTGTGCGTGAGGTTTTTGAAGGCCAGTGTGTGCTATGTGAATATGGAACAAAGAAGACTTGTGTTTACTATGTAGGAATTGTAAGGGGAGACATTGATGATGATGGTGATGTTGAGGTAGAGTTCTTGCGCAAGAGTGAGAAGGTTGCTGGTAAATTTGTTAAGCCTAACGTAGAAGATGTCGCCAGTGTCTCAATTACATGTATTAAAGCACAGCTTACTAGATCTACAATCACTGGAACCACTTCTAGGACCAAAGATGGCTATGTCTTCAAAGAAAGTCGATAAAACTTTATATTATATTAATATATCATATTAAACTTTTTTACTGTCGATTAAAATAAAAAAAAAAAACTGCAAATATCCTTTTAATGATTATTTATTTCTTATAGCAATATGGATGAGTTGTTGCTGCTTCTTTTTAAAAAAGGTCCATTTCTCCCCACTATGGTCCATTGCTCCCCACGTGCTGGTCCATTTCACCCCAATGATGGTCAATTTCTCCCCATGTTCATATACATTTTTGAAATGCATTTTGTAAAGAAACATATAGAAATAGATTGCTAAATGTTTTCCCCTTTTAAAATAAATGAATGTACAACATTTTAGTCATGGTTTTGTTATGTTTCGATAAAATCTGTTCCGGTGATGAGCAAAAATTGAAAACTACAAAATTGCTGGTCCATTTCTCCCCAGTCTCCCCTACTCTTGGATATAGTCGATAATATAATATTCCCTTTACAGCCTGGGATTCTGAGATAAGTAGCACTTTTTTTAAAAACTTTTTGTTTAATATTCTTTCCATTGCTCTAATTTATTTATTATAAATCTCTCCATTCTTCTCAATCGGTTATTATGATGTAATGTAGCCACAATAATATCTGTCCCGTGTTGTGTTCTTGTGTATTTGTGTGCTAATGAAGACTAGTCGACGCAACGTCCTTTTTTCCGTAATTGTGTTGTGTAAAGCTGCATTACTTCGTGTTATTTGATATGTTGTCACAAGAACCAGGCCTGTCCCCAACATGTTTACTGTCGTTTGTTTGCTGATGTTGTACCATAGGCTCTCAATACGCTGAGCCTCTGTGTTTTATATGGCCCAGTCTCCCTCTCATATTCTCTCTCTCTCTCTCTCTCTCTCTCTCTCTCTCTCTCTCTCTCTGTCTCTCTCTCTTTCTCTCTCTCTCTCTCTTTCTCTCTCTCTCTCTCTCTGGCTTCTTTTGAACAGCCATAGCCGGTGTTAATTAACTTTTAACACCTGAAGATGTCAGTACCTCAGAACTGGTTTTCTTCTCTACCCAATACATCGTGGGCACATTCATATCTACGTCAAGATTCTACTCAAAACCCAGATTACCACTGCCTGTAGTTTCTTCATCGCCTGCTCCAGTGCAAAGAGGTTACGGACGCAGTTCATAATCCCGCATACCACGTTCGAAACACAGCTGCGTGCGATTTGCCAGCAGACTGCCTTGCGTTGGGTTTTATGAAATGGTATGGGTGCCGGTCGTTCAGAAAGCAATGGTACACTTCTGAACGTAAGCTTGTCCAGGAATCACAAACAGCCAAAAAAATGTGTTGATTGCTACATCCTGTAAAGGATATGCAACTAATCAGTTTCTTCCGAATGTCCTTACTCAACGTTCAGGACTGGCTTTCATACAGAGAACATGTTCTGATTATAATTGTTAAAAATTTTTTTTTGTAATCAATACAGCGGTAGCGTCAGCGTTGACGGTACGCTGATGACCTTACGCTGACAATGACAGGAGCGCTTTCAGACGCCTGTTCAATCCCTGCTCTATATGTTCCCTGCGGGAGAGACAGGCTGACCACCTAATCCTTCGCGCACTCAGGACTACAAAATGTGATAGTGCTAACTCTTCACATACGCACAAAATGTGATGTTGTTAACACTTCACATACCCACAAAATGTGATGGTGTTAATACTTCACATACCCACAAAATGTGATAGTGTTAATTCTTCACATACGCAGGTTTCAGCTACGGGACTTTTATTTACAAATTATTATTTGTTAAACAACCAGCGCTTTGGATAAGAGGAAAGTGAGACACGCAGTTTCATCATTCCCCAAATGTGCTTGATTCTACATTTATTTGTACCCATATTAGGCTGTGTCGACCTAGGAGCACAAGTTAATTTTTTTTAAATCCGACTCGATGGCGATTCGAACACATAACCACTGGGTCGGAAGGCGAGCGTGCAAGCTATTTTTCTGCCGCGATTGCCCCTCCCTCCCCAAACCCCTTGTGAAATATACTCTTAGTCGAGGTAACAATTGAATATGATGGAAGGAATACAAACAATCATATTATGTAAGTAGTAATAGACAAACATATAATGAGTTGCTAAGTACAAAATGTGTTATATGAAGTCATATCCACTCACATAACATTACCACGATAGTTACAGAGACTGAAAAAAGGACTTCCCTTGAATATCAAGTAACAATGGCTATATAAAAAAAAAAAATTTAGAAAACACAGATATGTGATAGATTACATTAGAAAGACAAATGCTTAGCCTAGCAAATAAATTCAAATAACTGGATGCAATTATGAAATCAGATGGAAGATGAAGGACATTGATTAAGAGCAGAATATGCGAAGCAAAAGTGACATGTCAGAAGATGAAAAGTATCGTTTGTAAAAAGTCACACTCTCTGAATGTCAGGAAAAAGGTATTGAAATGTTATATATAACCTGCTCTGCTGGCTGTGAGTTTTGGAAACTGAACGAACAAATCGGGAAGAACTTGGATGCAACGGGGATATGGTTTCTGAGACAAATATTGCTAACACCTTGGACTAGCAGAGTAACTAACAACGAGCGTATGGAAGAGTCTAATGAAAGTTGAGCGGCATATACAAATATAACAAAGCGATAACACGTTTTCTTTGGGGACGTAATGAGAAAAGAGGTCTTGAAAAACATCGTAATGACTGGAAAGATCAGTGCCAGAAAAGGCAAGAGACAGATCGGGAGAATGATGCTGGATGACCTAGGGTATCGAGGAGTGTCATCAACAGAATTGACTCAGAGCACCAAAGAGTGAGATCTGTGGAGATTACATGAGCGTCTACTCCATTTGGCAAGGTACGAGATGATGATACGTCCTCACTTTAACAGCATATATACACCATGAAATTAGCTTAATGCCTATGAGAATGCGGAGAAAAATACTTACCAAGCGGCAAGGATGTGTAGGCTGTTAGTAGCAGTAATACTGATGCAGCTGTGAAATTCTTCATTACTACTGGGAACACTAAGTTATAAAGCTCTGAGACAAACTTGATATCTGTTGAATGAGAAAATATTTGTTAATATACATATTGTGCTGTTGTTTTGCTGACCCGGCAGCTTCTGAAGCTTGTCTTATTCAATTCGTATTGGTGTTACCTTTCCTCTGGGGTAAACTAGGCAGGCCGAGAGAGGAATTATGCTGCATGGGAAACACATGGTCTCTAAATGCAGCCCCGGCTTTGTGTATGGAGGTTATAACTCTATTTTACAAACTATCGTCTATCAAGACGGCAAGGCATGTAGCAGCTAACCAGTTGTATACAGGGTCGCTATTCGGAATGGCTTTTCTTGTTGCCTGTATGTATGTTACCTTTTGTCATTTCCGGGTTTTCTGCTCCAGTTTCTGGGGCAGTTCACATAATGCGCCCCAAGCTTTTTTGCTGGTTG
This sequence comes from Cepaea hortensis, assembly GCA_963921405.1. Taxonomy (NCBI): domain Eukaryota; kingdom Metazoa; phylum Mollusca; class Gastropoda; order Stylommatophora; family Helicidae; genus Cepaea; species Cepaea hortensis. The sequence goes on from OY992877.1 coordinate 103,049,222, forward strand.
TATCACAATATGTTAGTAACACCGCTGCTTATTCCTATAATCCTAAAATGGCTCCATGATTTCACTGTTTGTAGGTCCTATTTTTGATTTGTTATTCTTTGTGTGTTCTTTTGGGTGTTTGCAAAGTTTCTTTTCTGAGTTTGTCGTTTGGTAAGAATTTCCTCTATTCTGAATGTGTCTATTATCAGCGAAGTTTCCATTATCAGCTTGTCTGTTTTCTGCTTCCGTTTTCTGTATGGTTCAGTATATGCTCCGTAGTTCTATGCTCCGTAGGTCTATTCTCTGTAGGTCTATGCTTTGTAGTTCATTGGATCATGTCTTTCAGCTTGACCGAAAGGTTTAACCCGCTAATGCTTAAACTGTGACGGCTGCCAGCGGAGTTATGGGCTCATTCCACAGACCCTGTCACTGGAACTTACATGTTGACTTCTCGTCCTTGAACTGGAGGAGTAAATTACAAGTACCTCAGAAACCGGAGAGGGTTCGCCTGATGGCGGGGTAACTAGTACTAGTAATAAGGAAAGCTAACCCTCACACAAAATCAATCTAGTAAAGCTAACCCCTCCCCCCCCCCCCCCCCCCCCCAAAAAAAAAAAAATAAAAAAAAATCAATCTAGAGCACGCTCTAGTAGCAGCAGATACTACTACCAGTAGTATCGCGTATCTAGGCTACACATTAGTTCACAGCCAGCGAAGCTACATAAATAAATTAGAACTGAATTATTGTTTTAAAGGGCTCCTGTCACATTCTTGTGTTGATGCCGTGTTCGAAGGTTAACCCCTACACAGGATTTCTCGTCTTTGGCTTGGGGACGTAAATTACAAGCCCCTTTGAAGTTGGAGTGGCTTAGCCTGATGACGAGGGATACTAATATCATTGGCACCTTGCCGTCTTGACAGACGATAGTTTGTGCTTTAAAAAGGCATAATAACTTTTAACTATGGCGGTAGCGAGTGTGACTGATAAGGCCAATTTGCGCTGTAAATGTCCGTTCACAGTGGGTGCATGTGAACACGTGGTCATTTCCACCATCATGCACCATCTTACGTCTCAAACGCTTGGTGTGTGACTTTTCTGCAATAATTTTCTCCTTTGACTTTATTCCATTTCTGATATTTGCCCTCCATGCAACACGTTCAGCGGCGACTTGCTCCCAATGTGCATTATCAATGCCTGTATCAATCATGTCCCGCTTACACACATCTTTGTATCGTAGTAGAGGCCGACCCTGAGATCTCTTACCCATCTGTAATTCACCAAAAAAGATATCCTTTGGTATTCTACCATCATCCATCCTCCTAAGATGTCCTATCCATCTAAGTCTACGAAGACTGAGCATGGAATAAACTGTCACACAACCTGATCTTTCCAATACTTCAGTATTTGTGATTTTGTCTTGCCACTTAATACCAAGAATTCTTCGCAGACACCGCATATGAAAGCTGTTTAAATTGTTCTCTTGGTGTGAGTAGGTTGTCCAGGTTTCACTGCCATAGAGAAGAGTACTAAGGACACAGGCTTGATAGACAAGGACTTTTGTTTTGGCAGTAAGCTTCCTGTTCTCCCAGACTCTTTTTCTTAACCTGTTCATTGTTGTTGCTGCCTTACCAATCCGGATGTTGATTTCCTGATCTAGGGATAATTTGCTATTTACCACTGATCCTAGATATGTAAAATGGTCTACTATCTCTAGTTCGGCGTCGTCAATAAAGATTGATGGTACCCCATGTGCACCCTGTGACATAATCTGTGTCTTCTTTTTGCTAATTGTTAAACCAAATTCAGAACAAGCATTGGAGAATGCAGATAGTAGACATTGCAATTCTTCCTCAGAGTGGGTCGTAACTGCAGCATCATCTGCAAAAGATACTAATAATAGGGAAAGCTAATCCACACGCAAAAATCAGTCCAGTGGACTAGAAATAGTATGGACTACGCTTGAGTCCAAGGCGAGTGAACGAAAAAAAAAATTGATGTTGCCTGTCAGCTCTCAATAGGTCATAACCTTCGACAAACTGACGTCAACCTCTGTGTAGACTTGTTCATGAATGGTTGCGTTTTGCAGCTAATATGTTCTATGAAATAAGTTAGCCAGTCTCACGCCAACTATCCTTTGTCGTTTCTTACGACATGCATGATGGCTTACAGTGTTACTATTCTCTGCTTCCCTTATGAGCCCCGGTAATACACAGGCCTTGGCTTGATTAGTGAAGGATCAATCTTATGCCCTCGGATGTTACAAGCGTTGGGGTTGACATTGGGTGTGACCAGGAAACAGCAGCACACCAAGTGCACGAGCAGATCGGCAATCAACATGGAACTGGCACAGTTAGTCACTGTACGCTGAAAGATTTACTACAGGTGAGATCGGTGCACCCATGGACGAGTCCCGAGTGCAAAGATGATATTCTGAGCTTAACCGAGTTGAATTTTTCTACGAAGTTTCCCCTTCCACAGTTCATATTATGATAATCGCTAAAGTGCACGAACCCCAAGCCACCAGTAAAGATACAAAACGTGGGATCCCACCTCCCGCCCTTTCCAAGAATCTCAGACTCTGAAGCAATTTTTAGAATACCTTGTACATGCTATAAAGTAGCACAGACGAGAACTTTAATATGTATTTGAATAGCTCTTTATTTAAATAGTTCTTAACAGGCATGGACATTTAATTGTGGTTATTGAACAATTTGTCTAACCTTGTATATGTCGATGTTTAGTGAATCTGAGATTTATATTAACAATTTGCCCAGCCGTGTTATTTTAATTATTGAATATTCATATTTAAAAAAAAACTATCATCTACTGCCTATAGTACCTTACGGTGAAGGACAGAGCCAGGGGAATTATGGCCACCTGGCTAATGCTAATGCAGCCGTCGAGAACTGTACATGTTAGAGTTTCTTTTTGCCCCCGACAGGTAAAAATCCACACATGACACGCGTAAAAATATTGTGGAACTCCACATATGTAATAGTTTTTCCTTGGTGTAATCTCGCTTATCCATGTGTCAAACTCAAGGCCCGCGGGCCACATCAGGCCCGGCGTACAATCATATCAGACCCGAGAGGTCTCAACCGACGTACAAATATATTCGGCCCGAGAGAGAATTTTAGGCAAAAATATTTCTTAATGGCCACGATAGTGCAAATCAAATTCCCTAATTAGCAGCCTTGCCGAATGATAGGCTACATGAGAGCGTTCTCGATTCGATCAGAATAAGCGAAAATAAAAGTTGTGTAGTGAGTGAATGTTCGTCGTTATAGTGACCTAGCAACGTTCAGTTGCTCGTTTTGGATTGGCGCATAAGAAATGAAAGTAGTGCAGTTCCCGGATATTACATCACCTTCTCCCGCTACAGCTAACCTGCTATCGATCAAGCGTCTGTCGGTAGAGGCACAATCTTTTTAAAATCAAAGCTAGCCCTTAAAATACCCAAGAGAAAAGTTGATTCTGAAAACAGAGCCTTTCAAAGCCGCAGGGAGGCTGAATATATGCTTACTGATATTGGCGGTGAACCTGTGCGTCTAATTTATGGAGATAATGTGGCTGTGATCACAGAATATAATCTGAGACGGCACTACAAGACTAAACATCAAGACAGGTTAAACAGCATGAATGCAGAGCAGAAGCTACAGAAGGTAGAAGAATTGAAGAAGCATCTAATATCACAGCAGATGTTTTTCACCAAAGCAAAATCACAAACTGAAGCTGCCGTGAAAGCAAGTTGTATTGTGGTGGAGGATATCACAAAATCAGGCCAACTATTTACAGGAGAGTTTCTGAAGCGCTGCATGATGAAAGTGTGTGACGTCTTGTGTTCAGACAAAAAAAGATGTTTGCACAAGTAAGCATTAGCAGAAATACGGTTGTTGATCGGGTTTGTGAGATGGCCACTGATGTGAAAACACAGCTGATCGAAAAAGGCAAAGACTTTGTTGCATTCTTCCTTTCTATCGATGAAAGTAATGACGCGACTAACACTGCACAGCTCCCTTTATCTGTTTTCATTTATATTAATGTTTAAAAAAGGTTTAACTTTCGGCTTATTGAATGTTTATCCTTTTCGACCCGCAACCTTACGTGTGATTTGAGTTTTGGCCCGCTGAGCGATTGAGTGTGACACTCCTGACGTAGGGTAACGCAGCGCGCGAGAATCGGAAGCTGTTCTCGCCGCGTTGGTAACTTACGGGATAAGTGAGCCGGCCGCTCAGAAAGCAATGGCAAACTACTGAGCGTAATCTTGCCAAAAAATCAACGACAGCGGTAAAATGCTGGTGTTGACAGCGATGTCCTGTAAAGGATATGCGAAAAAAAAGCGTCATTGGTGTCAAAGTGTGGAATGCCTGCTATAGTCGTCTTCTAACTCGGTTGCCACGTAATGGTTATTTGAGGGCCTATGCTGAATTCACATGGTTCCTAAAATATTTTATTTTGTTTTGGTGTAAGAGGGAGGATCACCTTATTTGCACACGGATATCTCCATAAATTTCAGAGACTCCTCCCACATAACGCACAATCAAAATATAAACCTATTTAACTAGCATGTGTTTCTGATTCCAAGCAAATAAACTTGTTTACTGTGACAGTCTATGTTTTAGAGACTAAACCATAACATATATTTAAAACAACCTCGCGATTAAACAGGACAGGTTGGTACGAAAGAGTTCGTACTCCGTACTGAAATTCTGTTTGTGTGATCTAGAGGAGACTTGAGCACTTATGTGGGACATCTATGTATAGTGATCCAAATAACCAACAAATAAACGGTATTACATAATCCATTAATTCAAGTATTCTCTTGGCTGCTTATCTTTCTTTCTTTCTTTTAACTTCATACTCTTTTAATTAAGTAAAACCAATTAGCTTTCCATAGTTTCCTCTGTTTACGTGCCCTTCTCTGCAAGAGCCTTAGCTCTACTTAATGCTTATCTTTCCAGAATCTTCTTACCATCCTTGGCTGGTTGCATTTTAACTATGACCACTTTCGAAGGATGGATATCAGTATGCCGCTCCCCATGGAGGGGAGGCTGGCCGAGTGGCTAGATTGCCATATTCTCCTTCGGGAGACCTGGGTTCGATGCCTCGGAAACGTGTTGATATTTTTCTGTCGGGGGGTAAAAATGAAAACCCAAACATGCACAGTTCGCGGCGACTGCGCTAGCCAGGCGGCCTTAATTCCTCAGGCTCAAGATCCCCCCCTCCCCCGCCATACACCGCAAGGTACTATATAGGCAGTAAATGACAGTTTAACAGATACCAATATGGACAGTTGCACCGTTTGTCTTCCCACGCTGAATTAGTTTAATGTTTACCACAATTTTCTTTCTGTAGTCTTGGATCACCTTCCAAGTCTGTTGCCCCTTGTAGTGTTCTCGAACAACTTAGCTTCATGAGTTTTTCTGATGGGCAGGCTTCTGACATTATATTTCTGCCTCAGCTTTTCTTTTTTCTTTTGAGAGGTGTAGCTCGTGATTTTCCTCCTGATGTCGGAAGGGAGGGTGTGGGGGGGGGGGGAATTGAAATGAGTTGCCCTTTTTCTTTTTGGTCTTGAAATGACCTTGTTTGACTTCATTCTCCTTCGTCTGCAGTTCCCCTCGGTTGTCTGCTTGTCTTGTTTTATGTGCAGACATTATTAAAGATGATTTTTTTTAAAAATTACTTTAGCAACTGTTCGGTGATCAAGCAGTTTTTACACCACACTATCTGGTGTAAATGTATTTTGTACAATTTAAAAAAAAAACATTTTCTTCTGCCTACCACCACCCAACGGAGCAAAGGCCCGCAACCAATTCTCGCCAAGCCTTTTGTAGACTTGCTTATGATGGGTTGAATTTTGCAGCTACAGTTTCTTACTGGGTGCTGTAGGCAGTCTCCCGCTAAGCTGTCAACCACGTCCCTTACAACGTGCATTGTAGGTTCTCTCCCCTATCCCCCATTGAAGAGGTCCTCAACCGTTCTATAAAACTTGGACTGACAATATTTTCAAAAACTGCAGTCATTAAAAATACACCATTTATATATATATATATATATATATATATATATATATATATATATATATATATATATATATATATATATATATATATTTAAAAATAAATTAATTAATTAAAAATATCATCGTTGACTTTCGCCTGTGATTTACGCTTGCCGTACTGGAGTTCGTTGTAAGGTATGTACACTGTGTCTGTGTTTATACTTCTCTCACTTTTTCGCAGGACTTACACGTACCTGTTTTTATTTTCTGTCTATATATTGTTATGTCTTTCGGCCCCCTCCATGTCGTGTATAGTAGGTTACGGTGTTACTATTCTTTGCTTACCTTAGTGGCCCCAGTAACTCACGAACGGGTACAATTTTACTACATTGAAGCTGTACATGAAATACACATTTTTTTTTACCATAATTCCCTGCATACCGAGTCGAAGGTTCGAAATCAGCCCCAGAGTATTTGGAAGCCTTGGGTTGATTTCGAGGGTATGAGTGTCGTCGTGCAGAAAGCTATGACAAACTATTGAAAGTAAAAATTGGCTAGTAAATCACCACCAGCCATAAAATGCTGGGGTTGATCGCGACTTCTGTAAAGGACGTGCAATTAACTTTTATAATTACTGTAACTATTCTCAGAATTACCACTGTAATCAAAACACTACATGGAGACATATTTAAACATAGGCTTGCAAATTATGTACAGATCATAAAACAAATGAATATATAAGAACAAACTCTCAACAAAATTAGAACGAAATCTTACAGTCGTTGTCTTTCAGAAACAAATTATGCTTTTAAAGACAGCGGCCAAAGTGGTGTCATCTGTGAATCAAAATTGACGGCAATTTATACAAGTTTGGCCACACAGGCGACGAAGGGGAGGTAATGTCAACTGTGGGGACTGCCAACGCCATGGGCTTTCTGTTTCTGCCAATTGCTGAATTCTGTTTGGCTGGATCGAAAATGTAGATCTCGTCCAGGCTTTGGAAATTTCAAATTGAATTACCATGAAACACGCAAAAAGAATCAATCTTTGTAATTGGATTCAGTCGGGAAAATCACACGTTAAGCCCGGTAGGACCGAACAATTCCATGTCTAACGGTGAGTTACAGACATCAAAAATTTCTCTCAGATTGTAGTATTGTTCAGTGCGGTTATCCTGATGAAAACAAACAAACGAATAAAGAGCCACGTATGGCTTAAGAAAACTACCAGTCATAAGTATAAGGGAGAAATTAGAGAACACGATAGACTATACAGAGATTGGTATACAATCCTCTCTATCCAAATGCCAAGCTTACCTGGCAGTTGACCAGGCGCGTGTATAGACAGAAGCAAGAGAATGAAGTGGTTCTCAAAAGTTTACTTGCTTTTGCTACTACTTTCGGAATCAACACACACTGTATTATACTCAATATGTTTCTATAAAGAGTTAGTAGCTGTAAAGTAAAGTAAAGTAAAGTAAAGTAAAGAAGTAAAGTAAAGTAAAGAAGTAAAGTAAAGTAAAGTAAAGTAAAGTAAAGAAGTAAAGAAGTAAAGTAAAGTAAAGTAAAGTAAAGTAAAGTAAAGTAAAGTAAAGAAGTAAAGTAAAGTAAAGAAGTAAAGTAAAGTAAAGTAAAGTAAAGTAAAGTAAAGAAGTAAAGTAAAGTTAGGTACAGTAAAGTAAAGTAAAGGACCCTTTTACATTCCTTATTGGGTATATGATGCTAGTCACGTACATAGTGTATTTCTAATGACTGTGCAGTGTTTGAAAATATTGCCGGTCCAAGTTTTGTATTTACCTATTATGTTGCATGAACTTTACAGAGAGTGAATAAAAAACTTGGACCTGCAATATTTTCAAACACTGGACAGTCTTTAAAAATACACCTTATACTTTCATAGACCAACCGGCATTCGTTGGATGATGCGGTCAATATCACGCTGACTGCCTTTACTTCTCTGACATTTTCTGGTACCAATTTAGGCTGGGTCAACTTGAAAGTCCAGGTCAATTAAAATAAAAAATCTCCATTCGATCTCTCGTTTTCTTCTTCACCTCGATAATTGACTTAAATAAGGTCCCATAACTGATTAGCTGCCGAATGATAACATACCGCTGCATGTGACCTCCCGTTTGAACAGATGGGCCATATATTGAAATACTAGGGGTCGTCGAGTTATTTGTTTTGTTTCGTGGTATCTTCCGTAATTTCATTTCGCAGGGAACGGAAATTTCATTAGAATATTTGTTGATTGTCTGCCATGTTTGGTCCAAACCTAATGTGTTTTTTTTTGGACACTAAATTTATTAGTTAAGTACAGATTAGACTAAAGAAAAGAAAGAAATCATGTGTCACTAGGTATTACTGTGATGATGGATGTTCTGTATCCATTTGTGAATCACAGATGATTTAGAGAGAGAGAGAGAGAGAGAGAGAGAGAGAGAGAGAGAGAGAGAGAGAAAGAGAGAGAGAGAAAGAGAGAGAGAGAGAAAGAGAGAGAGAGAGGAGAGAGAGAGAGAGAGAGAGAGAGAGAGAGAGAGAGAGAAAGAGAAAGTCAAAAACACATACATCCTTGTGAGAGAGTGAGAGTGAGGGAAGGACAGAGAAAGTGAGAGAGACAGAGAGAGACAGAGAGGGTGAGAGAGATGTGTTTAACCGTGTATCTGCCAGTTTTTACTGAATCTGAAGGAACAATTTGTCTAACCCGGTATCTGTCGACATTTACTGAATCTGAGATTGATATTAACAATTTGTCTAAGCGTATATCTGTCGATGTTTACTGAATCTGAGATTTATATTAACAATTTGTCTAGCCGGGTATCTGTCGATGTTTACTGAATCTGAGATTTATATTAACAATTTGTCTAGCCGTGTACTTGTCGATGTTTACTGACCCTGAAATCTGTTTAAACAGTTTGTCTCAACCATATACCCTTCAAGTGAAAATGGAAACTGGTGAAGAACGGTCTGGATTTGATGAAGGAAAATGTATAAATACTGCAATATACACATTACGAACATCAACACAGATAGACATACAGAAATACATATATTTGTGCTTTATAAATTATACCAAGGTATTTGAGAAAGTAAAATACAATGAAATGATAATAATATTGCAAGATATTAATATTGATGGCAAATAATCTCAAACTAAAAAAGAATATTTACTAGAACAAGTAGCTGCAATTAAAATGGTTAATTACGAACAGATGTTGTTTGTCCATCAAGAATGATGATGACCATTCATTTCATCCAGTGGGGTTGAAAATATAGAGCCGTGAGTTCTAAGATGGCTGATAAGACCTATTTTGGTGCAAAATGTTCTTTGACAATGTGGGCAAAGAATGCTTGACGTTCCCGGAGGAGGATCTCCTGCAGTGGTTTCTTTGTCCAGCCTTTTCTTCACAATTCTTGCAGTCCTGGTTGCTTCACAAGTGACTGCACCCTTATGTAATGATGTACGCCATGAATTACGGTCTTTAGCAGCAGTCTCCCAGGTGTCAGGATGAATTCCGAAAGATTTCAGTGAGACTTTCAGAGTGTCTTTAAAGCGTTTCCTCTGGCCGCCTTGGGAGCGTTTACTGCAACGCAGCTCGCCGTAAAACATTTGTTTAGGGGGTCTGTGATCTGGTATACGAGTTAAGTGACCAGCCCAGCGTATCTGATTTTTCATTAGTAGAGTGTGGATACTGGGCATGGATGCTCTTTCTAGAACTTTAGTGTCTGGGATCTTGTCTTGCCATTTAATCTTCAATAGCTTCCTAAGGCAGACTGTGTGGAAGTGGTTTAATTTCCTAGCGTGTCGCTGGTAAACAGTCCATGTTTCACAAGCATATATCCATCCATGGCACCTTGCCGTCTTGACAGACGATAGTTTGTGCTTTAAAAAGGCATAATAACTTTTACCTATGGCGGTAGCGAATGTAACTGATAAGGCCAATTCGCGCTGTAAATGTCCGTTCACAGTGGGTGCATGTGAACACGTGGTAATTTCCACCATCATGCACCATCTTACGTCTCACACGCTCGGTGTGTGACTTATCTGCAATAATTTTCTCCTTTCTTTATTCTATTTCTGATCTTTGCCCTCCATGCAACACGTTCAGCGGCGACTTGCTCCCACTGTGCATTGTCAATGCCTGTATCAATCATGTCCCGCTTACACACATCTTTGTATCGTAGTAGAGGCCGACCCTGAGATCTCTTACCCATCTGTAATTCACCAAAAAAGATGTCCTTTTGTATTCTACCATCATCCATCCTCCTAAGATGTCCTATCCATCTAAGTCTACGAAGACTGAGCATGGAATAAACTGTCACACAACCTAATCTTTCCAATACTTCAGTATTTGTGATTTTGTCTTGCCACTTAATACCAAGAATTCTTCGCAGACACCGCATATGAAAGCTGTTTAAACGTTTCTCTTGGTGTGAGTAAGTTGTCCAGGTTTCACTGCCATAAACAAGAGTTAGTTAGTTAGTTAGTTAGTTAGTCGACAGATCATCCTCGTTGCACATCGGACCATTCAGTCCATAAGTGCTCGGATCCCCTCCTCAGCAAATCCCGCAGCGTGTAGCGGCTAACGACGCCAGTTCTGTGTTGGTTTATCAATCTTCTTTGGCTTCCTGCGTAGTGTTCTTGTTTGGCCACCCCTCTTTTAATTTGCTGCTCTCGCAGTCTGGCCATTGTTGTAGATTCACAGTCATCACTTGGTTCTTGCAAAAGTCTCACTTCTCGTAGAGCATTCAGAATGTCAGTCTGGTCCATGGCGCGTCCGCCCTCCACAGTAGCCTCACCTGCGAGCTTGTCAGCCCGCTCATTTCCTTGTACTCCCGCATGCCCTGGCACGAAGATGAAACTAATCTTTGCCAGCCGAGACCGCTCCAGAGGCAGCAACCATTCTCTTCGGATCGACCCCTCCTCTATCCTCTTGATCATGTTCATTGAGTCGCTAAGGAAACAAGCCCTAGTGAATGTCTGTGTCTCGAGCCATGTTATTGCTTTACTTACTGCCATGACTTCCATGGTCAGGCTACTTGTGGTTTCAGTGAAAGCACCAGAGTCCTCCTTCACAATTCTCCCTCCGGCCCGAGCAGTAAAGGCCCATGAGCTTCTCACATGTCGGACGACCGACCCATCTGTGTAGATGACCGCGTCACTGTCTAGCGAATTCTCGAAAATCAACGCTTGTACTTCAGCCTCCACAGCAGCCGGATTTTCTTGTCTGCATTTTCTATCTAGATGGATGCAAACTGAAAAGGATGTGCAGAAGTCTGTTGGCACTTGCAACCACTCCTCGCCAGGTTCTAAGTCCTCAAGTGAACACACCTGTTGAAGAATGTCTTCGGCTTGACCCATCCACGACCGTCCTCTTTTTAACCTGCTGCCCTTCACCTTCCTAATTTCACTTATAAACAAGAGTACTAAGGACATAGGCTTGATAGACAAGGACTTTTGTTTTGGCAGTAAGCTTCATGTTCTTCCAGACTCTTTTTCTTAACCTGTTCATTGTTGTTGCTGCCTTACCAATCAGGATGTTGATTTCCTGATCTAGGGATAATTTGCTGTTTACCACTGATCCTAGATATGTAAAATGGTCTACCATCTCTAGTTAGGCGTCGTCAATAAAGATTGATGGCACCCCATGTGCACCTTGTGACATAATCTGTGTCTTGTTTTTGCTAATTGTTAAACCAAATTCAGAACAAGCACTGGAGAATGCATATAGTAGACATTGCAATTCTTCCTCAGAGTGAATTGGAAACAAATAGGTATATTAAGCTCCTGCGAGAAGAAACGTACAGGTGCCAGGATTCGCACCTGGCAAATCTGTCTTTTCTGCTGCCACATGGATACATAGTGGTTGTGTTTTTCAGTTTTGTGCTTTTTTATATTTCGTTGTTCTATCTATCCGTGTTATCCTGTCCTTGACAAAAATTCTGAGAATCGAAACGTCAACCGTCCTGTGTGTCGTATTGTACGCGTTTGTGTGTATTTTATTTTATTATTCATTTTATATATTTATTGAGTGCTTCTGATTTCGGATTTTCACCTGTATTTCGGGATACGATGGATGTCCTTGTAAGGTATGTGCAACGTGTTGATGTTAGTACGTTTCTTCTCGCAGGAGCTTAATATACCTATTTTTTTTCCAATTCATATTGTTATATCCTGCTGCAGCCGCTGCTTGTTTCTTTCTATTCCTCAGAGTGGGTCGTAACTGCAGCATCATCTGCAAAAAGCAACTCTCTGATCAGTACCCTCCTAATTTTGGTCTTAGCCTTCAATCTCTCAGCATTGTAGAGGCCACCATCTGAGCGTGAGTGAATGTATATACCACCATCCTGATCACGAAAGGCATATTTCAGTAGAAGTGAAAAGTATATTCCAAAGAGGGTGGGAGCTAGTACACAACCTTGCTTAACTCCACTCTTGATTTCAAACTCTTCAGAAGTTGCACCATCAAACTTGATTATACCCTTCATGCCTGTGTGGAATGATTCCACAATGGACAGAAGAGTTGGTGGGCAGCCAATCTTCTTTAGTGCCTGGAACAGACCCTCACGACTGACCAAATCAAATGCCTTTGTGAGGTCGATGAAGGCAATAAACAGTGGTTGATTCTGTTCACGGCATTTTTCTTGCATTTGTCGCAATGAGAATATCAGATCAATGGTAGACCGGTTCTGCCGAAAGCCACACTGTGATTCGGGGTAGACTTGTTCTCCTAGGACTTGAAGTCTGCGCAAAACAATTCTGGCAAATACTTTCCCAACAATACACAGAAGTGAGATACCCCTATAGTTGTTGCAGTCACTCCGATCGCCCTTGTTCTTGTACAGTGCTATGATGCTTGAATCTTTGATATCCTGTGGGACTTGTCCTTCTCGCCTGCATAGCTCTATTAGCTGGTGGATCTGTAGAGTGAGTGTGTCTTGCCCACTCCTGATAACCTCTATTGAAATCCCATCCTTACCTGGAGCCTTGCCAGATGCAAGTTCATGTATAGCACACTTAACTTCTGTTATGGTAGGAAGTGTGTCCAGGTGGTCAAGAGTTGGTAGAGCCTCTATGGCGTTGAGGGCATCATCCGCTAGTTTGGTCTCACTTGAGTAAAGCTCCAAATAGTGCTCTACCAATCTTCTGTTTCTTATCAGTTATGATTTCTCCAGTCAAGGTTTTCAATGGCGCACTTCTTTTGATCACTGGACCACAGGCTTTCTTTATTCCTTCATACATGCTTCTGATGTTTCCCTTATCACTTGCGATTTGAATGGACTCACATAACGTAATCCAATAATCATTTGCACACTGCCTGGCAGCCTTTTGCACATCCTTCCTAGCTTGCTTTAGCTCACTCAGAGTGTTACGCGTTGGTCTTTCCTTGTTTCTTAAGAGAGCTATCTTCTTCTTATCAATCAAGGGCTGCAGAGTCTGGTTGTTTGCCGCAAACCAGTCCTGCCTCTTATGATCCACAGTGCCGTAAACCCCTACGGCAGTTTTATAAAGAGTTTCCTTAAGTTGACCCCACTTTTCATTTACTGTACAATTTTCTGGTGTATCAGTGAAAACGTTTTCAAGTAGCTGTTGAAACTGAAAGCACTTTTCAGGATCGTGAGTGTTAATAATATTAATCCTGGGCTAGATTTGTGTTTAGCTGTGTAGATTCTCTTTGGTCTCAGTCTAACCCTTGCAACAACCAAAGAGTGATCCGTATCACAGTCAGCACTGTGGTAACTTCGAGTCAATGATATATGGTTCAGATGTTGTCTCCGTGTGATGATGAAGCCCAGCTGGTGCCAATGGTCGGATCTTGGATGTTTCCATGTGACCTTATGCAGCTCTTTTGTTTTTAAAAAAGGAGTTTGTAATACATAGGTCATTTCTGGTGCAATGCTCCAGCAGCCTTTGCCCATTTTCATTCATGCGACCGATGTTGTATTTTCCAAGGCACGCTGGCCATGAATTCTCGAGTCCTTGCCGACACGAGCATTGAAATCACCGAGCATTTAAATGTAGTCAGATTTTGGAACTGCCTTAATCACGGAGTCTAACTCCTCATAGAACGAATCTTTCACATCATCAGAGGAATTGAGTGTCGGAGCATATGCAGTAATAATGGTGGCAAAACCACAAGAGGTTGCCAAGCGCAGGGATAATAGTCTTTCATTTCCTCCTGCTGGAATTTCAATCATTCCCGGTAGCGAATTCTTCACTGCAAAGCCCACACCGTGTTGCCTTTTTTTCTGCCTGCCCTCTACCCTTCCAAAAAAGGTGTAATTGTTTTCCCTGAGTGACCCTTCCTCAGCGAGGCGAGTCTCCTGCAGGCCAGCAATATCAATGTTAAGACGATTGAGTTCGGCATCAATCACAGCCGTTTTTCTCACATCGTTAATATTGGTCAAGTCAGTGGAATATCCTGGACATATGGTTCTCTCGTTCCAGGTTGCAAGCCGTAGCTTGAGGTATCTATTTTTTTCTTTTTATTAGTACCTGGTGCATTAGTTTACAGCCTGCGATCCAGATTTTGTCCTAGCCCCAAGCACCCATTGAAGCAGGCAGGCTGTGGCGGATCAGCACCCAATTGGCCGGGGGCTTCCCAGCTTGAGGCGGGCGGTAGCTGTTCAGTGACACCCGTAGGTGTCTCCAACCGTCAGAGGCAACGCGTGGCGCCCCATGTCTACGCCAACTGACAGGGACTTATAACCCGTAACAGTTGCCTCTCGCTTTGATTCCGAGAAGGTTAAGACCAGGGATGGAGTTATTGCCTCTCCATAGCACAAAACCTGGGCTAAAATATAGAGACCATGTGTTGCCCATGCAGCATGATCCGTCTCTCGGGCTGCCTAGTTCACTCCAGAGGAATGGTAACACCTCTACATCTGGACCAAGACAAGCTGCAGAAACTGCCGGATCAGCAAAGCAATGCTCTAACTGTCCGTCTGTCGGAGCTTCGATCCTAGACCAGCCGCCAACCAAGGCTTAGGGCCTGGTCTGCCCTGCCATGACTTGCTTTGTCTTTAGGTTACATTTCCTCGCACCAGGGTAAGGCTTGTACCCTCCCAATTGCGCTCTTCCGCCTGAAGCCGTTGGCACAATGTGGGGTGTCGGGTTTGGTAAGCGCCGCCCAACGTTCGGTGCTAACAGAAAGCAGGTAGTACCGTCTACTGTTATACGGTAGCTCAGTCATATCTGACTAAGACCTGACAGCTCACAAGCATATAGCAGTATGGATAATACAACTGCTTTATATACTTTCAGCTTTGTTTGCAGGCTTATTCCATTTCTGTCCCATGCATTCTTGTACAGTCTGCCAAAGGCCTCGCTGACCTTGGAGATTCTTGCATTCACTTCGTCATCAGTTGTGGCAGTTTGTGACACGGTGCTGCCAAGGTAGGTGAATTTGTCCACAACACTTAGTCTATGACCGTTCACCTTGATATTCGGCACGGTGTGATTATTCCCTGGAGCTGGCTGGTAAATAACTACAGTCTTCTCCAAGTTGATATTGAGCCCAAAGTTTACACAGGCATATGAGAAATCTGAAACACTGTGTTGCGCGACTGCCTCTGAGTTGGCATATAGAGCGCAATCATCAGCAACCAGCAGTTCTCTGACGGTGTCGCTGTTAGTTTTGGTTTTGGCTTTCAGTCTTCTGAGATTGAACAACTTTCCATCCATGCGGTAGTTGATGTCTATTCCAATATCACTGTTCTCGAAGGCATTCGTCAGCATAGCTGAAAACATAAGGCTGAACAGTGTTGGTGCCAGGACACATCCTTGCTTCACTCCACTGGTGACAGGAAAGGCTCAGACAGTTCACCATTTCCTGTACTCTTGCCTGCATACCATCATGAATAGCCGCACTATCTGGGCAAACTTTTGTGGACAGCCATATTTCGCCATAATCTTCCACAGTCCTTCTCTGCTGACTGTATCAAAAGCTTTAGTAAGGTCAATGAAAGTGAAGAACATTTCAGAGTTCTGTTCCTGACATTTCTCTTGCAGCTGCCTTGCAGCGAAAATCATGTCAACAGTTCCTCGTTCTTTTCTGAAGCCACACTGACTCTCAGGAAGAAGACCTTGAGCGAGATGGGCCGTGAGGCGATTGAGAAGAATCCTGGCGAGTATCTTCCCTGCGATTGAGAGCAAGGAGATGTCTCGGTGGTTGTCACAGGATTGGCGGTTTCCTTTACGTTTGTAAAGGTGGACTATTGACGTGTCCTTGAAATCTTGTGGCATGGTCTCGTTCACCCATATGTTTGTAAAGACTTGGTGAATCTGCTCTTTTAGGACCGGCCCACTTGCCTTGTATATCTCTGCTGGGATGGAGTCAGGACCAGGCGCCTTTCCACTTGAAAGTTGCTGGATGGCTTTGTTTACTTACACTATGGTTGGCACGTCATCAAGTGTATCATTAGTGGGAACTCGAGGAAGGCAGTTGATGGTTTCATTATCGAAAAAAGAAGTTGCATTTAAGATGTTGCTGAAATGCTCTGCCCAGCGATGAATGATTTCTTTCTTATCCGTGACCAATGTTCCCCCATCTGCACTGAGGAGGGGAACTATGCCTGATGATGGAGGATCGTAGACCGCTGTCAGTGAGTCGTAGATGTTTTTCATATCATGTCTGTCAGCAAAGCCTTGAATTTCATCAGCTTTGTTGCTCAGTCCCGCATGTGCCGAAGTTTCTGCTGAAATATTCTCCGAATGTTACTGAAGGCATCTTTTTTATGTTGACTTCGGGTTATTCAAATGTGCCTTGAGGAGAAGATGTTTCTTGGGCAGCAATTAGTTGATGTATTCAGAATTTTCATCAAACCAGTCTTTATGCTTTCGGGGGGGGGGGGGGGGGGGGGGGGCTGGGCCTATGATTTCCATAGCAGTGTTGTAAATTATGTTCTTTAGGGCTCTCCACTCTGTTTCCACGTCCTGTTTAGCTGCAGCATTTGGTTTGAGGCGGTCTTCCAGCATGTTTTCAAACGACAGCTGCATTTTATTGGTGTTTAGGCGGGTGGCATTTAGTTTTCTTTCATTTTTGTCCATTGAGGACGCCGTGGTGGTTTGATGTGTATGTTTATTTTCGAGATAATGAGACGATGGTCTGTCCAACATTCGGCACCACTCATGGATTTTGTCACCCGAATGTCTTGTCTGTCACTCCTCCTGACGATGACATAGTCAATGAGGTGCCAGTGTTTCGAGCGCGGGTGCATCCACGATGTCCAATTTCTCGTGGGAAGACGGAAAATTGTGTTGGTGATCAGGAGATCGTGTTCGGCACAGGTCTGAAGGAGGAGGAGCCCATTGCTGTTACAATTTCCGACTCCGTACCTTCCAGTGATGCCATTCCAAGAGGCGGTGTCCTTGCCTAATCTGGCATTGAAGTCCCCAAGGAGTATAAGTTTGTCTCCTTTGGGAACAGGTGTTAATACGTTGTGCAGGTCCTCATAGAACTTGTTTTTGACGTCATCTTTATTTGTCATGGTTGGTGCGTAGACACTCACGATGGTTGCATGCTTCTTTTCTTTCAGCAGGGGTAACTTAATAGTCATAAGCCTGTCATTTATAGTCTTCAGCTAGTTTGCCAATCAGGGCAGACTTAATGGCAAATCGCACACCAGACTGGCGTCTTTCCTCGCTTTTCCTTCCACTCCAGAAAAATGTGTAGCCGGGACCTACTTCGCAGATTTGGCCTTCATCTGCAAGTCGTGTCTCGCTCAAGGCTGCAATGTCGATGTTGTTTATACCTGCCCAGCTCTCGCCCAATCAGTGCAGTTCGTCTCTCAGGGCCCAACGCACCGTCTCTATCAAGTAGGGTGCATACGTTCCAAGTTCCGATTGTCAAGGGAATATGGTTAGCTCTTTTAGCTTTGCCTGTTTTTACTTTGATTGTATGTCGACCGCAGTATAGGGTACCCACCAACCGCGGCTAGCTGGTTAGGTAGTGATGGAGCAGACAATGTTTACGGCACCTTTTCTAGCCCCTTCCTCATGTGATGGAGCAGACAATGTTTACGGCACCTTTTCTAGCCCCTTCCTCATGCTATGGAGGTGAGCAGTGCTTTCCTATAGAAGGCTGCTCAGTCACTCAGGGGGCTGCCGAATCCCACTGCTGCTCCGGTCAGTAGAAGACGACCATATGGCCTGAGCCGCCTGTGTGCAGGTCTGCGACTACGACTGCCAGCGTACCCACGCCTGCCGCTTTACCGCTTGTCCATCGCCACAAGGCTTGAAGTTGATATATGAAGTTGGATGAAGAATGACTTGCGCGATGAATTGGATTAAAGTGAAGAAGAGTTGCGCAATTCGTCGACCTCACTCTCTCGCCTGTGTCCATCTGAGTCCAGTGGCAAGACAAGTCAAGACGACTGGAGACGAATACAGGTGCAGTGGATGACCAGGGCGGCGCTCTACGTGCCTTGCCGTGCTCATTACGTTCCACAACGCTTTGCAGGTAAACGCCGTCTTGCCCGTTGAATCATCAGTGATTTCATCCGCGCAGTTTGCCAAATCCTGTCTTCGCATGCTGGGTAGACATACCCTAGTTTACCGCTTGGTTTGACACCAAATCGGCAACCCACGCCTGGTTTAGCTAGCCTCTCACAGCTGTTGCCCGGGGGGTGGCCGCTGTCGCATGCTGACAGCTACTAGGAGCCACAGGCGTGAGCTGGATGACAGGCTTGGACCAGTGGGGGATGGGTCCTGAAAAGGACATGCGAGTCATCCTTACCAAAAGGTGCTACCAATGCCTGACACCCCATACCCGCCAAACGAACCGATAAAACAAATGGCAAGACAAGAATGCGTTTTGTCGCCGGATCTCTTCCTTATAGTGAAGCAATAATGAGAGAGATCAAAAAGAGTCCACGAATATGAGCTATAGTTTATTAGGTTATAATGTAAACAATCTACGCTATGAAACGTTATTTATGGCGAAAATTTAAAAAAAATCTACAAGAAATTTTGGAAATTGTAGTAATAAAAAGAATTTTAAAAAAAATATAACTTTCCTTAAGAAAACAAAAACAACGATTGTACCAAAGAAAAAAGATGACAGCAAAATGTGATATTATAACAATAGACGAGTAAATGCTTAAACACCTTGATTGGTATTTTTTTTTGTTTTTTGCGCTGGCTGGTGTTAAACTCAAGCGCAGTCTATATACATGCTACTACTTCTAGTGCACGTAACTGATGTTTACGTGCCGATTAGCTTTCCCTAGTACCAGTGCCCCTTGCCTTCAGGCGAACCGACTTCAGAGGTACTTGTAATTTACGTTCCAAAGTCAAGGACGAGAAGTCAACATTTAGTCCAACTGACATATGTTGGGTTGAACCCGCTACATCGGCATCAGTACACCGGATGTTTCAGAACGAGCGCTCTTACCCATTCAGCCATGCTGGCCTCCCAGCAAGTTGATAAATTTGAATACCTAGGGACACTTAAAACATGACATGGTACATGCGTGGCAGAGATATGTCGACGACTACTGAACCTGAGATCGGTATGAATATTTTGCCTAGCAGTGTACCTGTCGATGTCTACAGAAGCGAGTGGATCTAGAAACGCTAACGTGTGAGGGTGTTGGGGCTTCAACTGAGAAAGATCTCTTTACCAACTCCCCACGAGGCATCAAGATAGGCGCCAGGCTGGCTGTCGCATAAATAAACTTGAGATTCGATCAATGACAAACAAGACCCGACAGTACTCGGCAAAAACAAGTAATCCTTTGATGTACAGACTGAGAAGAATACGTCGTTAAAACTGTTTACATAGGATCGGCATTTCTAACGGGGAAGCCAAACACGTCGCGTCAGAATGTCTACATCTGGTCGGCGAATCTGTATGATGTGGATTGTTCCGAACAAATACGTCACGTGACAATGTCTACACCGGTCGGCATTTTGTTAACAAAATTGTTGCTCGAGACGAACAACGGCGTCATTTGTCTGCCACGGCGGTAGTGGGCTTTGAAGTGATAGACGGAGAGTCTGGAAAACAGGCGGGATGGATTTTCTGATGTGGGGAATTCTCTGGTTCCCGGACGGACTGGAATTTCCCCAAATGAAAGCAAATTTGACCGCGGGTTGACTCCAGTTAGTCTAGAACAGGAGGAGGAACCAGACTCTGGACTGGTAAGCGTCTGGACTTTTTGGTGACGTCACTCACAGCCCAATATAAAAAGCGTTGCAGTAAACAAGAGGAGGGAGTTGACCAGATTTCTGAAGTTGGAAAGAGCGATGCAGTATTCCGAGTTGTGTTACATAAAAGAAACTAGGGGTGTCAATTTGTTGATAGTTATCGGCGGACATAGATCCAGTCTGTGATCGCCTAGTTTCGATTAGCAACTGGAATAGGCATATGGTTCCATTTACAGGTCCACGTATGTGTGCTATGATTTTGACCAGTGAAGCTAACACATTTTAGAAGATGATGGCTCTGAATTTGAAGACAGAAGTTGCTGAGAGGCCGCTACATTGGGCTTATACCCAAGTTGGTTTGCGGGAACCTGACTTCTGCTGAGCAGGATATGCTGATGATACTTATGTTTTAGCAAGTGATAGGTGTATCTCTGAACAGTCAGAACATTATATATTCTACATATACAACACTGCTACCAGAAACAGTCATATAAATATTATACTGATACCTGGAACATTCAGATTGTGTTGTTAGTATGGGGAATCTTTAAAACCAGTGACACTAGATCAAGTAAGATTTCCCCAGTAACCGTGACAATAGTGTTAGAATTTTCTAATTAACATTCGGTTAAATAACAGAGGAAATTCATAGTGTAAAGCAGATTGAAGACTCTCATTAGACAGTGTTTGTCATGGGTGTCCAAGCATCCTAGTGGTTCAAGAGACAACGGAGGAAGTCTTCACGTGACCGGAGGAGCATCACCTTGGTGAGGTTGCTTGTCTGGAATACATGGCGCTAGTGTGTTCTCAGCACAGTGATGTGAATGACTATACTCCTGAACACTGATCTGAGTCTACAGACACTTTAGAGTACACGTCACACATTCTACACCTTATACACACACACACACACTTCTCCTACATATACTCTTTGCTTTAATAAATTTCTTGTGTTTATTTGTTGAAGCTAGAGTTGTCACGTATGTTATGTTGGGGAAGAATGAGAGGGGGGCATGATCCAGGAGTGAGTAAGAGTGAGAAGAAGGTGTCTTCAGATTGAGGGAGTGTTGTGGACGGAGTCTACTGGATATCTCCAGGATAGTGATATTGAATTAAAAGAAATGTGGGTGTTGATTCCCCTCACTCCAGGGACGACACTAAAGTGGTAAAGAAGAGCAAATAACTACTACATTCATTCTTTACACACACGACACTGGCAAACAAATGAAGAACAGACCATGGCCATTGCTGTGGCCAATCCTGCCGGATGCTCACTCTTTGCACGCCATTAGACTGCACGAGTTACGACAACTCCTCATGATGATGGTAGATAAGTTAGTCTTCAAATTATCATCACTGTGCATCGAACCATTCAGTCCATACATACCCGGATCCCCTTCTCGTTATCTCTCTCAGCGCGTGACGGCTGACACCAGCTCTATGTTGGTTGACTGTTCTTCCCTGGTCCCTTGCATAACGCAATAACGCTCTTGTCCAGCTTCACACCTTTTGATATGGAGTTCTTGCAGTTTAGTCAAGGTTGCAAATTCAGAGTCATCACTTGATTCGTTTAATCGCCCAGCCTCCCTAGGCGCATTCAGTATACCAACCCGGCTTGGCCGCTTCCAACAGTAGCCAGACACGAAAGCCTATCAGCTTGTTAATTTCTGTTCACAATGAAGATGTAGACAAGCAGCACCCAAGTCTTGTATTCACCGCTTCATAAACATTGTTGTTTGGCAAACGGGATGAAAGCTATAGTCTGTCCAGAAATGAATGCCTTCATTCACGATCAATTATTTTGAAAACTGTCTGTTGCGTCGTTATGATATTTTTCCTGCCGTCTTATATTTACCCCCACCCAAGGAATATGCCTTTGATAGGTCCAAAGGCAACTTAAATCATGGAAAGCGGCGACATTTCTTTGATGTTTTGGCGGAAAACTAGTGAATTAACGCTAACAAACTTGTTTTACAGTGCCGCACCTCAGTTTATTTTTGGTCACCATTCCTGTGATGACACAACGCGTATCCAGATTCTTATGGGAAAGGGTGCAATGTGTATGTAATATAAGTAAAGATAGAATTTACAGAGGCATGGAGTAAATAATGTGGAACCGAAATGGAATTGAACAGGAAAGTAGAAGGATTATATTTCTTACCTTATATTTCATTTCCTTCTTGTTTCTTCAGCTTCTTGTTAATAATGTGTACACAAGGAGTCATGTTACTAGGATGCATTTAGCTTTTTATATGGAGTTCGTGATGGCTTCCAAACAGCTGTGTGTTAATGTTCGTATAGAGTGACCATAGATGAGACTGCAATTTAGTCATCATGTGTCAATTGTTAAGGATCTGCTCGGCTGTCTGTGAAGTTTGTTCACACGTGCACATTGGTGACAGAACCATTGTGAGTCTTCGTGAAAGATTGTCTATTCTGTTCAGAGACGGAGCATGATTATTACCTGTTTTGCACGACAAATATAGCTGTGAATGTCTCTGTAGTGGGCTTCCTTCTTAACGGCCAAGATGTTGGTCATCTTTTCATTGAAGTTTATAGATTGTTCGTATGTTCATGTGTTGTCCCCTCATTTGACGTGGTTGTTCTCACGTTTCTTTGAATGCCACACTATGTCAGTTTCCACCGCAATATTACTCTTATGTTAGTATTCAATGCGCTTAGTGTGTGTGTGTGTGTGTGTGTGTGTGTTTTTATTTTCATTTTTTTTCAATACCAGTTGTTTGTCACCGTTGAGGGCTTGCGGAACTGAAAATTGATCACTGTGGAATACAAACTGTTGCCATTGGCATTGTGCTGATGCTGTAATGTTTAGGGCCTGCAATTCGTCTGAATTGTTGGAGCAAAATATCCCAGTAAGTGTGACAAGACCGCCGGGGCTTGGACTGGTTTGCCACGATAGATACTATCCCCTGCCTTTGCTCCAACCACCTCAATAGCACTCTACATCTACCAGGCCCCACACAAGCCGGGACAGCTTAACCTTCCCTCCCTCACCTAGGGTTCCAAACCCCAAGGGGGCTCGGACCAGACACCAGTCATATCACTGCACAAAGTCATAGCTAAGATAACAAAAATTTAATTCTGAACTACGTCAACCACAACACAGAGAAGGATGGCTGAAAGCCAGACTAGAAGAACTATGTACAAGATCAAAGACGCAGATGAGTATTCATCATGGAGGCGGACGATAGCTCGTGCGGTTGTCCAGTCGTGGTAGCGACTCACCCAGGCTCCTCCAGTGGACTGGAACTCCAAGGTCTGCTGCCTCTCCAAAGCTCCCTCTTCACCCAGAGAACCAAGCAAGGGCTGATCAAGCGCAGTACCACTGCCTGACTGACACTGCACTGATGAACAAGGATCCTTCCTTGCTGTCGTACTATTTCCCTCGTCACACTCCTGATGAAGTCTGGGCCGACCCTAGAACATTAGCGGTCTCCCACTTGCAGAAAAAGTACATGTAGCACCGTCTCAAAATACACAAGAGCCAGGTCACTCTTCTATCTCATCAGTGACCCACACACTGATATGTCACTTACACAATAAGCGGTTGCTCCACACGAACACACAATGTCACTGGTAAAGTCTATCAGGTGACTAAACACTTCACCTTAGTTTCATGTCCTTGGACAATAGATCTTCACACAGTATCATGTAACTAACCTGGTCAATGGGTAGTAATCACAACCTAGCATACACTGTCAACAGTTCATCACGATCGCATGAGGTAGCTCCCTACCTTCACAAACATTGTCAACAGTTCATCACGTTGGCATGAGGTAGCTCCCTACCTTAACAAACTTGTCACTCAGGTGTTTCCACCAATGTTGTAATCAATGTCCTAGTTCACTGGACCACATGTTGGCTTCATAAAGTTAACCAATGTAAAAACACTATTTAAGCATCAACTGATACATGGTGTCCCATAACCCAGCCGGGCCAGAAGCATATAACACAGGTCATGGTGACCGGTAACAATGATCACTTCGCTCAACTTGAAAGGTCGCTACCTGGCAATTACCAAGGTTTACACAGAGACTGAATGTCACCAGTGCTTCACTGGCTTGAATCACCAGACGTTTCAGTGTTGGATCCTCTCAGGATCGGATGACACTCGTCGGACTCTTGATGGAGGTCCTAACCTAGACCTACCGACTTATTCAGCACTCAGCTCCTTCCAACATTGATCTCGCAGACTCAGACAACCACTCCCAGTATGGCCTCAATCAACTTCTGGATAGGCACTGGAATGAGTGGGCCCATAGAGCTCATGGTGCAGCTCTTGAATCTTCTTCTGTATAGTACTAACAGATCCTGAAACACGGAGAGGTTGGTGTGAGTACTCAACTACAACAAAGACTACCAGCATCTCCACCCTGTCACCTGCCTCTCAGACATTCCTCATGTCTACCAACATGAGTATGAAATCATCACATCATAGATCTACTTAGTCACTATAATATATAGGCATAATGATGGTAGAAACAGCAATAGCACACCTGTTCAGTCAAGTAACACTTCTGGGCTACATATAACCCCTAGCACCAGAGTCGACTGTATGACTCTGTCAAGCATCCTTCGCCTGGTGCCAGTCCAATCCGGTTTCATCTCCCATCACCAATCAACATATACACTTACTTTCCTTTCAGTGTAGGGATTACTGTATCGAGAAGGTGTCCAGCCGGACATCTCCTTCCTGACAGACTCATCAATTCATCAATCCCTTAACCCATGGACTGATGAATTACACCCATTAATAACTATATGTCCATAATGAATTATACTCCTGATAATTCATTACTATAGCATTAACTAAGGAGAACTCAGGACTTGTTACACTTAAATAACAAAATCATATCACAGCCATAGTGTCAGGTCTGGGATCCCTGCCCCAGATCCTGAGTTGCCCTTGTATTCACTGACTATCTTTCAGGTCAGTCATACCTGTGCCGGTCGAGCACAGCTGTGGTGGCCATCCACCACTACCCTTTCCCACAGCTACTGTGGGTCTCGTGTACCTTGTCCCGTGACGACTTAAGTCACGTCATCCAATGTAGCAAACCCCTAGACTCCACTACCAAACTCTGGCTCCACCTTTTGGGGGGGGGGGATTATGCCCCCCTATACTACTACTTCACGGCAGTACTCCAAGTACTCCATGAACCGTGTCAGGGTTCCAGAAGAGTAGAATATTAGAGACAGAAACGGTTAGGTTCAAACCTCGATCTATCTAGACACCTCGGCCTCGAATTACGGAGTGCCGCATCACCCTCGATCGGGTATGTTCATTCATCGGATATGCACGATTGCATTGGGTCGGACCTATTACTGATCGGGTTGGGGGTACCGGCCTACCTCCCGCTGCCTAGACAAACGTACGATGGAACACGCACGGTCATCCTTGCGGACGGACATGACAACAAGCAGTAACAATAGTATCATGAATACTTCTTATCAATTGTTATCCTACCGATGCAACGCCATTCGTCTTACGCGGAATAACACTGCTATCTGCACACAGCAAATACACCACTGCTGATTTCACCTTGATTCCTCGAAACATCACCATCACTGATAGAACAATTACGTTACCATTCTAATGTCACGAAGCACATTACACATTTCTAATAATAAGCTCTACCTTATCATTTACAGCGTCTAGCATGTTGATGTAATGACGGACAAACTGTCGCCTTGCCTGCGTAATGAATAAACCAAACCCGTAACTGCTACACACTGTAAAGCACATCGTTCGGCCTATTTTATTTACACACCACTCGCTGTGGAATACGGCTTGTTCCGTCAGGTAACACATTACATTGCTGATCGATAAAGCCTACTTAAAAATGCAAACCGCCAACTGTAACGGATAACGCTACGCGACAACTCAATTTTGCGACGGCAATTATTTCATTCCGGGAACTCAGCACGGCATTACGACAACAATTAAATCATAGAATAAGTACTCAACTAACCTGTGATTGAAGAATCACAACCTTGACTGTAGATGTCCGCACTGGCCGCGAATATTGACATCAAAATTACATCAGCCTGTTGGCTGCGATCTGTCTACGCTGAGGTTTGGTGGGCGACTGCTCACGACCACGTCAGTGCGCCTTCCACTCGCCTACAAGGGCCGCGTGACTTTCATGATTCATGAAGAAAACCAGAGTCACGATAAGTTCCACCACCCCGTGCTGCATGAAGCACTCGTGAACTTAGAGATCTCTACCCCGTACGCATTTGAGGGAACATTCTAGATTTTTCTATAAATAACTAGAATAGCTCCGCCCCGCACTATTTTTCGATGGGGAATCCCCTATTAATTGATATTAATTCAAGGGAGACCAACGCATCGCACTCCCTTCAAAGGGATATTATGCAGAGATCTGCCGATCTTTATCCGTTTCGTCACATAGGCCCCCACTTAAGATGGTCGACCCGGTCGAACTCACTAGACAAAGATCGGTCTGAACTCTGAACCTCTACTCTATCGAGATTGGATGTCGGGAAAGGAAGTCAGCTCCGACATTCTCTTTCCCTGGGATGTATTCTACCGTAAACTGGTATGGTTGCAGTAATAACGACCACCTCATCAGCCGCGGATTTAATTTCTGCGATGAGGCAAGAAATGTAAGCGGTTGGTGATCCGACTGCACCTTGAACTGGACCCCATAAAGATAGGGTTGGAATTTTCACACGGCCCAGACCAGAGACAGACATTCCCTCTCTACCGTCGAATAATTCCGTTCTGCCGGTAACAACTTCCGACTTGCATATGCCACTGGATAAAGAACAGAAGGATCGTCTCGTCCTTCTTGTAATAAAGTGGCCCCAATTCCAATCTGACTGGCATCCGTACGCAAGATGAACGGTTTCGTCAGATTGGGCAGTTGTACAACCGGTTTGTCAATCAATACCTGCTTAAGCTTCCCATAGGCCTCCTCACAAGCCGGCGTCCAGACGATTTTCTCGGGTGTCCCTTTCTTTAAGGTATCGGTCAGTGGTGCCCCAATCTCATTAAACCTCGGGATAAATTTTTGGTAATCTCCACATAAGGACAAAAAGGATCTGACATCCTTTTTGGTCTGCGGTCTGGGCGCCAGTCTGACCTTCTCAATATTCTTGGCCTCTGGCACTATCTGCCCCGGAGTGATGGTGTGTCCCAAGAACTCTAGCGTCTGATACCCCAACATGCATTTGGTAGGACGCGCAGTTAATCCCACTTCCCTCAATCTCGTAAAGATTCTACTTAACGAAGTGAGATGCTCTTCGAAGATTCCTGATGCTATCAGAATATCATCCATGAAGGAGCATATCGAGGGGTCCTTGAGGGGTCCTAACAAAAGCCGCATCATCCGGGTAAAGACACTTGGGGCGTTGTTCAATCCAAACGGCATCACTTTGAACTCATAATGTCCCGAGGAAGTGCTGAAGGCCAAGAGAGGGCGAATTGCCGGCTTGACCGGGATCTGGTAATATCCCCGGCTTAAATCAACCTTTGAGAAATATATGGCCTGATTTAATCTAGAAAACAACTGATTCGCGTTTGGTACCGGCTCCACCTGGAATTGGGTACAGCTGTTCAACATTCGGTAATCGATACAGAGTCGGTGTTCCCCGCTGGGTTTCCTCAGTAAGACCACCCCGGCATTGTACGGGGAGGTCGAGGGGGAGATAATATCATCATCCAGGAGTTTCTGGATTTCGTCTTCCAGCGCCTTCTCTTTCGAGAACGGGACTGGGTAGACCCTTTGGCGAACCGGCTCATGGCTAGTGAGAGTCATGTCAAACTCCACCAACTCTGTCCTACCTGGTTTATCCGTAAGCACGTCCTGATTGGACTTCACCAGACGGGATAACCCCACTTTCTCTTTCGGGGAAAGGTTAGGATTGATCTGGACATCCAGATACGTTTCCCTAGAGATTAATGGGTATTCTGTATCTCCCTCTGATCCAGGCTCCGTTTCCATGGCGACTGCCATGGCCATGAAGTGGGAAGACTCCTCTTCGGATCTCTCCTCATATTTCTTGAGGAGATTAATATGGAAAATTTTCGTTTTCCCTCTGATCTTAATCCCATAATTGGTTCGGGATACCACCCGTTCCACTGGGAAAGGACCCTGCCATCCGATTTCGAGTTTATTTCCCCCAATGGGAAGTAACAACAACACTCGGTCTCCCACCCGAAGAGATCTTGCTTTTGACCGTCTATCATAATAGGCAGCATGTATCTTCCTGGCTTTCCTCAAATTCTTTGCGGCCTTTGGTCTTAGGCTTCTGATCAAGCCCCTTCTGCCTTTTCTGTGAATCAGTCAGACTGGAATCCCCAGTCTCACCATAGACTTCCACATACCTTTCAGCTAACTTATTTACTATGTCTAGCCTTTCCGCCCCATTTTCCCCTAAGAAATTCCTTAAAGGCTTGGACATCTGCATTTTCATTTGATCCACCACCATCAACTCTCTCAGACTCTCATAATCCTCTTTGAAATTGGCCAACGCCATCCACTTCAACAGGTATGAGTTCAACCTCACACTATAGGCCGAGAACATCTCACCTGGTTCTCTCTTGGAAGTTCTGAACCTCCGCCTGTAAGCATGGGCTGTCATTTCGAATCTTTTCAAAAGAGCCGATTTCAGGGTTGGATAATCATTTTCCATCCCTGGGGGAAGACGCGCATACACTTCGTACGCGGTGCCACGGAGTCCTTGTGAAAGCTTAAGATTCCAACGCTCAGGCTCTAAACCCATAGCTTTACACATTGCCTCGAACTTCTCTAAGAATTGATCTATCTTCTCTTGGTCCGGTTCAAATGGTGGAAACGGCCATTTCATAGCATGGTAAGCTGGTCTGCTGGCTACTGATGAGCTAGGTAAAGCTACTCCACCTACTGCTCCCTCAGACTCACCAACCGATTTAGCCTCTACCTCAAGTTGCTTCATACGGAACTCATGTTCCATTTCCAACTTCCTAGCATCTAATTTCTTAGACTCTAGGTCAGCTGCCAGTTTTTGTGCCTGTTGGTCTGCCACCAACTTTTGCTCTTCAAGTGCTACCTTTCGAGCTTCCAGCTCAATTTCTGACTTTCTTCGCTCCCTCTCTTCTGCTCTGAAGTCTCTCTCTACTTCCAGTACATAGGCTTTGAACTCCTCACCTTCCAATCCCATCTCAGTTGCAGATGCCCGCACCTTAGCTAAATCTAAAGTACGAGTAGCCATGCTTAGTGTAACTTAATATCAGTATAGATATGCAATACCCAATCACAATGCTAACTGTACTCCAACCAACACTGTAACTATGTATCTATACTAACGTAACTAAATGTCTGTCCACGTCGAAGAGAAAGGTATCAGTAGCCCTACTCGTCAAGTAGATAATAGGTATAGGACAGAGGAGACTAACCTATTCCTACGAGATGTCAGAACAAAGAGAAGATCCCGGACGGGCCCCCACTCTATCTTGTGACAAGACCGCCGGGGCTTGGACTGGTTTGCCACGATAGATACTATCCCCTGCCTTTGCTCCAACCACCTCAATAGCACTCTACATCTACCAGGCCCCACACAAGCCGGGACAGCTTAACCTTCCCTCCCTCACCTAGGGTTCCAAACCCCAAGGGGGCTCGGACCAGACACCAGTCATATCACTGCACAAAGTCATAGCTAAGATAACAAAAATTTAATTCTGAACTACGTCAACCACAACACAGAGAAGGATGGCTGAAAGCCAGACTAGAAGAACTATGTACAAGATCAAAGACGCAGATGAGTATTCATCATGGAGGCGGACGATAGCTCGTGCGGTTGTCCAGTCGTGGTAGCGACTCACCCAGGCTCCTCCAGTGGACTGGAACTCCAAGGTCTGCTGCCTCTCCAAAGCTCCCTCTTCACCCAGAGAACCAAGCAAGGGCTGATCAAGCGCAGTACCACTGCCTGACTGACACTGCACTGATGAACAAGGATCCTTCCTTGCTGTCGTACTATTTCCCTCGTCACACTCCTGATGAAGTCTGGGCCGACCCTAGAACATTAGCGGTCTCCCACTTGCAGAAAAAGTACATGTAGCACCGTCTCAAAATACACAAGAGCCAGGTCACTCTTCTATCTCATCAGTGACCCACACACTGATATGTCACTTACACAATAAGCGGTTGCTCCACACGAACACACAATGTCACTGGTAAAGTCTATCAGGTGACTAAACACTTCACCTTAGTTCCATGTCCTTGGACAATAGATCTTCACACAGTATCATGTAACTAACCTGGTCAATGGGTAGTAATCACAACCTAGCATACACTGTCAACAGTTCATCACGATCGCATGAGGTAGCTCCCTACCTTCACAAACATTGTCAACAGTTCATCACGTTGGCATGAGGTAGCTCCCTACCTTAACAAACTTGTCACTCAGGTGTTTCCACCAATGTTGTAATCAATGTCCTAGTTCACTGGACCACATGTTGGCTTCATAAAGTTAACCAATGTAAAAACACTATTTAAGCATCAACTGATACATGGTGTCCCATAACCCAGCCGGGCCAGAAGCATATAACACAGGTCATGGTGACCGGTAACAATGATCACTTCGCTCAACTTGAAAGGTCGCTACCTGGCAATTACCAAGGTTTACACAGAGACTGAATGTCACCAGTGCTTCACTGGCTTGAATCACCAGACGTTTCAGTGTTGGATCCTCTCAGGATCGGATGACACTCGTCGGACTCTTGATGGAGGTCCTAACCTAGACCTACCGACTTATTCAGCACTCAGCTCCTTCCAACATTGATCTCGCAGACTCAGACAACCACTCCCAGTATGGCCTCAATCAACTTCTGGATAGGCACTGGAATGAGTGGGCCCATAGAGCTCATGGTGCAGCTCTTGAATCTTCTTCTGTATAGTACTAACAGATCCTGAAACACGGAGAGGTTGGTGTGAGTACTCAACTACAACAAAGACTACCAGCATCTCCACCCTGTCACCTGCCTCTCAGACATTCCTCATGTCTACCAACATGAGTATGAAATCATCACATCATAGATCTACTTAGTCACTATAATATATAGGCATAATGATGGTAGAAACAGCAATAGCACACCTGTTCAGTCAAGTAACACTTCTGGGCTACATATAACCCCTAGCACCAGAGTCGACTGTATGACTCTGTCAAGCATCCTTCGCCTGGTGCCAGTCCAATCCGGTTTCATCTCCCATCACCAATCAACATATACACTTACTTTCCTTTCAGTGTAGGGATTACTGTATCGAGAAGGTGTCCAGCCGGACATCTCCTTCCTGACAGACTCATCAATTCATCAATCCCTTAACCCATGGACTGATGAATTACACCCATTAATAACTATATGTCCATAATGAATTATACTCCTGATAATTCATTACTATAGCATTAACTAAGGAGAACTCAGGACTTGTTACACTTAAATAACAAAATCATATCACAGCCATAGTGTCAGGTCTGGGATCCCTGCCCCAGATCCTGAGTTGCCCTTGTATTCACTGACTATCTTTCAGGTCAGTCATACCTGTGCCGGTCGAGCACAGCTGTGGTGGCCATCCACCACTACCCTTTCCCACAGCTACTGTGGGTCTCGTGTACCTTGTCCCGTGACGACTTAAGTCACGTCATCCAATGTAGCAAACCCCTAGACTCCACTACCAAACTCTGGCTCCACCTTTTTTGGGGGGGGGATTATGCCCCCCCCCCTATACTACTACTTCACGGCAGTACTCCAAGTACTCCATGAACCGAGTCAGGGTTCCAGAAGAGTAGAATATTAGAGACAGAAACGGTTAGGTTCAAACCTCGATCTATCTAGACACCTCGGCCTCGAATTACGGAGTGCCGCATCACCCTCGATCGGGTATGTTCATTCATCGGATATGCACGATTGCATTGGGTCAGACCTATTACTGATCGGGTTGCGGGTACCGGCCTACCTCCCGCTGCCTAGACAAACGTACGATGGAACACGCACGGTCATCCTTGCGGACGGACATGACAACAAGCAGTAACAATAGTATCATGAATACTTCTTATCAATTGTTATCCTACCGATGCAACGCCATTCGTCTTACGCGGAATAACACTGCTATCTGCACACAGCAAATACACCACTGCTGATTTCACCTTGATTCCTCGAAACATCACCATCACTGATAGAACAATTACGTTACCATTCTAATGTCACGAAGCACATTACACATTTCTAATAATAAGCTCTACCTTATCATTTACAGCGTCTAGCATGTTGGTGTAATGACGGACAAACTGTCGCCTTGCCTGCGTAATGAATAAACCAAACCCGTAACTGCTACACACTGTAAAGCACATCGTTCGGCCTATTTTATTTACACACCACTCGCTGTGGAATACGGCTTGTTCCGTCAGGTAACACATTACATTGCTGATCGATAAAGCCTACTTAAAAATGCAAACCGCCAACTGTAACGGATAACGCTACGCGACAACTCAATTTTGCGACGGCAATTATTTCATTCCGGGAACTCAGCACGGCATTACGACAACAATTAAATCATAGAATAAGTACTCAACTAACCTGTGATTGAAGAATCACAACCTTGACTGTAGATGTCCGCACTGGCCGCGAATATTGACATCAAAATTACATCAGCCTGTTGGCTGCGATCTGTCTACGCTGAGGTTTGGTGGGCGACTGCTCACGACCACGTCAGTGCGCCTTCCACTCGCCTACAAGGGCCGCGTGACTTTCATGATTCATGAAGAAAACCAGAGTCACGATAAGTTCCACCACCCCGTGCTGCATGAAGCACTCGTGAACTTAGAGATCTCTACCCCGTACGCATTTGAGGGAACATTCTAGATTTTTCTATAAATAACTAGAATAGCTCCGCCCCGCACTATTTTTCGATGGGGAATCCCCTATTAATTGATATTAATTCAAGGGAGACCAACGCATCGCACTCCCTTCAAAGGGATATTATGCAGAGAT
This sequence comes from Cepaea hortensis, assembly GCA_963921405.1. Classification (NCBI taxonomy): domain Eukaryota; kingdom Metazoa; phylum Mollusca; class Gastropoda; order Stylommatophora; family Helicidae; genus Cepaea; species Cepaea hortensis. Next base: position 103,082,366 of record OY992877.1, read on the forward strand.
CTGCCGATCTTTATCCGTTTCGTCACAGTAAGTGTGCATGTGGATTAATGTCTGCGATCCGTCAAGACTTAATCTGTGTCGGAAGATTCCAGTAGGTTGATGACTGCTCTCGGTTGCATAAAATTCAATCCATCCTTTCTCTTATAGTCCTCTTCCTCTTTCAGCACATGGTCCTCACATTTTTTCCAGTAACTTTTATCAATATTTAATAGCGCGGACTGGGTTAGTATCTTGACGTCAGACAATTTGAATGCAGTATTGTCAGCTGCCACCTGTCCTTTAATTTTTGCCCACACAAGTTCTATAGAGTTTAAATGAGAATGGTACAGCGGAAGTCTCAAGTACCTATGGCCATGCTCTTCTATCAACTTGTCGATTTGATATTTCTTGCTTTTTTGCTCCTGTTTACAAGGGAAAACAACTGTAGCTTGAAATATGTATCTGGAAACGGTATATTTTTCCTTCGGAGCCATATCTTTATTGCTTCCTTTGTGCTCGATGTCGAGGTATTTTGTCTTCTTGGGCAACAACATTGTGATATGAAGCATTGTCCATGATTAAACAGGACGGTCCATCAAGGGATGGAAGTACTGTATTCTCGAGCCAATCTCTAAATACATTACCATTCATCTCTTTATGATAATCCCTATTATCTGTATGATTTGATACGAACACGAGTCCAGCATTCTGTAATAAGCAATTATGAGTACTACTAGCATGGGCTATGACCAAACGCTGTCCTTTACTACTGGACACATATCGCTTTATCTGTCCATCCACTGATTGCCATTCCTTTTCACTTGTGTGGTACCCATTGATCCACGTTTCATCCAAATACACTGTTGTTTTTTTGTGTGTGGTGACATCCCTTGGAGCAAGATGGCGGGACATTTTTTCGTTCCTTAGAATGGAACGTGTTTTTGCCTGAATGTTTGTAGTTTAAGTGTGTTTTTCGAGGTGGAATGGAGTTCGGACCGTGCAACGGAGTTAGTGCACGCGTGCCCGGACTCCCTTCGGCGTATCATCTGCGTCCGGTGGTGATACTTAAACCAAACACAACGACCAGACGACGACCGGCAAGGATACAGCGGGATAAAAGAGCAGGCGCACGCAGAACGCGGTTAAAATGTGACAGACTGGGCATCGGACACGGTTCGAGTACTGTACTGGAACTGTGCATCATTTAGTCAACGTCGACCCTTTCTTGAACAACTACTCTACGGAAACGATATTGTGGTCTTACAAGAAACACAGCTCGGCGACGGAATAATCAATGTCGCGGGGTTTCAGGGCTTCTTTAACAGGCGGCACCTCGAACAGGCTACTCTGATCCGCGACACCATCCTGGTGTCTGAAATAGAACGCCTAGAACAGTGATGCCCTGCAAGTGCAGGCATTAAGAATAATGACGCCAGTGCAGCTTGTAATCGTGAACGTTTATGCGCGTAATGGGAAGGTCGACGTGCGACAATGGCAGATTTTGTTCGATATGGATGAAAGGCATACCATCTACTGTGAGGACTTCAATGCTAGAGGCAGTCAGTGGGGAAAATAGCATCACCAATAGACAGAGAGAATATCTGGAGGACGCCCTGGCATCTGCAGCCCTAGTCTGCCTGAATGATGGGAAGGTCACTAGAATGCCACTCGACCAGGTGATTCTGACAGCATCATTGACTTGGCCCTGGTGTCGCCCATCATCGCACCAAGGTGCCGGTGGGGCACACTAGGATACCACGATAGTGACCACTACCCTTGTGTCATCCTAATCTAGAAAGACAGGGCCAGGAGTCAAGGAAACAAGACAAATGCCTTCCCGTATGACAACACTTGTCAAGACGCCATAAGCAAAATCAGAAGAATAAAACAAACTTCCTCCCGCAGGAGACAAGAAAAATGGTTGCAGCCACCATGGTGGAATAGAGAGGTCAAGAAGGCATGGCTGGGAAAGAAGCAGGCTGCGAAAGACTGGCAAAAAGCCAGAAAGGCTAACATGCCAAAGGGTGAGCTGGCGAACCTGAAGACTGAGGTCCATAGAACGATGACTTTATTCAAATCCTGCGCCAAACAGGCCAAGGCCGAGAAATGGGACGAGTTCTGCATGAAGGTGTGCTCCGAGTGATCGACATTCTGGCGCCTCCATAAGAGCATGAACGGTGCTGCACAACGTAGGGGTATTCCAGACTTTCAAGGCACAGACCTCACATGGAAAAAGTCGGATGCGGATAAAGGTAAGGCCCTTCTTGCATGCTACATAGAGCAGACTGACTAAAAATACGAGCCCGCCAGACAGAGGATCACAAAGACACTCTCTCGGTTGTGCGAGGGGGTCGGGACAGACGAAGATTGCATAATCACAGCTGAGACAATACATGTGATGCTCAAGAAATCACCTAACATCGCCCCAGGCCCAGACGGCATCCGATATGGTGACCTACTGGTGATGTCAGATGATGACATGGAAGAACTGGCCAGAGAATTCAACACCAGTATCCAGAGGGGTCAGATCAAAGAGGAATGGCTACACAGCTACTTGCTGCCGCTGCCGAAACCGAACAAAGACCATTCCAAGATAAGCGGCTACAGAATCATTACGATGCAGAACACTGCTGGCAAGTTACTGGAGAAAATTGTTGCACACAGACTTGCTTGTGACTTGGAACAATTCGGCTGCTTCCCGCCCACACTTGGAGGATACAGACGTAACAAAGAGTCATGGCTGAATGCGGCAGTCAAGATGTTTACGAAGGATTTCAGGTCAGAGAAGAGACATGTGCGGCCGCCATAGACTTAGAGGACGCATACAATAGAGTATCCTATGAGCACTTGATGCAAACCCTCCTCAGACTGAAAGTGTACCCCCACCTTGTACGATGGATAGCTGCAGTTCTGCTGCAAAGGAAGGTGGTGCTAAGATGTGGGAGTTGGTCTTCTTAGCCCATAACGATATGTCCAGGATTGCCGCAGGGTTCACCATTGTCACCAGTACTATTCAACGTGTATACGGTGCCAATCACTGAACAACAGTTGGACGGGAGGGGTAGGACTCTGCCATTCGTTGACGACATCCTCGTGTATCGACAGGGTCGAGATAGACAGGCGGTTGCCAATGATATGCAGGACGAACTAGATCGATTCTCCTCATGGTGTGCTGATTCTAGTGCCCTTGTCAACCCTGCAAAGGCATCGGTTACATGGTTCTCCCTAAACAACCATATTGTGAACACAGACCTGCCGGCAGTGAGAATGGATGGGAGCATTTTTAGTAGAACCCAGTCGATGACATATCTTGGCGTGAGGCTTGATTGTAGCCTGTCTTTCAGAGATCATGTCGATTATGTCATAACAAAAGCTCGAAAAGGTTTGTCAGCAATGAGAGCCATGGCGACTGCCAATATCGAGCATAGACTGCTAATACTTCTGTTCCAAAGACTGGTGCTTTAACCCATCGAGTATGCCCTGGTCATCCTCACTGTCAGCCCTACACAGATTGGAAGACTAGAAAAGGTACAAAACGAAGCCATGCGCATCATTTTGGGCTGCACGAGAGACACCAGCTGTGTGGCAATGAGATACCTCCTTGACTTCCCGACAATGGAACACAGGATCAAAATCTGGAGAGCTCGTGTATACTAGAAAATAAGTGCAGATGATCGGCACTCTCTGCATGAGGATATATTCAGAGAAAAGGGTGACAGGCTAAAGAGGGGCAAATAATGGATGGGTCGGGCGGAAAATGTCGTCAGACAGGTCTGCAGTCTTACCAGTATCAACCCCGGCAAGGAATGGGTGCCGGTGCCTCCAGCTTTTAAATGCACTTTCACCTGCATTATCACACTCGACAGACGGTGCAGAGAGCAGAACCCTGCCGCTGTCAATGCAGAGGTCAACGCACTCATCTATGAACACTCAGATAGCTCCGAAGTGCTTATCTATACTGATGGATCTGTTGTTAAACAGCAGAGAAGTGCATGGACATTTGCAGCCTGTTCAGCGGGCCGAACGGTTCAAGAATCCAGTGGTGTCCACTCCATGACCACGAGCAGCATGATGATGGAGGTGATGGCAGTAACACAGGCTTTCATATGGCTAGAATCACAGCATTATACCAACGTGTGTGTACTAAGTGATTCAATGAGCATGATTCGGAAGGTCGGAGCTGAATCTGTACGTAGACAGTGGACTGAGTCGCTGCGGAAGTCTGTTGTCCGTAAAGTCCCCTTCATCTTCGTCCCGGGACATGCGGGAGTCGAGGGAAATGCTCGAACTGATAAACTGGCTGGCTCTGCACCCCCTGCAGATGGCCAGCCCATGGATCGAGCCGATGTTATTAACGCCCTTAAAGATATGGCGAGAACAGAGGACTTTGACGTCAGTGATTCCACATCGCTGTCCAGGATGAAAGACTTGGGAGTAAGAATCGGCACGGCCAGACGCGAGAGGTACATCGGGAAAACGAGGTGCCTCGTCATACAACACAGAACTGGCACTATTAGCCACCGAACGCTGATGCATATGCTTGGGAGAGGATCTGAGCACCTATGAACTTGTCCGAAGTGCAATGAAGATACCTCAGCTGATAACTGATAACACTATGTCATAATTTTCTTTGCGCATTTCCCTTATTTCACGTAGGTATCTACTTCTCGTGGCTCCTGAATGCGGTTGCTCGCAAAGGATATTTCTACCTCCCTTGTACTTTCTAAAAGTGAAGCCTAATCTCCTTATAATTTTCCACAAAGTTGTTTTGGATAGCTCTATGTCATTGTTCTTTCTCAACCAAACCCAAAGTTTTCTTACAGTCACTGTTTCTTTGGCATCCAGCATTTTTATAATAGCACGCCTTATGACATACTTGTCAAAGCTGTCTGCAATTGCCTTTCTACCCACGGTTTGCTTATCGCGTGTTGGTTTCATTTCAGGTTCTTGCACCCATCGACGAAATTACCGTTTACTCAAACCCAATGCATGCACTGTTCTTTTTTCGGGATTTGTAATAGTATGAAACAGTTTCCTGCGATCAGCTTCTTGCCAAAAATATGTGTACAACTTCATAGCGATGCTTTGAAGTGTAAAAAATTTCACTTTCAATCCCATTGAACAATATTCACACATTCAAATGTTAGCGATAGATGGTAAGATTTATTTATATAATCACGTTTCATGAAAGTACCCACATTATTGACGACACATCTGAACACTCCCATTTAAACTGCGCGGGGATTTGCCATAAGAAAATTCCCGTGTACCGCCAAAAATATGCAATACTGAACGCTGATTTTCTGGGTCAAGATGTAATCCATGTAATAATATGCACTTCATCTCTGACCCGTAAATTATATACCGCATATAAACAAACATTGAAATCTGTTGTACAATCTCCAGAACAAACATTTTTTATTTGTTGGGTGGACATAATAATAAGGTTATATGCTAAATCTCATCATTTTCCCTCAGTTGGTTGCTGAGGTGTGGATTTTTATATGGAGGCAACCAAATGTAAATGATAAATGCACTATAGTTCCCCCACCCAAACAATGCTCAAGCCATACAAGAGCAAATAACTCGAGTCGACAGAGTTCAAAAGTAATAACAGTGACTGAATCCGATCGTCAATAATTCGGCTAATTTGCGCCATTTTGTTCCACGATTTCGTCTGATTTTGATGTAAGTGGTTGTCCAAACGGCCAATTTCTGTGGCATTCTAACAACCATCACTAAGTCCGTTGTGCCACTCAGACGCACCAGTATTCACTATGTAAGGCATGCAATCAAATCCGCCTCAGTTAGCATACAAGATGATTCAGTGGGCATGTTATGATCAAATCCGATGAACACTTCCTGTGCACATGGTGCTCTACTAAACCTAGCGCAAGCCCCTTCACACGGTACGTGATAGAATTACGAATCACGCGCTTGAGTTGACACTTGCAGCCGAAGTCTTGCCAATCTAAGGTCAAAGTTCAATCACCTATTTTCAATTCAGACAACTTGATATATACACTCCCCCGCGAAGTATGCACGAAAGAAACTTCTGGTCGTCAGAAGTATCTCTCTCCCCCCCCACCCCCACTTTCTCTCTCTCTCGGAATGCTTCGGCCATTGACCGTGCATATATATATATATATATATATATATATATATATATATATATATATATATATATATATATATATATATATATATATACTATTCAACGAACCAAGCAATACCCGTGTCGAGGCCGGCCTGACCAGGCACAGGTTTTGGGTTCAGTTCCCCCGCATTAATTATTCCCGCCAGTATAACTCTGGGCGTGGAACCAGTCTCATAACAACGGGTATCAGACAATTTCTCGAATTGTTTGGCAAGGAAATCTGACAAGGAAGAGGACTGGTCACCTCACCTCATATGTCGCGGTCTAGAAAATATTAGGGCTTACACGTGGTGTAGTTTTAATCACTGTGCAGTGTTTGAAAATATTGCCGGTCCAAGTTTATCAACTTTACAGTGGGTGAATGCAAAACTTGGACCGGAAATATTTTCAAACATTGCACAGTCATTCAAAACACACTCTATACTTCACACCACTACAGTAATATCTGCTATGGGATTAGCTTATTTTACCCATAGTTAGTCAGTCGCGGTTCCAACTTCACGGCAACAGGTCGTCCCCATTATGCTCCTTCCTGTGCCAGTGAATATCACACAAAATGATCCTCACTGCCCAATGTGAACAGTGGAGAAGACAGGAGTCTCGGCAAGCCAACAGCCCGCACAGGTACACTGTGCATAATGCAGCCGCCAGAATGCCAACACAATAGTTCTCCACGGACATTTACAGTTCATCGTCTATGGTGGAATCGGCAGTCACCAGAAAGACTTCATTGGCCCGGGTTTTATTCCATAAGGCTCGATCTCTTTTAGCAGGGCGAACCGCCGAAAGCGGCACACAAAGCACGAACTCCGTAGCTCCAGCGACGACTCCCATGAGTCTCCTGAAAAAAAAAATGCACTCATGAACCGAAAAGGCAAACCAGTCAATTCAGTGACAGCCGGCCGCCATTGTTCCGAACATGCAGTTCACTTATTTCACCCATGCACGTAATAGCGTATCAATGGATGTGTGATCTCCCCCCCCCCCCCACCCTTTTCTCTTTCACACCCACCCACGAAATGGTATGGTGTTTCATTAAGGTTTGTATTTCTTATAATATAAAAACTTAATTTATTTTGTAATAAAGGCAAGACAATGTATGTAAAATATATTTTAATTCTATCTATAGCAAACAATGTAATGTATATTATATAGACATGTAAACTCAAACGGTACACAATTCAAAACAGAAACTAAAATTATATCCAAACATGAAAATGAAATTACATGTTTATAACTATATGACACCTAATTATTTGTAAACCGATGTGAAATGCAACTGTAAACCCAGTTCCATGTGTAGATACCCACAAAATACCAGTAAACATTACAACAGAAACTGAGAACAAAATCAAGGTGCTCACATGTCACCGGCAATGTGAGTGCCTAAGAAAACTACTGCAAACTTCTCTGAAAGGGCAAACTATGACATTCAAATGTCCAATCACAACAAACCAAAACTCACACAGCGAAGTGAAACAAACTCCAGGCAAGATTGGTCATAGTTTATGTTCAGCATCTTTAAGTACTAGGATTACAAATGATGCAATTCTTCAAGCAGTGCATTACATGATTTACAAACGCAAACCTTTAAACACAACCTGTCGGTGTCGTCATAATTTGTCCAAATGATGTAAGAACACAGTAGATGCCCTTTTACATATCTTGAGGCATTGGGTGTATGATGCTAGTGCCGTATTTGATAGATGAATGGGGACTTGATGTGGTCAACATTACAGCATGACCTTACTTCCTCATTTCCTGGAACTGAATGTAGGCTGGGTTAATCAGGGAGCCAAGGTCAAATTTTTAAATCCTACTTGAGTGGGATTTGAAGTGATGACCAATTGGCTGGCAGACATGTGTGCTAGCCGCTGGGCAATGTTAGCTCCCAACAGTGGTGTGGTAAATAATTATTAACTCTTTGAACCCCAGCAATTGTTATGTCGCTTAAAAGTCGACAGGGTCGACTTCATTGCACCGGGTTTTATCCCATATGGCTCGGTCTCTTTCCGTAGCACGGAAAGCGTCGCACAAAGCACGAACTCCGTAGCTTTTAGCGACGACCCACAGGAGTCTCCGAAACATTTAACTCGTAAACCGAAGGACGCGGCCCGGAATCGAACCCACAATCTTCGGAGCACGAGTCAAACGGCTTGACCACTTCGCCACAGAGACTCCCAGCAATTGTTATGTTAACTAATTCTATCCTCAGCATGAAAATATTATGGGACGGAAGGGTTAAAGGGACAATTAGGATATAGTGAGTTAATGTAACAACTGGCTTCGACAGATGATGAGGAAAGCATAACTTGTATGGAGAAATCAATAAATAAATGGTGCATTGCTTGGTATAGAATGCATTAAAACTACACACTTTTCAACATCACAATGTGGGAACCATGGCTGTCATGTAAGCATGCCACATCTATCAAACATGCCACATAAGACTTGAGGGTGGAAACTGTACATCTTGATGACCTCTCTTCTAGTCCTCTTCTGCTTGTTATCTGCCACTGAAGCACAAGCCCTCACCCAACTAAAACCAAGTCGTTTCTAGGCTTAGTCATGATTGGCTGGATTTCCCAGCTAAAGTTTTCCATGGATGAGATGTCCAGTCTCATACAAGCCCTCTTTAGTCAACTCTTATATTCATGGTAGGTAAAAGTGTTACTATCCTTCACTTCTCTTAGCCTTTTATCCCTTAGCATATACTCATAAAGAAATGACCATGTGACCAGTATCACTATCAGCCACATCCGGAGACATGTTTTTAGCATTCAATAAGTAAGATTAAAAATAGAATCTTGCACATAATATGGTGACAACCAGGCAAGTGGTCTTTAGAACTCAGTGCTTTAGAATTTCATCATAAGGACTGGTAATGACAAATACATGTTCAAACCATATAGTATTTTAACAACAATTAAATTAAAATAATGAATAGTCATTCATTTACAAATAAATAGTTGCAAATACTGGGTATATGTAAAGTCTCACTATACTTTGTATGTAGAACAAATTTGAAAAATGAAGTACATGACGTCATAAAATAATTTGCTAAAAAATTCATTAAATTAGTTACAATGGTCACTGCTATGGTCTAACACTGTTTTGGGGAAGCTGGAAAGTACCAATGAAGTATTCATTATAACAGGTGTTAGAAATTTTCACCACAGGCTTCAAGACATGACTGTACATGTCTCTTCATATTGTCAAATACCTTCTACTACATGTCTGTTGTTATTTCTTGAATGGCATAACTTATATACTCCAACAGACGACAGCCATTCGCTCTATATTGCTTCCCGATGAACTATAGGGCATATTTTTGATAACGTCACCTACTTCATTTTTCAAATGTGTTCAACATACAAAGTGTAGTGAGACTTTACAAACACCAGGTAGAATCCACTTTACATTTTCTAGTCTTTGTCAGTAAAAACTATGAAATATTGCCATGGAAATTAGAATTACCAATAAATTAGTTTCAGTAATATTAACATAATTAACATACTTCGTTGCAAACAGAAATGATTTAAAATGGGTTGTTTTCAGCAGTTGAAGAGTGGCAATCACAATGCCATAATTCAGCAGTAATAATGATTTATCTCATAAAATACATGCATAAAAATTGGTGTTTTAAAAAGAAATTGTGTTTATAATGGTACAAAAATACCATTGAAGTAATATTAAAAGACAACTGCAATATTCATCAAAACAATTCAGCAGTATTAACCAGTTGTACAATTAGGCACAACTTAGCAGTATTGGTGTGTGGTATAAGGACCCTCTTCCACATCTCGAGGCATATTGTGTTTATGGTGCTAGCCTTATATTTTAAAAGAGCAAACAGCATTTGATGGGTAATGAGGTGAGTATCATGTTGGCCACCTTTACTCTCCAGAATAATTCCAGGTACCTAATTTAGGTTAGGTCTACCTGAGTTTACAGGTCAATTTAAAAAATCTCTGCCTCAATGGGGATAAACGCACATGACTTCTGGGCCATCAACTCAACTGACCACTGCGCTATCATGGCTCACAATTTAGCAGTATACAGAAGACAAATTCAGCAAAATTAACAAGCAGTTTGAGTATACAAAATGCAGCAAATTTATTTAGTAGTCTTTATAATGAAAATTTTGCAGTTGTAATGATAATAGTCAGCAGTATCAATGGACATAATTCAGTAGTATCAATTAACATCATTTTGAAGTCATCATCAGGTTGCAAGAACTTTGCAGAACTTCACTCTGATCACTGCCCACCGAAAAATCTCATTCCTTTGCCAGTTTCTTAGCCTTAAGCAAGAACTTGTCGGAAAAAGTATATATATATGTATATGTCAGCACCGAATGTTGGGCGGCACTTACCAAACCCAACACCCTACATTGTGCAAATGACTTTGGGCGAAAGAGCGCAATTGGGAGGATACAAGCCTTATCCTGGTGCGAGGAAATGCAACCTAAAGGCAAAATGTCATGGTTGGGTAGACCAGGCCCTAAGCCTTGGTTGGCAGCTGGTCTAGGATCAAAGCTCCGAAAGGCGGACAGATAGAGCATTGCTTTGCTGATCTGGCAGCTTCTGCAGATTGTCTTGTTCCAGATGTATTGGTGTTACCATTCCTCTGGAGTGAACTAGGCAGCCCGAGAGACAGATCATGCTGCATGGGCAACACATGGTCTCTATATTTTAGCCCAGGCTTTGTGCTATGGAGAGGTATAACTCCATCCCTGTTTTTAACCGGTCTCGGAATCAAAGCGAGAGGTAGCAGTTACGGGTTATAAGTCCTTGTCAGTTGGCTTGAACATGGGGTGCCACCGGTTGCCTCTGACGGTGGGAGACACCTACAGGTATCACTGATCAGCTATCGCCCGCCTCAAGCTGGGCAGTCCCCGGCCAATTGGGTGCTGATCCGCCACAGCCTGCCTGCTTCAATGGGTGCTTGGGGCTAGGACAAAATCTGAATTGCAGACTGTAATACCAATGCAACAGGCACTAATAAAAATAAAAATAGAAACCTCAAGCTACGGCTTGCAACTTGGAACATAAGTGCCATGTGTCCAGATTTTCAACTGACCTGACGAATATTGACGATGTGAGAAAATGGTTGTGATTGCTGCCGAACTCAATCATCTTAACATTGATATTGCTGGCCTGCAGGAGACTCGCCTCGCTGAGGAAGGGTCACTCAGGGAAAACAATTACACCTTTTATTTTGGAAGGGTAGAGGGCAGGCAGCACCACATGTTCTCTGAAGCTCTGCCCAGGCATTGTGAGATGGAATTTTGGCCAAATTCCAACCCACATACTTTGGTCTGTCAAGACTGCAAGGTGCCACTCAGAGGGCAGGCAGAACAAAGGCGACATGGTGTGAGCTTTGCAGTGAAGAATTCGCTACTGGTAATGATTTAAATCCCAGCTGAGGTAATGAAAGACTATTATCCCTGCGCTTGGCAATCCTCTTGTGGTTTTGCGACAATTATCACTGCATATCTCGTTCTATGAGGGGCTAGACTCTGTGATCAAGGCAGTTCCAAAATCCGAATACATTTATATGCTCAGTGATTTCAATGTTCATGTGGGCAAGGACTCGAGTTCATGGTCAGTGTGCCTTGGAAAATACAACATCGGCCGCATGAATGAAAATGGGCAAAGGCTGTTGGAGCAGTCACCAGAAATGACCTATGTATTACAAACTCCTTCTTTAAAACAAAAGAGCTGCATAAGGTCACATGGAAACATCCAAGATCCGGCCATTGGCATCAGCTGGACTTCATCATCACACAGAGACAACATCTAACCAAACCTCATTAACTCGAAGTTATCACAGCGCTGATTGTGATATGGATCATTCTTTGGTTGTTGCAAGAGTTAGACTGAGACCAAAGAGAATCTACACAGCTAAACACAAATCTAGCCCCAGGATTAATGTTATTAACACCCACGATCCTGATAAGTGCTTTGAGTTGCAATAGCAACTTGAAGACGCTTTCACCGATACATTAGTAAATTGTACAGGAAGTGAAAAGTGGGGTAAACTTAAGGAAACTTTATAAAACAGCGGTAGGGGTTTACAGCACAGTGGATAAGAGCCAGGACTGGTTTGCGGCAAACAGCCAGACATTGCAGCCCTTGATTGATAAAAAGAAGATAGCTCTCTTAAGAAACAAGGAAAGAACAACGCGCAACACCCTCAGTCAGCTGAAGCAAGCTAGGAAGGATGTGCTAAAGGCTGCCAGGCAGTGTGCAAATGACTATTGGATCAAGTTATGTGAGTCCATTGATAAGGGAAACATCAGAAGTTGTATGAAGGGATAAAGAAAGCCTGTGGTCCAATGATCAAAAGAAGTTGTCCACTAAAAACCTTGACCAGAGAAATCATCACTGATAAGAAACAGCAGATGGATAGATGGGTGGAGCACTATATTGAGCTTTACTCAAGTGAGACCAAATTAGCGGATGATACCCTCAACGCCATAGAGGCCCTGTCAACTCTTGACCATCTGGTCACGCTTCCTACCATAACAGAAGTTAAGTGTGCTATAAATGAATTTGCATCTGGCAAGGCTCCAGGTAAGGATGGGATTCCAATAGAGGTTATCAGGAGTGGGCAAGACACACTCACTCTACAGATCCACCAGCTAATAGAGCTATGCTGGCGAGAAGGACAAGTCCCGCAGGATTTCAAAGACTCAAGTATCATAACATTGTATAAGAACAAGGGCGATCGGAGCGACTGTAACAACTATAGGGGTATCTCACTTCTGTGTATTGTTGGGAAAAGTATTTGCCAGAATTGTTCTGCACAGACTTCAAGTCCTCGGAGATCAAGTCTACCCCGAATCACAGTGTGGCTTCTGACAGAACCTGTCTACTATTGATATGATATTCTCATTGCGACAAATGGAAGAAAAATGCTGTGAAAAGAATCAGCCTCTGTTTATTGCCTTCATCATCCTCACAATGGCATTTGATATGGTCAGTCATGAAGGTCTGTTCAAGGCACTAAAGAAGACTGGCTGCCCACCAACTCTTCTGTCCATATCGTTCCACACAGGCATGAAGGGTATAATCAAGTTTGATGGTGCAACTTCAGAAGAGTTTGAAATCAAGAGTGAAGTTAAGCAAGGTTTGTTGAAGCTTCATGATGATCTTAGCAACATTCAAGAGCCTGATATGGAATCTGTGTTGTTTTGTGTATCTCTTATATTTGAAATTCTGCATCCCCTGACTCTTGACTAGGTTAGAACAGATCACATGTATAGTTTATATTTTAAAACGTACCAGTTGTTCACTTCCTCTAGTTTTGGTTATTATGTCAAGTCACTGCTGTTCTTCAGGGACTTTTAAATTACTACTACTAGACATAGACTGTGGCAAGTAGTTCAGAACCTCTGTCAAAAGTTATGGAGGAATAGAGGGTTAAAAACCTTAGTCACCCCAGACAATGGCTGTTCTCTGTATATGGTAGCACCAAATCCCCAAGACATGCATTCAACTTTAAGTATTTTCTTTATCTGCCACACATTGAGATAGGGCACCATCCTGTTAAGTAAAATAGTTTGACGGGAAACAGACTTAGGAGTAACACAGAAAGGCCATCCTGGTTGGTCCCGAACTATATAATATTTGCCTTCTCCCTGAGTCCTGCTATAATATCCCATCACAGGACAATGTTGGAGAATATCAGTATGTTTTTACTTCTTGATCCATGATATTCAAACAATTTGTCTGTAACATTTCAGTTCTAAAGACTCAACTTTCTTTATTAACTATACAACTAGCCATAATGATTGTAAAATGACCCATGATCAACATCCACAACTAGCCATAAGAAAGATGAATGGTCTCAATATTTTTACATCTGAATTCAAAGGCATCAATAAGTGATTCTTCTCAATGGATAAAAGATTTTAGTGCCAATAATAAAAACAAAGATTATCAGAAAAAAAGATTTCAGCAGCATCAAGAGACTAAATTAGCAGTATCAATGATCACATTTAGAAGTATCATTGAGCAACCCCAATGGGAAAAAACAGCAGTATCAATTATCAAATTTAGAGGTATAACTGAGTAGCCCCAATGGGGAAAACAGCAGTATCAATGACCAAATTTAGAAGTATCATTGAGTATCCCCAATTAAAAAAAAACAACAGCCATATCAATGATCAAATTTAGAAGTATCACTGAGTAGACCCAATGGGGAAAAACAACAGCTTTACCAACAGGCTGTCTCTATCAGTCCAACAAACAAATGTCAGCAGTAGCAGATGCAACAAGCAACTTACAGTGTTACTGGACAGAATAAATTGTCAGTAGTTCATATGAGAGACACTTAAGAGACTAGATAATTCTGTGCGCAAGGACAACATTCAATAGTCGTAGTGATAAAGTATTAAAATAAAAAAAACAGCATGTGCTTTTAAAAACAGGATAGTATCACCTGCATATTAATCACAAATCCTCAATTGAAATGACTCAGTTTGGTTACATTGCAGCTTTATATTGTCAATTCCAAACCACTGTTTGACACCATTGTGGTATGTTGTTGTTTTCATTGTTTCGCAATGTAAAAAGCTCTATAGTTAAAATGACTTTTGTGTTTGACTCCGCATTACCATTGACTAAAAGACCCTCTGCTGACTTTTTCGTGTCTCTAGAAATGTAATGGCAATTCACCTCTATTTATTTATCTATGTTTCTTGCTCATTTTGTGAGTTTGTTTAGAGTATTATACAATAATATATCATTTGGTCTAAAAGTCTGTCACATTTTGTCTTTTCTTCTCTTCTTCATACATTCTCAAAAATCAACAAGAATCCTATAAATAAATATCACAGTTCATTGCAAGTCCTCCAGGCTGCAATAGTTTTCTTGACATATTTTTTTGTGGCAGTCAAATGCATTTATTCTGGTCCTCGTTAAGGGTAGTCCCGCAGTATTGGGTCAGCACTTCTTGTCCTTTGCAGACGATAATTACTTTGTTCTCCATGTTAAAGTACAGTCATTCTTTCAGATATAATCCATTAAACATCTTATACCAATTATTGCTGTTAGGGTTGTTAATTTTAAATGTATTATTTTCAATTAAATTATTTTCATTCCATAAAACTTACGAAAGTCAATTGAAATGAAAATTCTTGAAAGAACAAATATTATGGGACTACAGACAAACTATAGGTTCTCAATCTCTTTCAGAATGATAAATCTGCTGTGGATACAGATAGTTATGTTTATCTCTCATGTGCATTATCCATTCAGTAACTACATTTGCATCCAACTTTCTGCAGTATTAGTCTTTCATAAACTGTGTTGTCATTGTCCACCCTTGTCCACTCAAAGACATACAGATGTGAAAGTGGTCATGGCTTGGTATTAATCCACCCCTGAAGACCAAATGAAGAGAGTCCTTGAAGGAACATTCCTAGACAGGCAAGAACAAAGTGGGCTAAAGAATCCATTGATTTTCCAAGCAAACAGACTTGTCAGTCCTGACATATGCAGCATTAAATAGAATGACAGAAGGCTGGCAGCCTGGGCAGGACATGATTAGGAAGATTTCAAAATTCCATGTAACTGTCAAAATGAATGCTATAGCAACAGCACATAATTTCAAAAATTAAACTACAGCAAACATGACTGATTGGCATCTTGCCAAATTCAAGTTTGTTGCATTGTACTTTTTAAAAATGCATAATAAGTATAACCTATGGCGGTAGCGAATGTACCTGGAAAGACCAATTCATGCGATAAATAGTCCTCTACAATGGGTGAATGTGATCACATGGTCATTCACAGTAGACATAGGGTCACAGAAAACATTTAATTATAAACAAAACATGGCAAACTTCTACTGCAGACAGCCACTGACTGTGTGATTTGTGGGTACTTGTTTATACCGATACTTGATGAAGGTGATCAGGAGTTTGTTAAAATGTATTAATATTTCATTTTATTATATTGCGACTGAATAGAGTAGATTTCTGTTTCATATGCATAAAAGAATGATCATGGAGATTTCACATCTAACTAGTAATTTTAACATTTTCCATCATTCTTTTATAAGTCATTACTCAGAGGTATCACTAAAGAAATCTGGGTTACAGACCACATGAGGCAAAACCTTTGAAAGGGGTGATACCACAATGACCATCTGTTCAATGTGTGTGCAGTGCTTCAACCATAAAATATAAGGGTCGTTCATTTCCAATGGCTTTATTACAAAAACACGAAAGAAACATTAACAGGTGTGGTAGAATTAAACAAAGCATTCATTATGAATGAATTATACACCATGGGTTGGTCAGAAGAAGTCGCCATAGGCATTCAGGCAAGTAGTCCATTGCATAGGTAGTGGCAAATGCTGTCCGCAAAAAAATGATTGTGGTTGCTCACTGAAGCAAGTGTATACTGCGTTCATTACGTTTGCATGTGTGAAATAGTTGCCCCTTGAGAGCCTTTTTTTTTTATAGGTCTGAACAAATGAAAATCACATGGTGACCAATCAGGACTATAGGCTGGATGTTGCAGAATTTCCCACTTCTTCCAAGCTAATGCTTCCTGCACAATCTTTGCAACAGACGGACAAACATTATCGTGCAACAAAATCACACTGCAAGAAAGCATGCCCGGTAGTTTATTCTTGATGGCTTTTTGCAGCCTGTCTAGTGTTTCCAAGTAGTGGGTAGAGTTGATGTTGACACCAGGTTCTTTAAAGTTAGCCAACAATAGCCCTTCATGGTCAAAAATGCGCTCAGCATAACCTTACCAGCTGAAAACTGTAACTTGAATTTTTTGGCTTTTGGTGATCCAGCATGCTTCCATTGCATGCTCTCTCGTTTGCTGCTCGGCTCAAAGTGGTGACACCATGATTCATCGCCTGCTACTTTGCGGAAGAGAAATGCATCACCCTCCACTCTGTAATGCAGCAAGTGGTAACACACCTTCTGATAATGCAGTTTCTTACGAATGATCTTTTGAAATGTCCTAACTGACACATCAAATTCTTTCGCTAGCAAACGTATGTTTCGACAACAGTTCATCTGTACTGCTGCATCAATTTTGGCGATGGTTTTTTCTGTTGCAACAATATGCGGTTGACCCGGCCATCGAAGATCTGTCATGAACTGATGTCCTTTCCGAAACATTCATGCCCAGTCTGTCACTGTTGTCTTCGACATAAATTTGTTACCGTACGCTGCCTGAATTCTTCGATGAATGTCCACTGGTTGACATCCTTCAAATGAAAGAAACTGAATCATCGTTCTTTGAGCTTCTTTGGATGGATTTTGGATCAACCCGGCCATTTTCTCAACAGTCAGAAACAGAACCTATGCATCATGGGACGATAAGCATGTGCTCTTTTATTCATTGGTCAGTACTTATCACATGACTATGACATGATCATGTTCAATGTACGCAATTACGTGCAGTGCAGCATGAACGGATTTCAAATGAACGCTCCTAATATTATTTGCTATCAAAATGAACCATACTTAAGCTGTAATAACTGAAACATGTTTGTAAAACAACATTTTGTGCATTAATATACACACAGTAGTGAAATGGCTGGTTATCTAAGTGGACATCTCATTCTAATTGATTCATCATGTGGTATATGAAGATTTCAAACATACACGGTTTCTATCATATACATATATGCACACACACATATACATTGTGGCTCCGGTAACATAATTAGAGATATCAACATTGGGGTGGGATGACACCATTAGTTACCACACTGGGTGCCCCCCCCCCCCTCCCAAGACAACTACTTTACTCTCCAAGATTACTGTAAAAAATCATACCTTATTTATTACTTTGAGGTAAAGACTGCACCTCATTTGCCAGACACCAAATGGAAATCTGACTCACAGGAGCAGCCCTACAAAACAAATTCTGAAGAGAATGGTTGAGACCTCAACTACAACATACTGCCCATAGCCCTGCAAATACACACACAGTAAACACTGATCACAGAAGAAGAAGGAGAAGAAGAGGAGGAGGAGGAGAGAAAAAAAAAGAAAGAAAAGAAAACTGCATTCATTTAGAGCGTTTAGTCAATGTTAAAGCTTATGATTCCCAATAGTGACGTATACATTATTTTTACTTATAATCAAAGCAGAGAGCTGTGGTTAGTGTACTCACCTACCAACTCAGTGGTCCTGGATTCCATGTCCAACAGTTGCATGGTGGCACTTTTTTGCCGCCTTACTAATATAGCTGTGGATTGGGAGGTGTGAAAGCTTAGTGGCTAGCATACCTGCCTGCCAACCCAATGGTCATGGGATTGAATTCACATCAAGGAGGATGTTTTAAAGTATTAACAATTTGTAAATTAACCCAGGCTTCCAGGATTCAGAATTTCTGGTTACCAGGAAATTTCCAGGGAAATAAAGGCAGCCTTCAAGTGCTGATTGGTCTACAAATATGGGGCAGCAACATATACCCAATATGCCTCATGGCATGAAAAAGGGTTCTTTACTTGACTTACTTGACATAAACCCTTCAGCACTGGGTTCAAAGATTGCACACGTGAACATTTATGGAAGCACCCTAGAACATGGGCACACGCTGGATTTTAACTAAGGGTTTTCCTCCACACTTCAGTTGGCTACTTTCTTGGTAAAACTTGGCTGCGGTAGTGGTTTGGTTGGGTTCAATAACCCATCATGTAATGGAGATCCAGGTAAGGGATCCAGCCTCTGATGACCACTGCTGGATCCACTGAGTATGGCTGAGCTTGAGCCAGCAGAAGGCTTGCCAGGTTTGTCGCTTTTCTTCTTTGGCTGCAAAGAGAAAGATCTCAGATTGTAAGCTACTTAGAGTTTAAGTATTTAATAAAGTTAATGGGTTTTTTCCTGATAAGGTAGAGTAGTAGGAGCCATGAAGGTAAAGTGGTAGGAGCCATGGAGATAGAGTGGTAGAAGCCATGGAGGTAGAGTGGTAGGAGCCATGGAGGTAGAGTGGTAGGAGCCATGGAGGTAGAGTGGTAGGAGCCATGGAGGTAGAGTGGTAGGACCATGGAAGTATAGTGGTAGGACCATGGAAGTATAGTGGTAGGAGCCATGGAGGTAGAGTGGTAGGACCATGGAAGTATAGTGGTAGGACCATGGAAGTATAGTGGTAGGACCATGGAAGTATAGTGGTAGGACCATGGAAGTATAGTGGTAGGACCATGGAAGTATAGTGGTAGGACCATGGAAGTATAGTGGTAGGACCATGGAAGTATAGTGGTAGGACCATGGAAGTAGAGTGGTAGGACCATGGAAGTATAGTGGTAGGACCATGGAAGTATAGTGGTAGGACCATGGAAGTATAGTGGTAGGACCATGGAAGTATAGTGGTAGGACCATGGAAGTATAGTGGTAGGACCATGGAAGTATAGTGGTAGGACCATGGAAGTATAGTGGTAGGACCATGGAAGTATAGTGGTAGGACCATGGAAGTATAGTGGTAGGACCATGGAAGTAGAGTGGTAGGACCATGGAAGTATAGTGGTAGGACCATGGAAGTATAGTGGTAGGACCATGGAAGTATAGTGGTAGGACCATGGAAGTATAGTGGTAGGAGCCATGGAAGTATAGTGGTAGGACCATGGAAGTATAGTGGTAGGACCATGGAAGTATAGTGGTAGGACCATGGAAGTATAGTGGTAGGACCATGGAAGTATAGTGGTAGGACCATGGAAGTATAGTGGTAGGATCATGGAAGTATAGTGGTAGGACCATGGAGGTAGAGTGGTAGGACCATGGAAGTATAGTGGTAGGAGCCATGGAGGTAGAGTGGTAGGACCATGGAAGTATAGTGGTAGGACCATGGAAGTATAGTGGTAGGAGCCATGGAAGTATAGTGGTAGGAGCCATGGAGGTAGAGTGGTAGGACCATGGAAGTATAGTGGTAGGACCATGGAAGTATAGTGGTAGGAGCCATGGAAGTATAGTGGTAGGAGCCATGGAGGTAGAGTGGTAGGACCATGGAAGTATAGTGGTAGGACCATGGAAGTAGAGTGGTAGGAGCCATGGAGGTAGAGTGGTAGGACCATGGAAGTATAGTGGTAGGACCATGGAAGTATAGTGGTAGGACCATGGAAGTATAGTGGTAGGAGCCATGGAGGTAGAGTGGTAGGACCATGGAAGTATAGTGGTAGGACCATGGAAGTATAGTGGTAGGACCATGGAAGTATAGTGGTAGGACCATGGAAGTATAGTGGTAGGACCATGGAAGTATAGTGGTAGGACCATGGAAGTAGAGTGGTAGGAGCCATGGAGGTAGAGTGGTAGGAGCCATGGAAGTATAGTGGTAGAAGCCATGGAGGTAGAGTGGTAGGACCATGGAGGTAGAGTGGTAGGACCATGGAAGTATAGTGGTAGAAGCCATGGAAGTAGAGTGGTAGGAGCCATGGAGGTAGAGTGGTAGGACCATGGAAGTATAGTGGTAGGAGCCATGGAGGTAGAGTGGTAGGACCATGGAAGTATAGTGGTAGGAGCCATGGAGGTAGAGTGGTAGGACCATGGAAGTATAGTGGTAGGACCATGGAAGTATAGTGGTAGGAGCCATGGAGGTAGAGTGGTAGGAGCCATGGAGGTAGAGTGGTAGGACCATGGAAGTATAGTGGTAGGACCATGGAAGTATAGTGGTAGGACCATGGAAGTATAGTGGTAGGACCATGGAAGTATAGTGGTAGGACCATGGAAGTATAGTGGTAGGAGCCATGGAGGTAGAGTGGTAGGAGCCATGGAGGTAGAGTGGTAGGACCATGGAAGTATAGTGGTAGGACCATGGAAGTATAGTGGTAGGACCATGGAAGTATAGTGGTAGGACCATGGAAGTATAGTGGTAGGAGCCATGGAGGTAGAGTGGTAGGAGCCATGGAGGTAGAGTGGTAGGACCATGGAAGTATAGTGGTAGGAGCCATGGAGGTAGAGTGGTAGGACCATGGAAGTAGAGTGGTAGGAGCCATGGAGGTAGAGTGGTAGGACCATGGAAGTATAGTGGTAGGAGCCATGGAGGTAGAGTGGTAGGAGCCATGGAGGTAGAGTGGTAGGAGCCATGGAGGTAGAGTGGTAGGAGCCATGGAGGTAGAGTGGTAGGAGCCATGGAGGTAGAGTGGTAGGAGCCATGGAGGTAGAGTGGTAGGAGCCATGGAGGTAGAGTGGTAGGACCATGGAAGTATAGTGGTAGGGACCATGGAAGTATAGTGGTAGGAGCCATGGAGGTAGAGTGGTAGGAGCCATGGAGGTAGAGTGGTAGGAGCCATGGAAGTATAGTGGTAGGACCATGGAAGTATAGTGGTAGGAGGTAGAGTGGTAGGAACCATGGAAGTATAGTGGTAGGACCATGGAAGTATAGTGGTAGGACCATGGAAGTATAGTGGTAGGAGTCATGGAGGTAGAGTGGTAGGACCATGGAAGTATAGTGGTAGGAGCCATGGAGGTAGAGTTGTAGGACCATGGAAGTAGAGTGGTAGGAGCCATGGAGGTAGAGTGGTAGGACCATGGAAGCAGAGTGGTAGGACCATGGAAGCAGAGTGGTAGGAGCCATGGAAGTAGAGTGGTAGGAACATGGAAGTAGAGTGGTAGGAGCCATGGAAGTATAGTGGTAGGAGCCATGGAAGTAGAGTGGTAGGACCATGGAAGTATAGTGGTAGGAGCCATGGAGGTAGAGTGGTAGGAGCCATGGAGGTAGAGTGGTAGGAGTCATGGAAGTAGAGTGGTAGGAGGTAGAGTGGTAGGAACCATGGAAGTATAGTGGTAGGACCATGGAAGTATAGTGGTAGGAGTCATGGAGGTAGAGTGGTAGGACCATGGAAGTATAGTGGTAGGAGCCATGGAGGTAGAGTGGTAGGACCATGGAAGTATAGTGGTAGGACCATGGAAGTAGAGTGGTAGGAGCCATGGAGGTAGAGTGGTAGGAACATGGAAGTAGAGTGGTAGGAGTCATGGAGGTAGAGTGGTAGAAGTCATGGAGGTAGAGTGGTAGGAATCATGGAGGTAGAGTGGCAGGACCATGGAAGTAGAGTGGTAGGACCATGGAAGTAGAGTGGTAGGACCATGGAAGTAGAGTGGTAGGAGCCATGGAGGTAGAGTGGTAGAAGTCATGGAGGTAGAGTGGTAGGAGTCATGGAGGTAGAATGGTAGGAGTTATGGGGGTAGATTGGTAGGAGCCATGGGGGTAGAGTGGTAGGAGCCATGGAGGTAGAGTGGTAGGAGCCATGGAGGTAGAGTGGTAGGAAACATGGAGGTAGAGTGGTAGGAACCATGGAGGTAGAGTGGTAGGAACCATGGAGGTAGAGTGGTAGGAGCCATGGAGGTAGAGTGGTAGGAACCATGGAGGTAGAGTGGTAGGAACCATGGAGGTAGAGTGGTAGGAGCCATGGAGGTAGAGTGGTAGGAACCATGGAAGTAGAGTGGTAGGAGCCATGGAGGTAGAGTGGTAGGAGCCATGGAAGTAAAGTTGGGAACCATCGAGGTAGAGTGGTAGAAGCCATAAAGGTAGAATAGTAGGAGCTATGGAGGTAGAATAATAGGAGCCATGGAGGTAGAGTGGGGAGCCATGGAAGATGAATCATAGGTGCGATAAAGGTAGAACAGTAGAGCGACAGGAGTTGTGGAAGTAGAGTGACAGGAGCTGTGGAAGTAGAGTGACAGGAGCTGTGGTAGTAGAGTGGTAGGAGCTGTGGTAGGAGCTGTGGTAGTAGAGTGGTAGGAGCTGTGGTAGTAGAGTGGCAGGAGCTGTGGAAGTAGAGTGGTAGGAGATGTGGTAGTAGAGTGGTAGGAGATGTGGTAGTAGAGTGGTAGGAGATGTGATAGGATCAATGGAAATAGGGTGTTAGTTGTTAGGAACCATAGAGGTAGGAACTGTGGAAGCAGAGTGGCAGATGCAGTGGAAGTGACAGGATCCGCGGAGGTAGATTGGTAGGAGCTGTGGGGTTAGAATGGCTTGATGCTGAGAATATGGTATTGAGACACCTGGTCTCCTGTTTCCCCATCTTGCAGTGATGGAGGGGCCATTCTTGTTCTAAAGACCTGAAGAACTATGTCGACGGAAGTGACTACTGGTAAGGGAAACTAAATCAGACATGTCAATGAATAAAAATTAAAAAAAGGCATGACACTTGTAGGTCGATTAGGAACATCAAAGGCTGGGAAAACACCTGACAAAAAAATCCTTATTGTAATTAGTAGACTCGACCACAGACTTACTGAAATAGTGCAACATAATGTTCTTTATGATGTTACAAATGCAATAACAATTAATTTCTAACATAAAATGACATTACATCTAACATAAAAAAGAAACAACTGACCAACAGAAAATTCAGTGGGGCAACATAAAAACCTGGAGATAAAAAAATATAAAAGTGTCACTGGACAGATGAAAAGAAAGATTAAATAATAAACTGTTTGTAAGTACAATAACTGAAGCAATTTGTGAAATAAAGATGAGGAAGTATGATGATGAAGCAATCACAAAAAAGTTAGTTGCATAACCTTTGCAGGACGTAGAAGTCAACCCCTGCATTTTTTCGGCTGTTTGTGATTCCAGGGCCACGTTTACATTCAGTAGTTTGCCATTGCTTTCTGAATGACCGGCACCCATACCATTTCATAAAAAACCAACGTAAGGCAGTGTGCTGCCAAATCGCCCACAGCTGTATTTCAAACACGTCCGTAGCCCCTTCGCCAAGGAGCGAGCAATCATAAAATAAACAAAATCTGTCATTATAGACTTCATATAGTAAATGTGACATCATGACCATACCACATATAGTTCACACAGTGAACAATGACTACAATCAAACATTACATTGTGCTGACTCATTTTAAATCAGGCAGCTTGTTACATTATTTACTGGACATTCCACTGAGGCGGGGTTTTCTAAAGACTGATCAGGGCTTCCAGGTGAACCCAGCCTGAAATGGATACTTTGAAATGCCCTGGGAAGTAAAGGCAGCCAGTGAGGTACTGACTACATCACCCACTGAGTGGCAATTGGTCTTCTTCTTCTTCTGCGTTCATCCAGTTTTTTTTTCCGGACGTGACTGCGTTGTGCCTGTTTACAGCAGAGCTGCGTTCTTGCGCCGTTAGGCCGACACATCCGACTTCTGCGGTGCAATTGGTCTATGAACACATGAAACTAGTACCAAATACCCAATAGACCTCAAGGCACAAAAAAGGGTCCTGTACTTTTTCTCTTAATAAACATAAAAAAAGTTAGTTGCATGATATTTATACAACATCACAATCAACACCAGCATTGTTTGGCTGTTGGTGATTTTCTAGACAATTTTACATTCAGTAGTTTGCCATTGCTTTTTGAATGATCAATGCCCATACCATTGTGAATATCTAAACAGAGTGGCCTGTTTCCAAATTGTTTGTGGCTGACTTCGAACCCAGCATATGGGATTGTGAAACTCCGTTCACTGGAACAAAGGCATTAAAGGTGGGTTTTTCCTTTACCACACATTTCTATTAGATATGTTGTGGAGAAACTTCAATGTAAAACTGACCACATAGATGTATCAGATATATTCTGAAGAAACTTCCATGTGAAACTTACCACATAGATGTATCAGATATATTCTGAAGAAACTTCAATGTGAAACTTACCACATAGATGTATCAGATATATTCTGAAGAAACTTCAATGTGAAACTTACCACATAGATGTATCAGATATATTCTGAAGAAACTTCAATGTGAAACTTACCACATAGATGTATCAGATATATTCTAATGAAACTTCCATATGAAACTTACCACATAGATGTATCAGATATATTCTGATGAAACTTCCATGTGAAACTTACCACATAGATGTATCAGATATATTCTAATGAAACTTCCATGTGAAACTTACCACATAGATGTATCAGATATATTCTGATGAAACTTCCATGTGAAACTTACCACATAGATGTATCAGATATATTCTAATGAAACTTCCATGTGAAACTTACCACACAGATGTATCAGATATATTCTGATGAAGCTTCCATGTGAAACTTACCACACAGATGTATCAGATATATTCTGATGAAGCTTCCATGTGAAACTTACCACACAGATGTATCAGATATATTCTAATGAAACTTCCATGTGAAACTTACCACATAGATGTATCAGATATATTCTGATGAAGCTTCCATGTGAAACTTACTACATAGATGTATCAGATATATTCTAATGAAACTTCTATGTGAAACTTACCACATAGATGTATCAGATATATTCTGATGAAGCTTCCATGTGAAACTTACCACATAGATGTATCAGATATATTCTGAAGAAACTTCCATGTGAAACTTACCACATAGATGTATCAGATATATTCTGATGAAGCTTCCATGTGAAACTTACCACATAGATGTATCAGATATATTCTAATGAAACTTCCATGTGAAACTTACCACATAGATGTATCAGATATATTCTGATGAAGCTTCCATGTGAAACTTACCACATAGATGTATCAGATATATTCTAATGAAACTTCCATGTGAAACTTACCACATAGATGTATCAGATATATTCTGATGAAGCTTCCATGTGAAACTTACCACATAGATGTATCAGATATATTCTGAAGAAACTTCCATGTGAAACTTACCACATAGATGTATCAGATATATTCTGAAGAAACTTCAATGTGAAACTTACCACATAGATATATCAGATACATTCTGGAGAAACTTCAGTGTGAAACGTACCTTCTGGAACGGGTTTAGAATGCCCACATTTGGATTTGCATTGAACACTTTGTTAAAGTTGGTTTCCCGGTTCACTAGTTCCAACTGGTAAAATCTCTTCTCATCCTGCCAGGAACGATAAATCAAATTCTTGTTATCTATTTCACATTAAGAAACTCATTTTAAAAAATGGATAACTTTTGGCATCTAAACACAGCTCATCATGGGATTTGTGTAATCTGAGAGAAGTGGCTGGCTCTCACATTTAGAGACGTAAGTTCTCAGCTCTAGGAAGGTAACCATGTGTGTCCAGTAAGGTAAAGGTAGTCCAGTAGCAGATACTGCTGTTCAGGTATGAAGGTTAGACCTTCATATATTCTAGGTCACAATATAATGAAGTCAGATGGCTAAGTCCCATCCTTGTTGCCTTTCCTTCCCAGACCATTCCCAGACAAACCTGACAATTGTCTGGCATCCATTTTTATTATGTGAGGTCGACTCCCAGAGCCTCTCTTGACAGAAAAATAATTCTGCCTCTGCTGGGGATTGATCCTGAACCACTTGGCAGGCAAGTGCACTCGACACTATGGCACTCTGGCCGCTGTCTACCAAAGCTAAAATTAAAAACTTCAACCTACACATTAGGCAGTGTCTTTCAGGTTGAGTATTGATGCATGATAAGGCAGACGTGGTTGCAGCCTTGTGGGAGCACTTGTACACCTCGGAGGAGCAAATGGATCACCATGGTCTGGCAAGAATGCGACAGCGAGGGGTGATGAGGGGATCTGGCAGACGATCAATGCTCAGAGGAAAGGCGAGATGGACATATAATCAGATTGCTTCTGGTACTATTAGTGTTGGAACTCTTCGCTGGCTGCTGAGGATGGGGATGGAGTGCTTATGGGAATGCTCCGAATGCTGTGATGTCGGTTCCTCAATCAATCAATCAATCAATCAATCAATTCCAGGTTGAGTGGCCATAATTCTCAGCAGTTTAAATCCTTCTATTGGACACCAGCAATGATCAATGAAAACAGTGCTGTAATTATAACTATCTTCATGTGCCATACCTATAAGCTTGGGCGGTCAAGGTTCGCCATCTCACATGATCACCAGTTTCTTGGATCAGGTCCGTGTTCTTGTCTCGATTGGCCATTTGGCCAATCTATCTAATATTTATCTCTTTGTCTTCCTCTTGCCTTTCTGCCATCAATCTTGCCAGCTGCTACTAAGTTTTCCAAACAATCTTGACTGTTTATATCTAATTTCTCAAATCAATTTACAGTTTTTATTTGTTTCTTGCAGTACTTTCTCATTCATTGTTTCTATTCATCCATGGTATTCTTCGCATTGTCCCCAGGAACTACATTTCCACTGTCATTAGATCTTTCTCAGTTTGTCTGCTTAATGTCTATGTTTCACATGCATTCAACAGTATAAGTTGTATATACAACTTCAACACCGTTTCTCTCACAGCAATTGACAGCTTTTTCCCTCTTACAAAAGGCTACCTTTGCTAAAGTGATTCTAGTTCTAATCTCCACAAGACATCTTCCATCAGATGTAATGACTGTTCTGTGACAGTTGCACTGGTTCACCTGCTGTAATTATACCTATTTTAAAATTCTGAACTGTCTTTTGTGAAGAATAGATAAAAATATACAGGAGGTTATAACAAATATATACTGCACAAAAACTCACAATAAGGTCTTTGATTCTTATTTCCCTTTCAGAGAGCTCACATCTGAGTGTTTCAATCAACTCCAGGTCCTCGCGGCGAGATTCCCTTCGAAGATAGCGCTGATATGATTCTTCCAGTCTGAACAGGAAAAAGAAAACAAACAGAGTTCCTAAGTCTACAAACAGCAGGACTCTGATCTGGCTTTCACACCAGGTGACCTCCACAACATGTTTGAAACCAGAAATGCTTTCTTTTAACTGATTCAGCGCTGATGGATAATATATTGCCACTTACGAACGACATCCATTTTGGACATAAGGATGATATATCCCCATGCTAGTGTCATCGTGCTATTTGTTTTGTTTTGTGATAAGTTCCGCCATTTCAATGCTCAGTGAATGAAAATTTACATTAAAATGCTTGTTCATTTAATTGTGTACCATGTTTGGTCCAACCTTACGTTTTGTTTGACACTGGATCAGTCACAAAGCACTCACAAGTTTATTTTAAAATAGCACAGTGAAAGTAAAACCCCATGACAACATCTTGGGGATATGGTTTTAGGTACACATGTTCACTTAAGTTTAAGTTTAAGTTTAGTCGATGGATCAACATCACGGCACACGGGATAAGTGCTCCGTTCTCCCCCTAACTCAAACCTGAGTCTGGAGAAACTCAGCTCAGTGCACGAACTCCGTAGCACCAGCGAGGATCCTGAAATACTTTGGGAAGATTTTTAACTTGAAATTTTGCCCGGGCAGCGCGGTTAGGCTACTCTTTTTCGATTTCCAACTGCCAAGGGATTTTTTTACTTCACTTACTGAGTGTCATGTGGTTGGTCATGTGGTCAGTACTGAACCAGTCACCTTGACCTCTCCTAGATATACCTCTGGAATCCATCTTGTTGAGCTTGGTAGACTCCAAGATACTCTTCTTCTTCTTCCCTTTATGCCCTGTTGGAGCATAGGCCTCAACCAACTCACACAGATACCTTTTGCTGTCTCCTGCAGCTCACCCCATGCTCCCTATATTATTCATCTCCACTTCTAAATCTCCATGTGGTTCATTTGCCCTATGGTTTCCAGTAAAATGACTTTCCATTCTTTCTATTACTATTCTCTAGTTTTCAGAAGGTGTGACGTGCCCAGCACCACTAATCTTCTTGATTCGTTGGAACCTGGAACCTGACCAGTTCTGTCCCTAAGCTTTATATTAGTGATTTTATCACACTATTTTAGTCATTCTATTCTGTGCAGGTATTAGTTAATGAATGTTTGTAGTTTATTTGTAACTTTTTTAGTCGTTCTCCATGTTCTGGATCTTCATCTATACACTGGTACTGATTTAATGTTAGGAGTTAAATATTCTAAGTGTGGTACTAGGTTTAATTTCTTTTGACTTCCACATGTATCCAAGATTCTGCAATAATTCATGATGATCCTTTGAAAGACGTGTCCAGTCTACAACAAGGATACAGATAAGTAACTGTTATATTTATAATTTCATGTAGTGTTTTTAATGTAGTTGTGTCGGTTTTTGTTTGTTTATTCTGTCCTGATGAAGGCATTTTGTTACTTGTAAAGCTCATTATCTACTTCTTGTTTTTTGGTGATTCATTCACATGTATTCAAGTGCTATTAAAATTCCTCTTGATTTTGTTATTAATATTTTAGTATCTTTGTCTGTTGCCTCGTCTGTGTCTGTATCTATATAGTGTGTGATTCAACATCTTCAAGTGACAGGGCTATATTGGTCAGGGCGAAAATATCCAGCTAAAATGTGATCAAACCTCCAACCACTATGTTTGTCAGTAAGTACACAAACAACTACACTAACCCACATGATTATTTGGAAGGCCATAACAAGCTTAATCTCAAATTCTATTACGGTTGCCAACTATGAAAATAGCGTGTAACCAATTCATTATATGTTCTGTCAATTGTTTCTATTTTCTGAACACATACAATGATTTATTGTTACACTTATTTATTTTACCATCTCCAACATATATTTGAAACTCTAACCACTGAAAGGAGATTGGTAATCATATTAATCTCATTATCCTCCATGAAAATGATGTATGTTATTTTAACAATACGAAAACCTGATTTATTTCTTTTAACGGCATGAAAATTTAATCTATTCTCTTTAATGCAGTGAATCTAATCTATTCCCTTTTAATGCCATGCAAATCTAATCTATTCACCTCTAATTCTCTAAAAATATAATCTAATCCTTTATTTTAACTTCCAAGCAAGCACAATACTGCTGCTGAAACATGTCTATATTATGAATTATAATTTTTTTCAGAAATTATCACAAAGAAACTTAATCTATCTACAGAAGTTGTCATAAACTTACTCTACCAATACATCTTATGACAAAGAAACTTACTCTGTCAGCAGAAGTTGTCACACAAAAACTTACTCTATCTGCAGAAGTTGCCACAAAACAAACTTACTCTACCTATACATGTCACAAAGAAACATACTCCATATGTAGACATTGCCACAAAGAAACTTACTCTATCTGTAGAGAAGAAATTTTATCTTTCAGCAAATCCTGAGCTGAGCCAAACTGAGTCAACATAGTTTGCTTCTCCCTCAAATGATCAGCAGTCAAATTGTCCAATGCTGTTTGGCTCTGTCTGGTCAGTTTGTCTTCTTGTACCCTGAAAGAAGTAAGTAATAATTCTCTCAATGTTAAATACTTTCATCTGTAGAAATGAGATAATGATGAACAGTAATAGATCTGATGAATGGGGGTTGAGAACCTCAGAGATTATAATATACACTTCTGGTTGAAGCGGACCTTATTCATTTCATGGTATTGAATGTTGGTGTGGATTTTTATAAACCAATAAAAGAATAGTATACTCCTCCCTGAGCTTAATGTAGTGAATCAGAAGTCTAGCTTTCTTAGATAAGGGCAAAAAATGTGGAGGATACATATGTACATTGAGCATGTTAAAGACCTTCAGAAATTGGATATAATTAAGAGCAAGCTGAATAGTCCTATGCACGCGCAAACATTTCAAACATGAGAAAGTCATCCACAAACTGGTACCTGTGGGTTAGACACAGTTTTACAATTCCCCAACACTCAGAGTCGAGGGTTTGAAATCATACGTGAGCGATTTGGAAGCAGACCACTTTGCATCAGTTTTAATGGTATGAGATGTTGGACCTTCTCAGAAAGCAATGGCAAACTATAACTGCCTAGTAAATCACAAACAGTTAATAAATACTGCAGATGAATGCAATGTCCTGCAAAGGACATGCAACTAACATTGTAAAATATCCATAAAAAGAATATTTTCAGCAAGTGTGATTCTGACATACAGATATCTGTAAACTTGCTGGTGTTACAGGGGTTCATGCATGGGATTCTCATTATGAAAGAGATTGAATCAAATTAGATATTCATGAGAAATGGATGTAATCCTTGGGGGGGAAAAAATAACACAAAATAACAAGCAATGTAATTCAGTTAACCTGTGAAACATTATATAGTAAATTATCCATCTAGTTGGCTGCTAGTTTTATATAAGATTAGGTCTTCTCTCATTTTGTGTATGTTGTTTGTTAATGCTGGCAGCCATGTTTCTGTAAACAGGTAATGTAATGAACCCATTTCCATGCCTTCATGGTATACTGTAGATATGGTGTTGGGTCTACATTTACTTGACCAAATGGTACTTGTTGGATGACAAGGCCAATATCACATGGCCAGCTGACTTCCCAGAATATTCTCTGGTTCCCATTTTATGATTGTTGGCAGACTCTGGAGCCTTTAGGGGAATTTGGGCCTAGGACCACTGGCTCTGCAGGCGAGTCAACTAGCTCTACACCACAACAGCTCCTATACTTCTATAATGTTTAATTAATGACATTAATTTATTTACTGTTTTCTTGACTGGTTTTCTCTCAGTTGGAGCCTGTTGAAAATGACATGCCTAAAACCTGTGGAGGAAACATGATCTCACTGGCACCTGGCTGTCTTGAGGGATGATAACTTGTTACATTGTGCTAAAAAAAGGCATCACAACTGCAACCCATGACAGTAAGGCCAGAGATAGTTATACCTCTACATAGCACAAAGCCTGGGCTGAATTGTAGAGACCATGTGTTGCTCATGCAGCATGACCCCTCTCTCGGCCTGCCTAGTTTACTCCAGAGGAAAGGTAAGACTAATATATTTGGAATAAGACAAACTGCAGAAGCCAGATCAGCAAAGCAATGCTTCAATCCTAGATCAGTTGTCAACCAAGGCTTATGGCCTAGCCTGCCCTGTAATGAATTTAGACTTTAAGTTGCATTTCCTTGCACTAAGATGAGGCTTGTACCCTTCCAAAGTTCCAAAAGCGCTCCTCAGCCAGAAGTTGTTAGCACAATGTAGGGTGTCAGGTTTGGTGAGCGCCACCCAATGTTTGGTGCTAACAGTTGAGTTGTGTTGAGTTGAGTTAAGAACCGACATCACTGCACTCAGGACATTCCCATACATGCTCCGTCCCCTCGTTCAACAGCCAGCGAAGAGTCATACTACTAATCGTTCCCACCGCTATCTGATTAAAAGTTCTCCTGGTCTTTCCTCTCAGTTTTGAGATTCTTCCAGAACCCCTGCTGATTCCCTGCAATCTCATTTTTTCCAACATATGGGTTCTCAATCTGTTCTTCTGCCTTCTCCACCTGGTCCCACAAGCGCACGACCACCTCCCCCTTGTCCATAGGCAAACTACCACCAAGAGGTGCATTCCCTGCTAGCCTATCAGTCTGTTCATTTCCCCGTACCTCCGCATGGCCAGGGCAAAATATCCATACAATTCTCACAATCTGTGACCTCTGAAGCGACAAGAGCCATTTCACACGAAACATTCCTTTCTCCACCTTACTAAGCATACTCTTTGAATCCGTAATGAATACAACGTGTGTTGCAGTGGTCTCCTCTAGCCACCGGAATGCCGCTGTTACTGCCTCCACCTCCATTCTCATGCTGGAGGTCGTAGTCTCATATGCCACTCTCCTTTTTCAAGACTCATCCATTAGCCTTTACGATAAAGCCCCAGCCACTACGTCTGTTTCTCACCACTGACTCATCAGTGTAGATGACTATGTCACCTTGATGTGTGTTGCTCTGGATCAGCTGTTGCACTTCAAACTCAGTTCGGCCCGCTGCCCATTCTCTGCACTCACGACCCAATGTTATTATTACATTGTGCTAGTCCGTGATGTCTTCCGGACCTTCAACCCACTCTCTTTCACGCTTGATGGTCTCTAGATCACACACTTGATGTATAGTAAGTTCTGCCTGTGCCATCCAGGACCTGCCTCGTCTTAGTCTATGACCCTTGACCATATCCACTGCTGCATGCAGCGGGTGATCCCTATCTGTGGCAACTCTCAAGTACCATTTGGTCTGAAGGACCCTATGCCTATCCGTCATTTTTGGTAGCGCCAGGATATGCCTCATGAATGTAATTGATGTGTCCTTTGTGCACCCCAGGATTAACCGCATGGCAGCATTCTGTATGCGCTCCAACTTTTCAAGCTGGCTCTTTGATACTTTCAGCAGCCCTAAACCATACTCAATGACAGAAATTATTAACTGCTGAAAGAGCCTGTACAGCATCCTCTGATCTACCCCAATTGCTGCCATAGCCCTCAATGCATCAAGTCCCCTACGAGCCTTCACTACTAAGCCTCCACATGATCCTTAAAAGACAAACACCTGTCAAAGGTGATACCCAAGTACTTCAATTTACTCTCTCAACTAAGAGGACATCCATTCAACATAATACCTGGGACATCTGCCTTCACGATCCGGTTATCCAGGGAGTACCACACAACCTTGTCTGGGTGTATAATGGCCCCTGCGTCCCTGCACCACTCCACTACCCTGTTTAATGCCAACTGTAAGTCTTTTGCCAAACTGGCCCTGTCTCTGCCATGTTTGTACACCAGCACATCATCTGCAAATGTCAAGATTCTACCCACACCTGGTGTCTTAATAGCTGCAATTTTGCTGGTGTAGACATTAAAGAGCACTGGGGACAAGGCAGATCCCTGTGGCAACCCAGGTGTAATAGTACAGGGCTCAGAAGTCCAGGAACCCATGCGAAGTGCAACCTTACGCTCATAAAGGACTGCCACAACCCACCTAACAAGGCAAGGGCAGACTTCCATGTCCAACAGTGTATGTATTAACTGATCATACCTGACCCTGTTATACACATCTTCCAGGTCAAGAGCTACCACCACTGTCTCTTGTTTATCCTGGAAACCCTCTGTCAGAGTGTTGAGGACATACATACAGGACATAGAGAGGACAAGTGTGCAATCATTAGATTGAATGAATCCAATGAGTGCCTGTGTGCGATACAAGATGTTGACACCCTCGTAGACATCAAATGCAAAAGTTGCAGCATTGGCCCAGGTGTCCTTTCCAGGCTGGTAACTCCTGAGTCCTTGGGGAAGCAGATTACAACTTTCCAAATGTCGCTGGAGCCTGCGTGCTACTATCTTTTCGAGGACTTTGCCATATGTGTTTTGCAGGGTTATGATTCGGTATCCACTAAGTCTGGAGTGATCTTTACCTGGCTTTGGGAGTAGGACCAGGCAGCTATGCAGCCAATCGTGGGGCATTTCCACTGTATTGATGCTTAAGTTGAAACAAAGAGCCATCTCCTCCAAGTCCCCATCATTTATGTTCCTCATATGGATGAACTAAACAAATTCTAGTGAAAAAATGGAGGTGCTAACAGAAAGCAGGTAGTACTGTCTACTGCCATATGGTAGCTCAGCCATATCTGACAAGACCTGACAGCCTGGAATCATGACCAACCTAGACCTAATCCCAGCCAGTATTTTGTACTGTACTGTATCATGATCTAATCCTAATATGTGAAGGATAAGACTCACACCCCAACAGCTGTATCTGATTTGGGACTACCTTTTTAAAACGGGAATATTTAAATGTTTGGTTTATTAGTTAAATAAACTTGGTTTATTAATAATTCTCTTGTGGTCAGATCAAACTCAGTCTAGTTCTGACCACTGACAATTGGTCACTTATGGTAGGATGACCACTGTGCAGATCATGGGTGAACTAAACAAATTCTAGTGAAAAAAGGAGGTGAGAACAAAAAGCTGGCACATGCTGAGGAATTTAATTAATAGACCAAACAGAACTAGAAGGGTACCCAAGGGATAAAGTGGAAATACATCATGCCCTCAGAGTATCAACCAAATCACTGGAATTTACAAGAACTGAATCAATGACAATATTCATAGTGTGGGAAGTGGTAATGAGAATTAGCAAAGTACAGAAAGAAAGAAGTCTACTCAAAAGGTGCAAAAAATCACAGTTAACAAATACAGAGCTGGTACAATTAGTCATTTAATACTGATGGATTTGTAAACTGTAGACTAGAGCACTTATGGGTTTGCTGGGAGTGCCACAAGGATACTCCATCAATAAGTGACAACTGGCACTTAGAGAAGAGTACTGTAGTGTAACGGTGTGAAGTATAGAGGACTAACAAGTCTTGGGCGAATACAAATTATCTTTATTGTACATAGATGACAGCTTGATCAATCTTCTTACAACATGGCGTCTTCTCAGTTTCAGGCCCAGATGTTGACTGGTTCCTAACAACAAACTACGTCACGACTTGAGCATCTTTCTTCCCATTCCATCCTACAGTAGATATATAGGAGTAATAAGTGAAAGATGCTACAATATACAGGGTTTGGCATAAAATGTGTGAAAACTGCTCCATCTGGAACACTGACAGGAATAAATGAATGAATCAACAAAAATAATGAGTAGAATTCCTCAGGCTCAAGACCCCCACTGTCCTACACTGCAAGGTACTACAGGCAGTAGATGAGTTGTTTGACAGTGACAATGATATGTCTTCTAGACAGGTTCCTTTCATCTTTTCTGGCTGTGGTATTATTTTGAATAACGAAGAAACAAACAATAGATTGCACGATTTATTGTCTGGCATATTTCACTGCATCTCGTCAGGTACATACTGCAGAAATTCATACAACATAAAGTAAAATAGCTAAATAAATCCTTAAAGCTGAAATATACACATGTTCGCACAGTAATGTCAATTGTCTACCACAGTAATTTTAAACTGACTAACATGTCTTTCTGTTTGCAAAAAACTGGCCTATGTGTTATCATTATTTCCTTATCATTGTGAAAAACGGAAAGATTTGTGGAAAGAGAGATAGAAGAAGACAGCGTGAGAGGATTCTTGACAGTCTTGTGTCATGGCATGGAAGGGAGTCAACACACGAACTGATCCATGATGTCGTAGATCGTAATTTGTGGAGAGGCATGATTCCTCATGCCAGCCGGCAAGGCACTGGATGATGATAATTCTAGTCAAATGTTTTTAAAAATGTTCGATTTTGCATAAAAAATTGTCTATGGGATGGTGTAGCCAGCCCCACCCCAACCCTTCTTAGTTGCCTCTTACGACGTGCATGGTAGGTTAGTATTACCATTCTTTGCTTTAGTAAAGGGCCTCACTAACACACTGGCAAAAAGATGCAAACTACCATTAAAAATCACAAGTGTTTACTTTCAAAGAGGCTAAATACATAAAGGAAGTGACCACTAGTAAGCCAGAAGTCTTTAGCATGTTTTAATCAAGCATAAAATGTACATGAACACATAACATGATGGTTAGGATTCACACGAAAGCACCAATCCCACATTGAAAGAGTTAAAATAAAAACAATGTATAATAACAATAAGTAAAAAGATGGGAAAAATGAGAAAGTAGTCATACCTCAACTGCTGACTTGCTTGTCTATGTGCTTGTTGTACTTCCAAAACCTTGGTGTCTATCTCCTTCTTCAGTCTGCCTATCTCCTCTTCTAGATGCACAACCTGGTCTTTCAGGTTCTTGATGTGTTGTTCTCTGCTGACAATTTCTCCCTGAAGCTCCTCCAGCTGCAGCATGTGATCCCTCTCCTGCATGTCAGTCACAGAGAGTTATAACCCGTGCTGGGTGTTTTGTGTTCAACTGAATTTTTTAAGGTAATTATTTACGAAAGGACAAGTCAGTCACTATTTTGGCCACATTTTGAGAAGAGTGATGGACTGAGCTTGAGAGCAGCCAACCAGCAGTTGATGGTTATGGTCTCAAGTTCAAATCTACCCATGGAAAGATAGGGCTCATCATCTTGGAGTCTGTCTATAGGATGTCAAAAGTGTTGACCTGTGAACTATTGTGGTGAGTAACTAGGTGTGGGGATCCACAGTGGCCCAGTGACTAGCATGCTTGCCTACAAGCCCAGCTCACGTGCCGGAACTCTCATAACGATGGATATTTAAAAACATGGATTGGACTTCCAAGTCCATCCAGCCTACACGGGTACCAGGAAATGTTCTGAGAAGGAAACACAGCTGGAGTGACACTGACCCCATTATCTGCTGAGTGCCACATGGTCTACACAAATACTAGGCTAGCATCATATACCCAAGACACCTCAAGGCATGTACAGAGATCTGTACTGTGTTCTTATATAACTAGTTATGACTGTCTGTCAAAAAACAGCTGTCATCTACTGCCTATAGTACCTTGCAATGTATTGCAGGGGGGGTCTTGAGCCTGAGGAAATAAGGCCGCCTGGCTAGTGCAGTCGCAATGAACTGTGCAGGTTAGGATTTTCTTTTTGCCCCGACAAAAAACCCACACCTTACTGAGGATTTGAACCTAGGTTTCCCGGAGGAGAACTCGGCATTCTTAGACACTCGGCCAGCCGCTACTCACTAGTTATGACACCCACCTCAAAAGAGGAGAAAGGAATAAGCAGAATGCCACCATTTTGGTTTTCTCAATTTGTCATTAGTTCTCAGCCAGATGTTCAATGATAATGACAGAACACTGTAAACTAAAGATATAATTAAAATGTATAACAATGTGGGAGAGATCATCAATATCTTTCTTGAAACATAGTCGTCATCTGAAAATGAATTTTTGGCAATGTTGTAGTACTTCAAATCCCTTGGGTAGTTAGTGAAAGATCACAGCAGACAGGATAACTGTAGCAGTTAATAGAATAATTAAGAGTAGAGTATGGTGTCTGGTAGCAGAATGGAAACAAAATGTCAAAGAGAGTGGAAAGAATCATTCATATATTAGTGAAGATACATTAGACCTACTAGCTCTTTGAAAACACAATGCTAGTCCTCAGAGAGAAACATACAGACAATAATTATTACACTTAAAATCATACATTAAAAAACAAATTAAGTTTTAATGAAGGCTAAATAAACATGACTGATAAATACTAATATGGTGGCAACAAAACATGTTTTTATCGTTGCCTGTAATGACCACAAATTCCAAGAATAGATATAAATCGGGTACAACACAATAATGTATTTTGTTTACACAAGGCAGGAAGGTAGGAGTCGTCATGTCTGGGCGTGTGATATACGGAACGTCCTTGGCCTCAGTAAAAACTTATGTTAGATTTATTTATTTAAAAATTGTTTACATTTATGTTAAATCTTTTGTTTTAGATTAATTAATTTAAAAAAAAAAATCAATAAGCATCTGCATGAGTGCTATAGAAATTTTTCTTTGTGACCTTTGGCCAAGGATTGCTGTCACTAGACAAGGACATCTCCATAAGTGCTCCAGACTCCTCCCATAGGAAACACAAGGATAATCTCAGCACAGTACACAAAATCTATAGTTCCGATACGGATTCAAAATTGTGTATACAGGAATGACACATTCTATAAATACTTGTTTTTGAGTTACTTACTTGCATATCCTTTAAAGGGCATTGCAATCAACCTCAGCATTTATTGGCTGTTTATTATTTAATGGTGACTTTTAGTTCAGTAGTTTGCCATTGCTTTCTGATGGGTGAAAGCTCATGCCATGGAAATCAATGTAAAGTGACACAGTATGTTGGGGTATTATGAAACTATGTATTTCACTACCCCAACGCCACAGATAATGGTTTGTTTGTGAGTAGCTTTCCTAATGACAATATTTAGCCTGGGCATCAACCTATTTAGCCTGGGCATCAACCTATTTAGCCTGGACATTTACCTATGTAGCCTGTTATTTTAAATTTCCAACTGTAGAGGTATCTTCAATGTGCACACGAGTCCCCTGACTGGTTTGTCCTTGTCTGAGAAGAGAAGGCATCTGACCCCCTACTCTATGATGGGGTGCAGCATATCATCCTTTCCTTATTTGTAAAAATACACAACAGTCCACACTGTGAATCGAACCAGGTCTGCATGAACCAGAGCCAGACATTGCAACCTCTGAGCTATCCCCCCATTTCCCCACCCTGAGTTATTTGCACATAAAGCAAGCCAGAGATGTAATAAGAATATCTGTCTGGAAGCTATTATGAACAGCTCAGAGTTTAACCCATTACCAGGCAACTAAAGAACATTCTGCAGAAACATGCAATGGCCGTATGATGAACAAAATAAACCAGTCTAGTGAATCCACATTTCACAAATTTAAAAAAAAATGGTTTTAGGACTCAAGGGTCCCCAGGGGCCAGAGGTGCCTCATGAGGTTCCACATCTTTGTGTCATTCGGATGACTGCCTCTGCAGGCGGCCATGACTAGATCAAAGTGCAGATTTATTTTAGGCCTCCTAGTCCCACAATGAGCCTTTTGGCCCAATGTGGTCTACTTAGGCCTATCTCCCAGTGTTAGTGGCTCGGAATTTGTTAGCTTTGATCTTAGCCAAATGGCAGAGAAGCGATGAACAATTTCACTAAAACTGTGACACATAAAACGTGAAGGGTTAAAGAAATGTGTTAATTCTCCAATTAAAATCATCCTTTAAAAAAATACGATATTTTACCAAATTAATGTGACTAAGAGCTTACGTTTGGTGACGGTGATTAAATAACTAACTAAGTAAAGAACCCTTTTACATGCCTTAAGACGCATTGGGCACATAGTGCAAGACGTACAGTTTTATAGACCACAAACAACTGATTTATCATGATCAGAGGTTAATAATGAAAAGCATTATGATTGCTCAAGACTACAAAACTGCAGTGACTTCCCTTGCTAGAAGAAACACAACACAAGAGCACTCAAATGGTCTTCTAGAAATAGAGCTGCATTATTGCAGTTGTTTACCATT
This sequence comes from Cepaea hortensis, assembly GCA_963921405.1. Taxonomy (NCBI): domain Eukaryota; kingdom Metazoa; phylum Mollusca; class Gastropoda; order Stylommatophora; family Helicidae; genus Cepaea; species Cepaea hortensis. Next base: position 103,122,040 of record OY992877.1, read on the forward strand.
CAAGATGCCGTGTCAAAGGAAGAACCAGATAAAGAAAAGATGCTACCTAGGTAAACAGATTCTGTGCCAAAGAAAACGTGAGATTGGATCAAACAAAAATAGATGCAGAAAATGGAGGTAGGGGTGTGTCACAGTAATGACTTAACCCTACCAGACCGCTGAACCGATTTTTCGGTAATTTCCTAATCTGCCGCTATACCGCTGTACCCAATTTTCGGTATTTTGCTTAGTATGAGAAAAAAAGCGTCACAAACTAAAAATAATCAACCAGTCGTGGTCAAACCTCATGGTTAGCCATTGCAAATGTCTTCCCCCATAGGTTTGAATTGACTTTGTGTGGTTTAACGTCAAAAACTTCTGTAAATTCCCAATGAAACGAGCGGCTGATGAACCAAGCACTTCAACAAGAAAGCGAAGTAGGTCTAGGATTTTCACAGTCCAACAGGTGATCGATACTTTGTTTATTCAGACTGGATTGGCACACAAAGGTGGAATATTGGCGCTAGATGAAAGGTAGACCTATTTTCTACAATGTCTCCAAGTTACAAATTATTCTAACTACTTGTTTGCATTAACTAACATTTTTCTATATCAGGTTGGTTTTTTCCCTCTTTAATGCTCAGGAGCCCAGGTAATAGGGACAGTTAGGTTCAGGGCCTCAGGTCTGGTAGGGTTAAACGTTGTTAATATGGTAGTAGACCTGTTGTATTATAACACAATGATAACATTTAGGCGATATATCAGCCCATGGCAGATGTGGGAAGTGGCTTAAACTGATTCATCTTCCCAATGCACTTAGTCAGTTACAGCAGAAAGCCTTCCCTCTGGGAAGTGGGTTGGAGTCAGTTGGCAATGAAATACCTAAATACCAGACCAGGTCTAATCTCAGTCAGCCTGTATGTGTGGTGATGAATCCTGACCTGGTTATATCCTGATATGCCTCTCCACAGATGTGAAGTTCCAGTACCTGTCTGGCAAGGTCCACTGGTTTGTAAGTTTGGAGAAGGGAAGGAGGACTCTGCAATACAGTCCTTGTGGAGATGGTATTTTGGTGCTGGGTGGGGAGGAAAGTCTCTACACTAACATCACTTCAATACACACAAGCTCATTTCAGGGCTCAGATAACCTCAATGCCAAAGCACTGAACTTAAGAGTTAAAACTCAGGCTTCCAGAGAATTCATAACCAACCAACCAACCAACCAACCAACCAAGCCATGTGTATTTTAAGATAATTAAGTGGAAGAATATGGGTGTGTGTCTGTAAACAACTTTCCATACATGCTGATTTACAAGTTAAAAGAAAACTGACTTAAATAAGGGACAAATTAAAACAAAATCTTAAGAGATTATTAAAAACTTGGTGAAATACATGAAAAAGTCAAACACAAATCTTTTGAGATTATTAACAAATTTTAAACAGACTGATTTTCTACCAACAAGGCTATACTGGCAGAATTCTGTGATATTTCACAGGTACAATAATTTTTTCTGAGTAACTCCATCACTGTCATATTTGCATGATGAGCAGTGTCATTAACTAACTCAATTGTGCCTCATTCTCCTCAACTGTCTTGTTTTTATCCTTTAAAGCTTAACGTCTCCAAAATGCCAGCCATATTTTTAACTAATTATTTTCTTTAATTACTGATCTTATCATTTCTTCTTCTGTACTTTAACAAGTCTATTTCTGATCTTTCCTATTCTAAATTATTGTCTTCTATATGTGAATGTCAAAGCTCTTGTCTACGACCTCTTCCTGTTGAAATTTGTTTGTTCCTTTCATACTTTTTCTTTCGTTTCACATTTGTTACCAGTTCAGACTTATTTCTATGATAATGTGCACCCTGACTCAAAGCACAGCTGCACACAGAATAGTTTGCCTTTAGACTCTAGCACTTCCATAATTACTTCCTTCCTGGCACATGTTGTGTGCTAAAACTGTGATGTGTCAGAAAAACAAGAAGACAGCAATTATTGCATGAACAGTTCACCTACCTTCTGTCTGGAAATTTCCACAGCTCTGTCCAGCTCCATCCTGGCAACCCTAATCTCATTTGAGTGTGCCTGTTTGAGCGCATCAACTTCTGTCTTATGTTTTTGTTCTAACTTGTTTTGCAAGGTTTCTGCAAGGTAAAAGCAAACTGAGTGTACCTTAGTGTCAGGGCAACCAGTGATTGCTTTTTCTCTTCATTTATTTTTTTCACTCATTAGTAAGCAACATTTATGTGTTGGCATTACTCCTTCTTTGTTTGTTGTCCCTCGTTAATTAAAGAAAGCTAGAAGAAAACTACCACATTTCCTTTATTTGTTGCTTTTCATTATGTTCACATAGTGAACAGCTCTCCCCATATTTGTTTTGTATCTGATATTTTTGATTACGTTCACATATTGAACAGCTGTCCATATTTCTATCTTGTGTCTGTTATTTTTAATTATGTTCACATACTGAACAACACTACACATTTCTGTCTTGTATCTGTTAGTTTTTATTATGTTCACCCACTGAACAGTGCTTTACATTTCTGTCTTTGATTTGATGTTTTTGTTGATGTTCACATACTGAACAGCTTTTCTCTTACACACAACAAACATGTTTACTTAGGTTATAGCAGTAGGAAAGATACAGCACTCTGCACTATGTCACGTGCCCTATTGACTAGGAATCAAAGTGGCATTGCGTTACTATTCTCTCTAGCCAACAGTCACCTAGGGCTAAATCCCTAATTTTAGCAAGGCTGGACCCTTTTCAGAGTTAGAGCAAGGTAAAGATAAAGATGATACAACACTTCAACATGTAAACAGTTCAAGAGGATAGACTTATTGCACTGGGTTTTACCCCATCTGACTCAGTCTCTCTCTCTGTAGAATGGCAAGCTGTCTACCAAGAGCATCACAGAAAGCACAACTACAGGGTGTTTGTAAAGTCACACTACACATTGTATGTAGAACAATTTTGAAAACTTAAGTACATGATGTCACTAAAAATGTGCTAAAAATTCATGAAATTAGTTACAATAGTGTAGTGAGACTTTGCAAACACCAGGTATATATCTCCAGCGTGGACCCTTAGGAGTCTCTGGAAAAGTTGCACTCATGGTCTGAATTATGCAGTCCATAATCAAACCCACAACCTTCAGAACACGAAGCAGATGGCTTAACCACTTTGCCAAGGAGTCATGCTATTGGACATCTGCTGACCTTCAATGTTGTGATGATAAGAATGAGGATGATCTAGGTCAAACTGTAACAGAAGATGCCCAATGTGAGACAGCTATTAAGGATTATGATGGGAAAAAGGGCATTTAGAGTAAAACAACAAAATCCCAACATCAAAGAATATACGAAGGTGAGTCAATAAGTAAGTCACACAGTTCTGTGGGATGGCAGGTCAATGTAGTTGGTATTTTCTACAGGTGTCATTAGGTGACAGCAACATCAAACTTTATATTCCCAATCGCAAGGTGGCACTGGGTGTCTTATGTGCATGCACAGCACATAAACAAAATGGCGCTGTACTTACGGAGTGTACAACCAACGAGCAATGTGCTGTTGTGCGGTTTTTGTGGGCAAAAGGACTGCCTGCAAAGGACATTCATAAGGAAATGCTTCCTGTTTATGCTGACTACCAGCCGGAATCAAAGCGTGCTTCAATGCAACGGAAACATCCTTCTTCGCCTTGTGTTCAAACATTCAAGGTTACTCCATCAGCAGGGAAGCTGGGATTGTCAAGGAGTGCTTCTAACCAATTTCAAGAAGAAAGAATGCGAATTCTGAATCGTACTGTGAAGTTCTATCGATGCTTCATGATGCAATTCAAAGAAAACGTCCAGGACTGCTGACTAGAGGAGTGTAGCTTCTCCTGACAATCACATACGGCTCGATTAACTCAGGAGAAAATTAACCAACTAAGGTTCTGGAACATCCATCTTACAGCCCCGACTTAGCACCTGGTGATTTCCACCTTTTTGGTCCACTGAAAACCCATCTTGGCGGGAGACATTTTGCGAATGACGCCAAAGTTGAATGTGAAGTGAAAACATAGTTTAGAATACAGAGCACACAGTTCTATACAGCCGGTTTGGGAGGACTGATAAAACGATGGGATAAGTGCATCAATGTTAGTGGAAATTATGTTGAGAAATAAAGGGACAATGTATGTATAAAAATAAACTGGTTTCAAGTTGTTATCATATTTAGTTATTTTTGTACAGCCGTTTATGACTTACTTATTGACTTCCCCTCATGATCAACAACGGAGTGATCAACTTGATCAACAACAAGAATCCTTCAAATGCACTAACCAGTAGCATTACATGTTTTTTAAATATGGTCGGCATAAATGTAATGAAAATCATATAGAGGCATTTTAGATGTGGTGTGGCTGGAAAATGTCCCCAAAAAACCAGCTGGGCTGAAAAATTAACATAACACAACAGAATAAAGAAGACTTCGTAATCAAAAAAGCAGACTCTCATAGCTTGGTCAAAACCAAATACATGAAGAATCACCAAATGGGTACTAGAAGCCACAATGCTGGATTAAATAGAAATAGACAGATCAAGAAAAACATTTATAAATCATGCACACACAGATCTATCAATGCAAATATACATGGAGTTGAAGAGAATGGTACAAGACAGAAAACTTTGGCATGGAATGATCAGGCAGCTTCACAGCCAGTCCAAGGCTTGAAATACTTGATGATGATGATGATGATGATGATGATGATGATGATGATGATGATGATGATGATGATGATTGCCAACATGTTAGTCCTCCTTTCTTCAGTGTAAAGCCATGATAATTAGATCAACCAACAATGTGGCACGTGGCTCGTACATGAAACAGTGAAATCAACTTGCAAAGAACATGATTGGCGAACGGGAAATCAATTACAATGTCGACGCTCGAGGAAAAGTTAATTTCCGTTTTAATCCGGAATTTGCAAGACAGTCACATATACTAGTTAGTAAATAAATTAGTCTCTCGTGCTGCCGAGAAGGGCCTAATTTCTATATTACACTAACCTTGATATCTAGCCCTGCCTTTTCCCTACGAACAATCAGTAACCTTTCATTTCCCTTGTGTTCTTCCAATTCGTCCTCTCTGTCGATCTCATCTGAATCTGTCGTCTAGTGTTTTCCCATCTTTACCAATCCATGGTGCTTTTCTAGATATGTCATAGGCTATCCATATCCTTGAATGATTCCACTGCCAGCCTTCTATCTCTTCAGAAGCCGCCTTAGTCCTTCTTGAACTTAGAAACACAACCGATCTCCTTGATGAAAGTCACAGCGTATGCTTCGGTTGTCAGGTTCACATTCCGTGACGCATCCCATTTGCCTGGTTCTTCATGCACCATCTACTTCACTATACACTTGGGTTTTTCCTTTTATCTTCTCCGCATCATTTGATTTAATCTGTGCAATGACTATTCGGCAATGATGATGATGATGATGATGATGATGATGATGAACAATTTAACATAAGAAGCAGCTAAATATAATACAATTGTTAAATAACTATTTGTGTGTGTTTTGTTTTGATCGCTAGCTTTCAACTCAAGCATAGTCCATACACATGCTACTGCTTCCCATGCACCAGACTGGTTTTTTTAGTGTGGAATAACTTTCCCTACTACCAGTGTCCCTTGCCATCAGGCAAACCCACTCCGACTTCTGGGGTACTTGAAATTTAAATCCACTCGCTAAGAAAGAGAAGTTTTAGTCCAATTCCAGCATCAGCACACTGGGTGTTTAAATTTGGCCATGCTGAGCTCACTAATTTGTTTATCATAGACAGTATTCAATAGAGTAGACAGGTACACAATCTGGGTGTTATTAGAAATGTATAGTAACCTTGTCTGGGTTGCTGAAGAAGTGTGCATCACATGTGTAGTTTCTATAACCAATATCAATCAGATCATGGCACTCGTATGATGAGCTGAGTCACTGTTCTAAGACAGGAAAGGAAAAGATAGGGATCAAAGGAACTGGTCTACTAACATCACATAATCATGATTTAGTATGCACGACACCTTTAACATTTCATATTCTGGAAATAATATCTTCTGTGAGATGACCTTCACTTGTTTGGTCTAGTATAATCTGAAACTTTGCTTCGTTGTAATGATGACAATTAATACTTATTTGTACACAAATTTATGTCATTGCATACTAGTTTCACCCCTTCTCCTTCCCCCACTTCCAACTGTAAGTTTTAAAAAGTTGCATATCCTTTACAGGACACCGCAGTCAACACCAGTATGTTTTTGGCTGTTGTGATCTCTTGGCAAGTTTACGTTCTGTAGTTTGTCATTGCTTTCTGAATGACCGGCACCCATACCATTTCGTAAAAAACCAACCCAAGGCGGTCTGCTGCCAAACCGCCCACAGCTGTGTTTCAAACGCGGGTCCATAACCCTGCGTCCATAACCCCTTCACCACGGAGCCGGCTAAAACTGTAAGAAAGGAGGAAATTAAAGACATGTAAAATTAAGATGTACCTATCTCGTTTTGGTGTTTAGATCTCAGGCCATCCATTGCCTCCTGCTTATGCCTCTGCTCCAGCTTAATGGCATTCTCAAGGACTGCCTTGTGTGCGGTCATCTGGCTCTGAAGCTCCTCCATGTGCAGTTGCTTTAGCTTGGCTTCAATATCCTGATAGATGTGTTAAATTAATTGCTGTTTCAGAGGCAAAGCAGCGAGTCTCACAGACTCCTACTCAATCATCATAACCATCAGTATAGTCAAATGTACATAACTGATAGCTTAGCTAAAGTACTAACAAATGTTGCAGGATGTTGTGATCAAATGAACACCACAAACTGATTAGAGAAATTAGTGAAATATTTTGGGCATGTTATGAGAAGAAATAAACTGGAGAACTTGGTGACAACTGGCAAGAGGAAAAGAGCAAAGGGAAGGCAGAGAAGTAAATCCCTGGATGGCTTGACCACATGGCATGGTCAGGACAAGAACACAGAGCTGATCCACGACTCTGGTGATCATGTGAGATGGCAAAACACGCTTACCAGCATGGCACATGATGTTGTTGTTGCTGTGATCAACCCCAGGTTGATTTTCTAGGCAATTTTATTTTCAGTAGTTTGCCATTCCCGGTCTCCCTGGTCTACGGGTTACACGACTTTCTCCGTAATCCCATATACTCTCGTGAGTAATGTGACGTGCGTGAGAATTGGTAGCGGTTCTCTCCATGTCGGTAACTTATGGGGTATGTGAGCCGGTCGCTCAGAAAGCAATGGCAAACTACTGAACATAATCTTGCCAAGAAATCAACAAACAGCTGAAAGATGCTGATGTTGACAGCGGTGTTCTCTATAGGATATGCGAACAAACAAACAAACAAAAGTTTGCCATTGCTTTCTGCTTGAGACATCAACATTTAAGTGCAACTGACTGTTGTGTGGAATGAATGAGAAATCAACATTTAGGTCGCTTAAAAGTCGACAGGGTCGACTTCATTGCACCGGGTTTTATCCCATATGGTTCAGTCTCTTTCCACAGCGCGGAAAGTGTCGCACAAAGCACGAACTCCGTAGCTCTAGCGACGACCCACAGGAGTCTCCAAAAAATTTAACTCGAGAACCGAAGGACGCGGCCCAGAATCGAACCCACAACCTTCGGAGCCTGAGTCAAACGGCTTGACCACTTCGCCACAGAGACTGTTGTGTGGAATGAATGAGAAATCAAAATTTAAGTGCAATTGACTGTTGTGTGTAATGAATAAGAAATCAACATTTAAGTGCAACTGACTGTTGTGTCGAATGAACCCACTACAAACTGTAAAAAAAAAAAAAAACAAGGTTCTAAACTGGAACCTGCTAGGGACCTTTTGTAGGCCTGAGTGAACAGAGGAATAGATGTACAGGCTTTCCTCTCCTAACAGACGAACCCTCGTCTAACCACACTCATGACAATATCAGCGTATATAGCTAAACCACACGCCAAATGGATCTGTGCCCACTTGAAGACATATGGAAAAGGGAAGCCAAAGAAGCTATTCAAGGATGGAAAATCAAATTCAACTTGAAGACACAGCAACATGCTGAGAGATAATCATCAATACTAAAAATTATGTTAAACAATAATTACTAAAGAAATGTTCTGAAACAGACACAATAAAGGTATTCTGCTCTGCCAAAGGGAAATGGTGTCACTAGACTCAAATGCCTTTTGTTCAATAAAAGTGAATATACAAAATTTCTGCTAATGTGAGGGCTGCATATAAAAATCATAAATAACAGAAAACTTCATGGCAGAACATAAAGATCAGGTTTCTGATCACTAGAAGCGGTTGATCAGAGACATCTGTTATATGGAGATATTGCAGAGATCAGTTGTACTGCAGAGATCAGTTGCCTGCATCGGTGGACATGATGGAATGAACTACTAAATCACTACTGGCGGGGTGAACTACTACTTCAATAATGATGGAATTAACAAACTACATAATTTTCAACTATTTATGTCACCTGTTTACAGTGCAATTGATATATTTGCACCCGTTGCTGGACATACCAGCCCTTCGCACTGTATTGTTTCACTGGGTTTACCTTGACTCTTAATTCCGTACTCACTGTGTTAGATTTGAACTAATGAACAAATTTTATGTTCAAAGGGCACACAGGCTGATCTAACATTCTGCCCTTCTTATCTCCGTCCTTTCATATATCATTTTATTTATACATCACTTATTAGATAACAATAATAATAATAATAATAATAATAAAAATAATAATAATATATTCAATATAATATATGCACTATGCAAAAATCGTTACTACATGACTGATCAATACTAATTATTATTATGGTAATTGTGACAAGGTTAAGGTATGTAGCCAGACGCACAACCTGGAAGTTGATTAAGGGGTGGTCTTCTTCTTCTTCTTTTTTTTTTTTTTTATATTCTTCTCCTCTTTCTTTCTTATTCATCATCTTCTTTTTTCTTCAGCAATCAGTTTAATATGCAATGTAGTCTAACTAAAGAAAGGGCTGACTTGCCATAATAAATCCAGTCATCAACAAAAGGCCCTCATGGAGTGTCACAGTCTCTCCTCCACTTCCATCTCCTGAGATCAGGTTTGAGCCCTCATGTCACTAAATTGATGGCACATTGACTGTTATTGTGTTTGGTACTGTTTGTGAACCCTCTGGAAGACTGCGCGTTGAACTCTTATATCCAATGCTCAGGTGTTAGGTGATCTCAGCCATGAAAGGGCTGGCAGCTATCACCATGAGGTTGGGGCAGAGGTGTTCTCTTGAGCAAGTAACAAAGTAATATCTCAACGAAGACTGTTTGCAGAGTTCTCCTTTCCCTTTCCAAGCCCAGAAACCAGCTGGGTGTGCAAGACCAGTACTGGAAGTTCCCATCTGGGAAGAAGCATATTAGGATGTGACCTGGTCATAAGTCAACACAGCACAAGCGGAGAGCTGGGAATAGGCCTATGATCGTAACAATTCCTCCATGGAGTTTCAGTATTTCATTGTGAGCACACTTCAATTCAATCCCCAGAGGGAGAGGGCACATTTGCCATTTGTGTTCTAGTGTCTGATGGATATATAGACAAACACACTGGACAGCTTTCATTGTGTAGAGTCATTGCCTTCGATTCTCTGCTCTTGATTCAAGTATCCAAACTATGAGTTTTGGGCAGTATTGAACTCTTTTACTTTCAATCTCAACTAGATATTTCTATGTTACCACACAAGCAAAAGCTGCTATGAGTTGCTGGTTTGCTTCTGAAGATAATTCTTTGTCTTAATGTTAATGATGGTGTAATGGCTAGGACGTTACACCGACAAGGGCATGAATGTGGTCGGACAAGGTTTGATGTCTGCACTCGATGCTCACTACGGGAGGGAAATCCTGACCCCATATTCCTATGTGCATTCAGGCCTAAAAATGGAATGGTCCTAGCACTTCACATGCCCAAAGCAGTTCCTGGACTTTTGTTTTTTACATATCCATCTTGAATGTTTGACCCAAGGAGAATAATTTGAGAACCACTGATCCAAGCTGACACTGGCCCCTTGTAAATTGATGTCTATCTCTGGGCTAGCTGGAGACATGAGTATGAGAGAAGGCACTTCACGTCTCTTGAACCATGCAACAATTATTCATGCCGCAGTTGTGTCTCCAGCACACACACAAAACTGGTCACTAGCTGGGTCACAGAAGAAAAGAGTCTCAGATGACCACTAGCCCAGAGCTCTCGTATACTCCCTAGTAAATTATTTTTAGTGACACAAAGTTAGACCAGGCTGGTCTGGATACAAATTAGGTAAAGTGAAGGGCCTACTTCATGAAGGCACTTGAGGGAGGGAGGACAGATTCACATGTGGTCAGATGGATGAAGGTGTGGAAGACAGAAAGAGCAAGAGAGGTACAGAATGTGGTACAGACAGAATGAGAGACAGAAGAAATGTGGGATATATATATATATATATATATATATATATATATATATATATATATATATATATATATATATATATATATATATATATACACACACACACACACATAAAGGGAAATATATAGAGAAATGCAGAATCAATTAGGGAGATAATCAAAGAAAGAAGGAAAAAGAAGAAACCAAGAAAGATGCATACAAAATAAAAATAGAGAGACAATGAGACAGAAACAGACAGAGAGACAGGATGAGAAGTAAATAAATTAAAATAAAGAAGATGTATGTATCTAAAGCAAAAAGATGTTGTGATTGTATCTGTCTATAATGTCCCCATCATTCTTCTATAAAACCACACCTCTGCACTTGATCATTGGCTCTATTCTCTGTTTGTGGGATTGTCAGCTTTCTGCGAAGGAACCACATCTCAGTGACCTCTCGTTTCTGTCACATATGTCTATGATTGGCATGCACTAACACTAACATGGGTGTTGTTTTACTTTATAATTGCATTCTTTCACTTTTATTGACAAAGACGTGTTCTTCATCTGATTTAATTCTACCTTTTCTTGTGTTATTATGCATATTATCTGTGTTTATACATATGAAACTCAGCACTTACAGCTGTAACATTGGTTTCTTTTATAATAAAGGATGAATTTATATGAATCTTTCAACTATTAACTACAATAAAACAATTCATTTTTAAATTTTTGCTCACTTGCTTTGAGCTCAAGCATATTCCGTACATGCACTGCTACTTTTAGTGCACTGGACTGATTTTTGCGTGTGGATTAGCTTTCTCTATTACCAGTGTCCTTTGCTATCAAGCAAAAACACCCTCCGACATCTGAGGTACTTGTAATTTACATCCCCAAGTCAAGGACGAGAAGTCAACATTTTAGTCCAACTGACCGGTGTAGGGGTTGAACCAGCTACCTCGGCATCAGCACACTAGAAGTTTAAGAATGAAAGCTCTAAACCATTCGGCCTTGCTGACCTCCAAAACAATAAATAATGTCAATAGTGATAAATTAATAAAATAAAACATATCAACTAAGAAAAGACAAAACAAAAATGAAAGAAAATGTGATACAGACTTTTTAGAACTTACATTTTTCTCCTGCTCCGACTGACCTCTCAGATATTCTTTCTCATTTATATGCAGCTTTTCCATGGCAGCCATCTTGCTGGAATACTCATTTGTAGCCTCCAGCATGTCTTTGCTCAAACGAGATCTCTCCCTTTCTAGCTCATACTTCAGTCTGGCTTTCTCAACATCACCTTCTAATTTAGTGGAGTCTAGACTGGACTGCAGCTCTTCAATCTAGATGTGTAAGAAGAGTAAATTTCTTCATATAAGACATACCAGAAACTGATATTTTAGATTTCAACTACATTTCATATCTTATATTTGCTTTCCTTTTAATCACCACATCATCATCACCACATCATCATCATCATTATCAGTAGCAAGTCCTTTTCAGAACATGCCTCTAATCATAACCCACCAGAAAAATTTAAGTCTTCTCCACTTTCATGCAGAGTCTCTAAAGTCCTGTGTTCACTAACATAAAATTATAATTAAAGAAATTATGTTGCACAGTTTCCTTCAGTACATCAGTATTCCATAAATTCACACTCAACATTATTTTGCAGTTTCTACTTTCAAATACAAGAATTACTCTAGAGCAGGAGTCACCAAACTTTTTTTCACAGCGGGCCGGATAACTGACAAAATGACGAGCGCGGGCCACATACTTATTCTGTACAATACTTGCGGCGGTCTCTGTGGCGAAGGTCTCACGGGCGCGGTTCGTAATCTCGTATACCCGCCTTTGAAAAACAGCTGCGCACGCGATTTGGCAGCAGACCACGCTGCGCATGTTTTTTATACTATGGTATGGGTGCCGGTCGTTCAGAAAGCAATGGCAAACTACAGAACGTAAACTTGCCAAGACATCAACAACAGCAAAAAATGCTGGTGTTGACTGCAAACATCTTGTAAAGGATATGCAACTATCTTTAACAATACTTGCAAGCCAGAACGAAAGCTCTGGGGAAAAAAAACTTAGTTAATCATAGGTGACTGGCATGCAGTGCACAAAAAACAAATACAGCGAACATATTTACTTACTAAATACAGTTATCAAAGAAGGCGATGATAGCAAAAAAGATATTTACATCAGAACTAGTGTGCAAATATCCGAATCTCACAAACTAAGCAGCAAAAAAAAAAGAAAGGTTAGTGAGATTTGTGAAAATGATAATTGGCTTTTCAAGATATCAATGTTTGGTTTAGAATTGCTGCATTCAGTCAAGAGAATTGCTTTCAAATGTTTATCAATCAATCTTGTTCGATGTGTTGACTTAACATACTTCATTTTTGAAAATGTTTGCTCACAGGTTGACATCTTTGGCGATTGTAGCAGAAAACTCTTTGAAACAGTGAAAATGAGAAAGAATTTCTCCTTCCAGTTGTGCTTCAAACAATGACAGCTTTCTCCGAAATCCTTTGATGATTCTGCAGTTATCACAGTCAAGGTTATCCTTTCCCTGAAATTTAAATTCAGTTCATTCATGTCGAATGTGATGTCGACAAAACATGACAAATTTGACAGCCAAGTAGGATCTGACAGCCATGAATCAAATCTATCTTTTTTCAGTGAGGAAAACATCTATATCGTTTTGGAGCTTGTAAAAATAAAACAGGACTTTACCGCAGCTGGGCCACCTCACTGATGTGTGGTAAGGCAAGTCACAATAATCAGAATCAATTTCTCCAAGAAAAGCCTTTAACTGATGGTGATTGAGTGCATGTCCCCGAATGAAGTTCACAGCAGAAACGAATGGTTTCAGTACACAAGAAATATATAAGTCTTACACACAGAGTGCTTGCTGATGTATGATACAGTGTATGAACAGAGTGCCCAGAATTTGCAAATCTTCCAACTGAGTCCTGATCTGCCCCATTAGACCATCCTCACTCCTGCCATGATTTTTCCTCCATGAACTGTAACACCTCGAAGCTGATTCTACTGAAGGTTATAATCTTGCAATCATTTTTGCAAGACTAGTTTAGTTAAACTAAACTAAACTAATCCTGCAAAAATAATGTCTTTTCCAGTTGTTGTTCTATGCATGGTGCAAACGGATGCCATCTTCCATTATCTGAAAGTCCAAATTGACACCACGAATGAACACGAGAGGTTGTGACGCACTCGAGAGATCAGTAGACTCATCCAGTGCCAGAGTTCTTTTGTCCTTCACACAACTGAAGTTGCCGAAAGGCTGATAGTTCCAACAAATTGGCTTTCTCAGGACACAAGTCATTTGCTGCTTCCATCATACACTCTTTGATGAAGTTGCCATAAGTAAACGGTTTTCCTCATTCTGCCAATTTATGCACTGTTTTGTAGCTTGTACGAGTGACAGATACATTTTCAGCAAACTTTCTCATGAAGAGATTTCTTTGTGTTTCTAAACCACGTTTCATGGACTCATATTTCTCAGAGCATAATTTTCCAGAATACTTTGAATATGTTGATAGATGTTTTGTTTTGTAAAGACGCCGAAGATTGCACTCTTTCAAAACGGCAACACTTTCGCTGCATATTATGCAACTGGTTTTCTGGTCCTTTGTTTCCACAAAGAAGTACTTTACTCCCCATTGTTCATTGAAAATGCGACACTCGTGTCCACTTTTCTTTTCTTAGTAGCCATAATAAAGGGTGAAATACACGGGATCTGAAAATGAAAAAGACATTGAATTAGAAAAATAATTAAAATCCCATTAAAACACAAGAAAAACAGAGGACCAGGGGTCACTGATGAAGTTACGGCTCACCAAAGGTACATATAAAGTTGATAGGTACCTTTGGTAATAGAATATATCTCATAATATGGTTTGCAAAATATATAAATAGTGCCGGCCTAAATAAAAAGCCTGGAGCAGAGTTTTTCAACCAGAGTTCCATGAGTACAGCCAGGGGTTCCGCCGAAACAGACCGAAATCGCCCAAATGCAACATTTCTGCCCATCTGGTTTATTACATAAAGTACGATAGACACTTGGATCATCGCACATAATTCCTTGAGCAACGTAAACATTTGTGTAAGGATCTGCTCCAGCAGAAAGGTTGAAAAATGCTGGCATAGAGACCAGCTCGATTAACACTTTGACCGGGGAATTCTTCTGAGCTTGGGATACTATTTTCCTAATAACACGGGGCTTCTATTGCATTTTTATGCTATGTTTGCTACTTTATTGCCTCTATTCACACTTGTAGTTCACTTACCTATCACTGTCAAAGAAAGAAATCCTTGTTACATACCTATAAAATGGATGACTGGCAACAAGAAGTAAATATTTATGGAGCATCGGACCTGTGTTTACAGCCGGACGCAGCTGGGGAAGGGAAAGATGTGTGTATGTGTGTGTTACCATGGTAACCATGGTCCACCATTGCTGTGGAAACCATGGTAACGTCAGAGTGTGGGCTACCATGAGCCGGGGAAGGACTTGGAGTGGTGTGAAATAAGCAAACATTACAATAAAAAGAAAATATAGATACAATAATTTATAACTGAAAATAGTAAATTTAAGACACATAGTAGCTAGGCGATCTCCGCACGTGTGCATATCTCCTATTATTCTAAACATATAATATTTACATTTAAATTTATCACAACGTCTCGTGTTCCATACGTTATATCAAGCAAGTTCGAGTACCGTTGGCGGGCCGGATGAAATGACATCGCGGGCCGGATCCGGCCCACGGGTGTAGTTTGGTGACCCCTGCTCTAGAGCAATGGCTAGTGTGCTTACCTGCTGGCCTGGCAGTCTTGCCTTCAAATCCCCATAAAAGATTGTATAAATTTACTCTGGCTCCCAGGTCGACCAATCCTTAAATGGGTACAAGGTGATGTCCAGGGAAGTAAAGATGACCAACATGATACTACTGACCACATCACTCATCAAGTGCTGACTGGTCAATACAAATATGGGATTAGCACCATATACCAAATTGCTTCAAGACGTGTTCTTCCAAATACCAGGTCTGTGTCTCCCTCAGTCTTGTCCTTACCTTAGGATATGTCCAACTTGGGAAACACTCTCAATAGCTACACTACTGCCAGTCTGCTCCTGGGATCATGGACACTCACAATTTCAACTGGTATTTCTGTCATATCTGCCTACACAAGTCTTTGTCCTCGACACAGCCTATCTGTGCATCTCTTAGTCTTAGCAACTCTTCAACTCAGGATACTGTCAGCTTAGTCCTGTCCCTAGCAACTCTTCAACTCAGGATACTTTTAGCGTAGATCTGGGAGTCAAAGGAACACAAACAAACTTCCTCTGTAATGACAGAGTGAAAGACGGGAGAGAAAAGCTTTCTGTTTCTTTCCCGGCCTCACAAACCAGCAAGCCTCTATGCTGAAGGAGAAAGGTTCCCAATTTTCTACACTCCCCTTGAATGATGAAATGATGATGAAACTTGAAACATGTGTAAGTGTGGCTTTTGAGAAGAAAGTTAAGAGTATTGTGGACAAAGACGAAAACAAACACTGCTGTAGTGAGTGTTCAAGATAATTTACATCAAAACTATAAGAAAAGGGCAAGTAACATGCATGGGGCATACCAACAGAGGAAATGGTCAAAAGAAATGAGCCTTATTTGAGAAAATACTAAGCAAGAGAGGCAGAGGAAGACAGGGACAGATGTACACAGAAAGCTCAAACAGCTGGGCAGCAAAACATAATATAAGCAACACAAATTCATCACAATATCAGATTACAGAGCAGAATAGGGCAAGCAAGAGCTGCGTTTCAGAAAATTTAAAGTATCTTATGCAATAAGTCACCATCATTGAGTGTAAGAAAGAGAGTGCAATGTAGAACCTGTTTTGCTGTATGGTAGTGAATCTTGGAATGTAAATGAACAAATTAGGAAGAACTTGAAAGCAACAGAGATATGGTTCCTGAGACGAATGTTGCAAATTCCTTGGACTGCCAGAGTAACTAACGACGACTGCCTGAAAGAGACTAATGAAACTAGAGCACTATATACAACAATAAGACAGAGACAAACACCGTTCTTTGGTCATGTGATGAGAAGAGAGGCACTGGAGAACATCATGACAAATGGAAAGATCAAGGGGAAGAGAGGCAGAGGCAGAACAAGAGAAATGATGCTGGATAGATTGAGACGGTGGCATGGAGCAATATCAGCAAAACAGTTGATCCAGAATATGTGGAGAGACATGAACGCCTACACCAACTGGAATGGCACTTGATGATGATGATGATGATAATGATGATCAGATGACAGAGAGATGAAAAATGTCTGCCCCAGACCTGAAGAAGACGGAGAAATCCTCCCTGGGAGAGGACATGGGGGGGTTGTGTACAACATTCTCAGAAGCTTTGTAAAAATGATATCACAATGACGTCAGCATGACCAGAAACTGGGTGTTCCCACACAATTGAAGCCAATATACACACACATGACAATCATTCATTAGAAAGCTGATCTCACAATAGCTCCCTAATGACAGACCAACCTGGCTCTTGAGACACTCCAGCTGAGTTTCATGTTCTGCTCTGGCTGCTGCAATCTCCTCATCTTTCTGGCGCGACAGCTGAAGGAGGGCTGTTCTCTTCTCACTCTCTCTCTGATCCATCAGTTCCTGCCGTAAGTTGCTGCTTTCTGACCTGAAGATAGTATTATCATGAGAAAGAAAGTGACAGTGCAGAAAATGTTATCAGTGTAAAGAAATGAAAACACTTGTCAACATAACAATTCATTATACAGGGTGTTTGTTAACTCTCACTACACTTTGTATGTAGAACAAATTTGATATCAAAAATGTGTTTAAAAAATTCATTAAATTGGTTACAATAGTTACTGCTATGGCCTAACGCTGTTTTGGGGGAGCTAAAAAGTACTAATGAAGTATTCATTATAACAGGTGTTGGAAATGTCCTCACCACGGGCTTCAAGACATGACTGTACACATCTCTTCATATTGATGATATTGTCAAATACCTTCTGCAAAGTGTCTGTTGTTATTTCTTTAATGGCTATTCTGATGGCTTCCCTCAGGTCCTCAGTTGCGTATACATTATTTTTGTAAAAATTTCCATTAAGAAACCCCATAAAATTACTGCAGCAGACGACAGCCATTCGCTGCATATTGCTTCACGATGGACTGTGGGGCTAATTTTTTTATGACGTCATCAAATTTGTTCTACATACAAAATGTGTTGAGACTTTAAAAACATCCTGTACCTGTAGTTCCATTTCTTCTACTGTGTGCATCTGTAAACAATATGATAAAAAGGTCTATTTATTTACGAGAGTGATTCCCCAACATGTTCAAGCCTTGCTTCCCAAGCAGCTGATGCACACATATCTGTTGACACAATGGCTTTGGTGGTTGATCAACGATCACTTTCACTGCACACAGATATCTCCAAAAGTGCACTAGTCTCCTAACATGAATTACACATAGGGAATCACTGTCCAGTACACGAATATTGTACCACGTGTGAGAATCCAAATGTGTGTACCAGAATCATGCATGGTATATTCTTATTTGCGAATGGGTTTTTCTGATTTGAAATTTACTCTGGGAAGCGACCTATTCAACCTGCTCTCTTCAACTTCCAATATGCGAGGAATTTGTAAGCCCACAATGTACACACAGGTCCTCACACTTGTCCACACTCATCCGAGAAGGCTAGACATTTCAGCCACTAGCCCAGGATCAGGTGGTGGGTAGTATATTTGTAACAATCCACACATTTTGTGTTGACAATATGAATATATAGTGATGCAGATAAACACTCAATGACCATGTTTAGCACTCACTGCATCCAGATCTGACAAACATGCTTGGATTTTAGATTTTGTTTGTTGCTTGTTTACCAAGATGAACAGGCCTACCTCAAAGTCAACGCAAAAACACACAATATCCACTGCATATTGAAATTAGGAAGGTAAAGGACAGCAGGTTAAAAAGAGGAAAGTCGTGGATGGGACAAGCCGAAGACATTTTTCAACAGGTGTGTTCACTTGAGGCCTTAAAACCTGGCGAGGAGTGGGTACAAGTGCCAACAGATTTCTGTACGTCCTTTTCAGTTTCCATCCAATTAGACAGAAAATGCAGACCAGAAAATGCAGCTGCTGTGGAGGCGGAAGTGCAGACTTTGATGTTCGAAAATTCTTTAGAGGGTGATGTTGACATTTAAACAGATTGGTCCATCGTTCCAAGTTCGTGGGCCTTTACGGTTCAAGCGGGGGTGGGGGTGGGGGGAGAGAACTGTGAAGGAAGACTGGTAATTTTGCCTTGACCACAAGAAGTCTTACTATGGAAGTCATGGCAGTAAGTAAAGCAATCACTTGGCTCGAGACACAGACTTCACTTGGCTCGAGACACAGACTTCACTCGGGCTTGTTTCCTTAGAGACTCAATGAGTATGCGTGAGCGCGTGAGAAGTAAGATGGTGCGTGATGGTGAAAACGACCACGTGTTCACATGCATCTATTGTGGATGCATAACATGGACAGCGCAAATTGGTCTGATCAGTCACATTCGCTACAGTCATGGGTTGTAGTTATTATGCCTTTTGAAGCACAATGTAACAAACTATCGTCTGTCAAGACAGCAAGGTGCTAATGACAATGAGTATATTCAGGAAGATAGAGATGAGATGGATCCGAAGAGTGGTTGTTGTCTCTGGAGCGGTCGCGGCTGGCAAAGATTAGTTTCATTTTCGTACCAGGGCATGGAGGTGTCCAAGGAAATGAGCAGGCTGACAGGCTTGCAGTTAAGGCTAAAGTAAAGGGCAGACGAGCCATGGACCAGGCTGATATACGGAATGTTTTACGAGAAGTAAGTCGATTGCGAGAACCAAGTCATGACCGTTAATCTACAACCATGGTCAGACTGCGAGAACAGCAAATTAAAAGAGGGGTGGCCAAACAAGAAGACTATAAAGGAAGCCAAAGAAGATTGATAAACCAACACAGAACTGGTGTCGTTAGCCGCTACACGCTGCGGGATTTACTGAGGAGGGGATCCGAGCACTTATGGACTGAATGGTTGGATATGCAATGAGGATGATCTGTCAACTAACTAACGGCTGTGTGACTGAATGACTGAATAACTACCTAACTAACTAACTAACTAACTAACTAACTAACCAACTAACTAACCAACCAACCGACTAACTAACTAACTATGCAGCTAACTAACAAACAAACTAACTAAATAACTAACTACCAATATAAACTAAGACATCATCAGTCTCTAATTGTTCAAGTCTTTCAAGAGCGAATATAGCCAAGTGATGGGGTTCTAACAACGATCAACAACAAAGTAGTAACTATCTGGGACAGAAGAGATTAGTTTATTACCTTGACTATCTTGGGATGCCCTCTTTATCCCCTACCTGCTAATGGAGCCGGTTGGGTGTTGTATATTTGACTTCCCTATCACAAGAACTCTGTGGCGAGGAGGTTACGGACGCAGTTCGTAATCCCGCATACCGCGTTCGAAACACAGTTAAAGTGCGATGTTGCAGCGCAGCAGGCCGCCTTACGTTGGTTTATATATAAATATATAAAGGTATGCATGTCGGTCATTCAGAAAGCAACAGCATACTAATGAATGTACACTTGCCAAGAAATCACAAACAGCCAAAAAAAAAAATGCTTGAGTTGACTGCGACGTTCTGTAAAGGATATGTAAATAGCATGACAAGAATCGCGGCAGTATAGTGGATAGTGTACAGGCCTATGACCCAGGGTAGTGGGGGTTACCTAGGAGACTGACCCAGCCTCATACAATGGACACTGCCGACGGGGTGTGAAGTGTTTAAAACAATCTCCTACCAGGGACCTGCCGTGGATATGTGAAGTGTTAGGTCCATCACATGTTCCCAGGTCTGAGTGCACGGGGGAACAGGTGGCGAGTATTTACATCCCATAGCCAACAATGATTGGTGACGTCACGTGGTTAGAAACTCATCCGGGGTGCAAGCACGACAGGAGGCTTCTGATCATCAGAAGTTGTCCCCCCCCCCCTCGCAGAATGTTTCCGCCCTTTACCTTCTTGACACTCTCAATGGGAATTGGGGGGGGGGGGGCGTCTGGGTCATTACTCCCAGACGTCTTTCTCCTGTCATGCGTATGTATCGAGACTTTCCCTTGTCGACTTCACTATGTGTGACTGCCCAGAGATCATCCAACCCTCGGCGGCGAACACTGAGCACCCAGTGCATCTACCAACGTTGGCCGCAGTTTTTGCCTGTTATCTGTCTTTGCCTTTACCTGGCAACGCTCATACCATTGTTATAACAAGAAGTCCTAACCTTTAGACTAGCGTGCCCTTTGTGGAGTGCTAGACCTCCATATATTCTATGCCACCACATGTCTCTGTCCCATGTCCTAATGTATAGTATATACTTGTAAATAACTTGCGTATGTACAGCACTTGTTGACTCAAATTGAAATGACCATATCGCGGTTTATTAGAAAGCTTAGCAAAAGCTTGCCGGGGCGAATATGTTGGAAGGCGAGAGTAACCAACAACTGTTGCCTGGAAGAGGCTAATAAAAGTAGAACATTATTCATTACATACAACTGTGAAACAGACAGTGTTCTGTGGCCACATTATGAGAGTAGAAGCGCTGGAGAACATCGTGACGACTAGAATGATCAGCGATAGAAGAAGCAGAGGTAGGCAGAGATACATTATGCTTGATGGTCTAAGACGATGGTATGCAGTAATCTTATCAACAGATCTGATCCAGAACACCAAGGACTGCGATTTGTAGAGAGGCATGAACACATACGCCGCTTTGCAAGCACATGATGATGATGATGATGATGATGATGATGATGATGATGACGACGATGATGATGATGATGATGATGATGATGATGATGATGATGATGATGATGTGAAATACACCTTTGCCAATTCTAACTCTTCTTGATTTCACTAACGTGACGTCAGATGAATCTTTCCTGTCGATCACTTCAGCTGTATACTAAACAAAGTCTGCACTTCTGCAGTGCGTACTTCAAACGTGAAATAAAGTAAAGAGGGGGAAGAGGGAAACCACTCCAAGTCCTGTTGGCAATATTTATATCTGGCCGCTACTTTGCCCAATCACCGGTATTGTTATTTCAATTGGCCTTTCTCACGCCCTGTGCACCGGCATAATTTCACGTAAGATCAAAGACTTCGCAGACGTTGCATGTGACAATGGGTGAAAACGAAGCAGAGGTCTGGCGCCAACGTCTCAAGTGGTTGTAGAAGCGTGTTGCGGGGCTTCGCCATATCCATAAGCTGTGGTTACAACATTAGTAGTTCTTACGATGGAAAAGCCCACTTTACAAATGTGGTCCAATGGAAAGTCGGTCAGTGTTGTTTGTACGGTAAATAGCAGCCGACAGATGGAGAGAAGTAGAACAAGATACGTGTTTGTTAAAGGTCGCATTGGAAATCTACGCATATGTTGCATGTCTGGAACTACAGCGACCCAGACATTCGCCAGATATTCGCCCGATGGTTCCTAACTCGGAGTAACTAGTGGCCGAGAGGCGGGATATCGTCCCCTACCACGCCATGAGAATGCGTTCTAATCCCAAGCAATGCAAAGGATTTGTATCTATGGGGAGATAACTACAAATTCTAGCCTGTATGCTATATGGCAAATGTGGGACAAGCGGCCAGTAATCGTCCTGTGTGGTAGCAGCTGGGCAAACACAGTGAGTTACCGGTGCCCTTGATGGAAGCAAAGATAGTTACACTGTCACCTACCATGTATGTATGCTGCACGAGACGACTACGGAGCGTTGCGTGACTGGCTACCCCGTTCTGTAGAAAACTGTAGCTGCAAGTTCCAAACAACCACGAACAAGTCTACAAATAAGAGAAGAAGAATAACTGTAGACTGCAAATAAAGCGAAAGAAGTCTGGATGGTCGACTGAAGTCTGGATGGTCGACTTACTTCCTTATACCCAGGGATCACGTGGCAGCGCTGAATGGTAAGTGTAACAACTGATACACAATTCGCGCTAAGGTGATGTAATAATCTCCACGGGCGGTTCTGTGTTAAGAGACAAAAGAGGTCCATGGCGTTCATAGCGAAAGTTAATAGACTCTTCGCTGGTTGTTGAAGATGAGAACGGAGCGTATGAGAATGTCCCGGGTGCTGTGATGTCGGTTTCTAACTCAACACAACCTTGGAAAATTACTAAAATGGCGCCTGGGATGTTGGAACTATGTATGAAATAGGAAAGACAGCACAGGTGACTGAAGACATGAAATATTACACGCGCTGAAGAGAATTTCTTGTTGTTGCATATCCCTTACAGGACGTTGCAGTCAACACCAGCATTTTTCAGCTCCTGATGAAGTACTAGGTAAGCTTTCCGTTCAGTAATTTGCAATTGCTTTCTGAACGACCGGCTTACATACCCCCATAAGTTAACAGCGCGGCGCGAACCGCTGCCGATTCTCGCAGCTGCTGTTTTACCCATGTGGATATACGGGATTTCGAACAATGTCGTTAACCTCTTGGCCAGGGAGACCGGCTGAAGAGAATTAGAGACCATTAATAATATGGAGAGGACTTAGAGATAACAAAAGATAGGATGGCCTTAGCAGCAGCAGCAGCAGCAACAGCAGCAGCAGGAAGAGGAGGAGGAAAAACAATAGGAAGAGCCCATTATTCCTCTTGCCTAATAATGGTTGAGCAAGTCCCAGTTTTCTCCACAGTGGCAACTGTTGAGCTTGAGCAAGCGGCCTGTATTCCTCCTACATGGCAACTTTTTGAGCAAGCGGCGTGCATTCCTCCTACATGGCAACTGTTGAGCAAGCGGCCTGTATTCCTCCTACATGGCAACTGTTGAGCAAGCGGCCTGTATTCCTCCTACATGGCAACTGTTGAGCAAGCGGCATGCACTCCTTCTACATCAACTGGTGCAATATATCCAAAGTGCTGGTTAATCCCACGAAGGCAGCAATGACACGGTTTTTCCCCTCAATAACCGTATTATTCACGCAGACACGCCAGTTATCAGACTAAGTGGAGATACCGCTTTCAGAACTAAATCGATGAAATACTTGGGAGTGAATTTAATTGCAGCCTTTGCATCATAGATCATGCCATAATGACAGGTGGGAACGGCCTGGCAACAATAAGAGCCAACACCGAGCAGAGTGTGCTTGTTCTTGTGTGCCGAACACCGGTCATCTCAACCATGTAACACGTCCTGGCCATCCTCACCGCCAGCCAGACCCACACTGCCAGACCCAAGGTAATACAGATTATACAATGCGCATCATCCACAGATTAATCCACCACACCCCGTGTGACGAAGAGTAGAATACTTTTCAAAAGAAAAGTGCCAAAAAGAAGCATCCACTGACGAAGCGATCAACAGAAGAGAGGATAAAGAGAGGTAAATCAAGGCTTGGACGGGCTGAGGTCACCACCAAACTAGTATGTTAGTCTGGGCAAGAACCAGTCCCCATAACCTCTAGAGCCATCTCGTCTGTCCTTACACATCTTTCAATAGATCCTTAGTGTGGGATCCTACAGCGATAGATGCAGAGGTCAAGGTACTCATTCGTGATGTTTTCCATCGCTCGCTTTGAACTCAAGCGTAGTCCACACACGTGCTACTACTAGTAGCACTGGACTGATTTTTGCGTGTGGATTAGCTTTACCTAATACCAGCGCCCTCTCACCATCAGGCGAACCCACTCCAACTTCAGAAGTACTTGTAATTTACGCCACCAAGAAAAGGACGAGACGTCAACATTTTAGTCCAAGTGACCGGTGTAAGGAATAACTCTGATAACTAGGACGCAGTTACATACCCAGACTGATCGGTTGCTCAGCATTAAAGGTGTGCAAGGGACCCTCGCGGCACGCTCAAATAGCAAAAATATTAAAGATGCTAGCGGTACTTTGGCTACAACCACATGCAGTATAACAATGGAACTATTGACAGCAACAACTGCACTGCGCTGACTTGAACCGCAAAACTATACACATGCTTACATACATAGTGATTCATTAAGCATGATCCGGAAAATTAAGGCAGGTTTTGCGGGCTTTGGACTGAATCGCTGCAAAGGTGTGCAATTCACATATGGAACCTCCTATTCTCCGCCATTATTCGAGAAGACTAGGTATCTGATCTGACTACACGGGAGGTCAGGTTAACGTGTGGTATTGAAAAAAAAAATTCAGCCTTATGCTGAAATCGAACATGATTCTACTGAGCCTGAGGGGACACGAAAACCTCTCAGCACACCCCCAAGTACACACACAGATAACAACGATTGATGCTGGATACTTGGGGTTTAAACATGTGATTGATGTACATAACATGCAGGAAGTCCTGTTGGAAGCATACTGCACACTAAACTGAACTCCAGCCCTTCACTGCAATCTCTTAGGTTTCATTTTACACCTTTCATATCACATCGTGTCTGTCTCTACCTCACACCTGTTCCCTTTTACACATCTGCGAGTTTAGCACACAAAATCATACAAACGCATAGATAAGTAAACAGGTGGACACAATGATATGAGACAAGTGGGTGGACAGATAATACAATATATAAAGACAGCCGCACACACAGATGGATGAATGAATACCAGGATACACAGACCGACAGACAAATATATAGTCAGATATAACATTTATAATTAATATCCGAATGCCCGTATGTGTGTTCACTTTCAGCTGACAGCTTGCAGTGAGGGTGGCATTGACAAATGATAATGATGATTAACCAAAAGAACAACGTTTCTCTGACAAATGACGATGAGTATAACCCATAAGAGCGTTTCACTGACGAATTACGATGAGTATTAACCAAAAAGAACAATGTTTCTCAGACAAATGACGATGAGTAATAACCATAAGAACGTTTCTCTGACAAAGGAGATGAGTATTAACCAAAAGAACAACGTTTCTCTGACAAATGACGATGAGTATTAACCAAAAGAACAACGTTTCTCTGACAAATGACGATGAGTATTAACCAAAAGAACAACGTTTCTCTAACAAACGTCACCCACTTACTTCATTGTCTCCGCCCATTTGTGATTGAGTTCTCGTGTCAAGGTTTCCATGTTTTCGTCCATTGTCTGGAGGAGCCGAACCACTTCAGCTTCATGTAGAAGGTTCAGTCTATCTATTTCAGCCTGCAACAACAAAACCAGACAGTATAGTAAACCATTTAGAACGAAAGAATGCGCAATATTACAGGAGAGCGTAGCCGCGGGGATTATGGCAATCGTGCTTTAACTTCCTAGCGCTGACTAGGAGTAGTGGGTTTAGTCCCCACATCGGTTAGTTGGGCTGATATGCCCGGGGTGGTAGGTTCATTCCACATACCGGTTCAGCTGGACGTCCCGTTAAGAAAGTAATGATGTATAGAATGATATATTACATAGACAGTGTATGTTTGCAAACGGTGACAAAGGCGGAGAGAAATGGTGCAGTCTGGGGAAGAGATTATCATTCACAAAGAGAATAAAAAGGAGAACGAAGATTATGTGCGTATATAAATGACTAATTTAAAGTATCATCATCATCACAATCATCATCATCTTTATCAGCATCCAGTGCCATCTTCACATTGTGGTAATGAATCTCCAGCAGTTTCTTTCCCGAGGGTTTGTTTCACGTTTTGTTAGCTGTGTGAAATAGAGATAGAAGGGAAAATTCTTCACCAAGTGGATAGTTTTAAATATCTAGGGACATTTATAACATCAGATGGAAGATGCACAACAGAGATTAAGAGCACAATAGGGCAAGCAAAGGCTGCATTTCAAAAAATGAAAAATATCTTATGCAATAAGTCGTTATCATTGAATGTAAGAACGAGAGTGTTGAGGAGCTATATAGAACCTATTTTGCTGTATGACTGTGAATCTTAGAATATAAATGAACAAATTAGGAAGAGATTGAAAGTAACAGAGATGTGGTTCCTTAGACGAATGTTGCGAATTACTTGGACTGCCAAAGTAACTAACGAAGAATTACTTAAAGAAGCTGGCAAAACTAGAACATTATAAACAACAATAAGAAAGAGACAAACAGCTTTATTGTTTTGGTCATGTAATGAGAAGAGAGGCACTGGAGAACATCGTGACAACTGGAAAGATCGCCGGAAAGAGAGGCAGAGGCAGACCACGAGAAATCATGCTGGATGGATTGCGACGGCGGCATGGACGAATATCAACAGCAGAGTTGATCCAGAAAACTAAAGACAGAGATCTGTGGAGAGTCATAAACGCCTACGCCAGTCGGCACGGCACTTGATGATGATGATAGCTGTGTCCTGACCACATCTGTCCGTTTAAAACTTTGACGCGCTCAAGCTCTCAAACATTAAACTTTCTCGCACCATTATAGTTTTCTGTAGATGGTTATACATACCAAAATAATGCATACTATTTATGTCAAGTACAAAGTGCGAAGAATGGACAGACAGACACATGGAAAGACTCAGACTGCAAGTGGCACCATTAGTATTAAGACATTTCGCTGGTTGTTACGGAGCGCGTATGGGTATGTCCCGAGTGTTTTAATGTCTGTTCTTGGATCAACTCAACTCATCTAACATACATAGCTGGCCAATACCTGCACAAATGCCACCTAGAATAACTTGGAATACAAAATAAAAAGGTCACTGTTTGCGCTTCAATTCACCAAGCTGTAT
This sequence comes from Cepaea hortensis, assembly GCA_963921405.1. NCBI lineage: Eukaryota > Metazoa > Mollusca > Gastropoda > Stylommatophora > Helicidae > Cepaea > Cepaea hortensis. The sequence goes on from OY992877.1 coordinate 103,149,239, forward strand.
TATCGCCATTAAACATGCGGAAACAAATGAGGCCTACAATCGAATAACTCAGACATGAGAGATATAACATATAGGGACAGCCTGGCGCCCAGAGACATAAACCTAGCAAGCCTACAATGCGTAAAATGTCAGAACGCTGTTTATATTAAAACACCATGCATGAAAACACACACTTGTAGATAATGTTCTCATATCATCTGCGTGCGAAAAAAAAAAAAACAAAAGTCGAGAAAACAGATGCAGGCAGTGTTCTGTTTATAGCCGTTTAATAAGAGCTTCAGTGAAGCTGCTGCCCGCCATTATGAAGAACTAATCCTGGCCGGAAGTGTTAAAACTGCACAACGTGCCATTGAGTCAGATACCCAGCGATGTCCCTTGATTCCAGCAATTTAAACATATCCCGGAAGTGGAACACGGAAGAGAATAATCACCTTTCATAAAGGTAATAATATTAAGACGGAACATGCCAGCAGCATAACTTCAGCACAAAACGTTGAACGTGTATGTATAACTATAGAACATATGCATTTGAGACACCAAAAGTAATATACCAAAGCAATGTAGGAGAAAATAATGTATAGATAGACAAAAGCATTAGCGGAAATTAGTTTTAAAAAGACGAAATAAGAAAACACCAGTATATAGATAGACAGACTGACCACTACAGGTGGAAGGCGACAAAGAAATACAAAAGCTTACAAAACAATTCATTGCAAGAACAGGGAAAGAAATATAACCAACATAAAATAAAGCCAACAGCAAAATAAAAATACAGTGAGGAAAAACTCGACCACACGAAAACCAGACAATAGGAAATATATAGGGGTGCGTTAAAACTCTCAAATGGTGGACAATAGAGAGACGAAACGTCCCTCTCCGACGGGGGAGACAAGGAGAAGGGTGGAAATTGCCCCAACGATGGAGAAGACGATGGGAAACCTCCCTGACGATGGATAAGAGGGACGTGCAGGAAACCCCTCCGGAGTGGGACAAGAGGAGACGGTAGGAAACCTCCCCAACGATGGACAAGAGAGATGATACAATCCGACCCCTACGCTTGACAAAAAACCGCTGAACAAAGACCCAAGAAAACAAGCCCAGACGATAACAGGCAGCCCCTCCCCACCCCCCAGGGTCAGCCCCGGACAAGAAAACACCAAACGAGAGGGATGGGCAAACCGATAATGACAGCAGACACACCAGCAAAACGACAGAAGCAAAAAGGATGGCAAAAAGAGGAACTCGGCCAGACATGCAGAAATAGAAGCTGTCCAACGCACAAAAGACCAGAAAACCTATACCGCACTATGAACCACCACAACTATAACCAACGTCATTAAGACGGGTTGAACGAGGTGGAAAGTTTCTTTTTTTTTTCGGAAATCGGAATCGGAAACGGAAAGCAGCAGGCAGACAGACAACAGACCGGAAGGGAGACAGACAGACAGCCGCATGGACAGAGGAAGAATAACATAAATAAAGAAAAGGGATATTTGGGAAGACAGCTAGAGATTCAAAAACCATCATCAAGTAAGTGTATACGCTCACCAATACAAATAATCTTGTTTTTAATCACTCAGAACTAAGCTCTTGGATGTCTGTACAGCTCTGCACAGAACTCAAATCTTTGTGTGTGTATGTGTGTGGTTATTTTATTTTATTTACTTTTTTTTTTTTGGGGGGGGGGGGCATATAATAAAGAACACCCACATTACTATAATCGTACAATTCCACATTGTATGTACAATTACATTCCATTACTATATGGGGGGGGGGGGGGGGGGGCTGCGAGGTCTCGAGGTATGGTGTCCACCTCGAGTGCTGGAGGTCCCGGGTTCAAGCCCCGGTCATGACCGGGATTTTTTCTCCTGGACTTTTAGTAATAACATTTCCCCTGGTCTGTTGGTAGTGAGATCGGACGCCCGTGTGTATTGTTGTAAAACATCCCTTGGCAGTTGGAAATCGAACAAGAGTAGCCTAACGGAGCTGCCCGGGCAAAATTTCGAGTTACAAATCTACCCAAAGTATTTCAGGATCCTCGCCGGTGCTACGGAGTTCGTGCACTGAGCTGAGTTTCTCCAGACTCAGGTTTGAGTTAGGAGGAGAACGGAGCACTTATGGGTTGCACCCGTGTGTCGTGATGTTGATCCATCGACTAAACTAAACTAAACATTCCATTACATTCATACTGCCGGTGTCAAGTTAATGGCAGTGTGTTCTCTGGTTGATTCGGTAAAATGCGAAATGTTCATAATATTAATGGCAATGGTTGGTTTCGTGATTGGTAAATCCTCTGGGAAACTGCTTGTTCATTTAATTGTGTACCAAGTTTGGTCAAACTGTCAGTTTTAGACCTAAAGTTCGATGTTTATGCGTTCCAGTAATCTGACCCCCGACAAGGGCTTACGTCTATTGGAGAGAGATTGTTGAAGAGATTGTTCTCCAAAGTACCACCTGAACGAGGATTGTGCTGCAGAGCTCGTTTTCCTTCTCCAAGTGCAGAAACCAGCAGGGTGTGCCAGACTGGAACGTTGCATCCAGATAAAGACATGTAAGGATGTGACCAGGTTACACCCAGACCAGCACACGTTGACTAAGTGCGATTCGGCAGGGTTTGATCACGTTTAGTTGGCGTGTTGGTGTAACGGTTATGACATGGCGCTGACAATGGTATGAGCGCGGTTGGAAGAGGATGTGATTCCCATGCTCGCCGCTCGCTACGGGAGGATAAGACTGACCATGATATCTCTCTGTCCACTCAAGCCTACAAAATATGATGGTCGCACCACACCACAGACCAATAGCAAGTTCCTGCTGCTGGACTGTTCTTGTGTGCAGGGTTTCCTGTCATAGATATTCCACTCTAAACAGACTCCAACAAAATGCTCGTGGTAGGGTGCTAGGAAAGGAGGTTAGCACCGTGAAGCCAAACATTTGCCCGATAAAATGTTAAAATTGTGGCCTAAAACAACTTCCCAATCTTAGGAGGTCAAGTCTGATGACCATAACGTTTATTTTTGTGCCAAGACACGCTGGTGTCTGTCAGAGGAAATCAGCAAGCTGATAGGCTGGTGGGCGGGGTTACTGTAAAAAGCGAACGAGACTAGATAGGATGGACAGAATGAATGCCGTCAGAGAGCCAGGGACATTAAACGAATCAAGAGACGATTGTGAATTTGCAAACTGCAAGAACACCATGTGAAAATAGATGGCGCCAGACAGGAGCTCTTTGCTGGGGGACCAAAGACACATATTCAACCAACACAGAACTGGAGACGTCGACCTCTACACGCTGAGGGAGATATTGAGGGGATCCGATCACTGACGGACTGAATGGTCCCTTGTGCAGACAGGCTAATCTAACTTCCAAGTTCTTAAAGCCAGAGAGAAAATAACCACTGACACAGATCGAGAAGCATCACTTCTATCAATTGCGAAGCGCGGAGAACTTATTTAATGCCGACATATCATCCGCCGTGAAAATCGTGCAAAATCAATCCACCAAAGAATAGTTAAAGACAAACGGAGAAGAGGAAGACAAAGAATTGATACTTTCTCAACATTCCACGACTTGGGTTACCTGTTATCTGATCTGGTATCCATGCTCGGTTTTCTTTACTACCACACAAGTATATTGTGATGTGTGTGTGTGTGTGTGTGTGTGGGGGGGGGGGGGTTGTTCACACACACACACACACACACATACAAAGACAGATATACAGAAAGCGAGAGAGAGAGAGAGAGAGAGAGAGAGAGAGAGAGAGAGAGAGAGAGAGAGAGAGAGAGAGAGAGAGAGAGAGAGAGAGAGAAAGAGAGATATCATTGCAGAATTGTTGTGTATAAGACGGAGCTGAGAGGTCAGCATGGCCGAATGGATAAGAACGCATGTTCTTAAACATCCGGTGTGCTGATGCCGAGGTAATGGGGTTCAGCCCCTACACTGGACAGTTGGACTAAAATTTTGACCTCTCGTCCTTGGCTTCGGAACGTAAATTACAAGTACCTCGGAAGTCGGAGTGGGTTCGCCTGATGGCGAGGGGCACTGTTAATAGGGAAGGCTAATCCACACGCAACAATCAGTCCATCACTACTAGAAGTAGTGTGTATGAACTACGCTTGAGTTCAAAGCGAACGAACGCAAGGAACAAAAAAGAAGGAGCTATGGCCTATGGGCAGCGATTTGGAAGCAGACCACCTTGCATTGATATCGTTGGCATGAGCGTCGGTCGTTCAGAAAGAACCGGCACAATACTGATGGAGAAGCTGCCTAGCAAATCGCACACATCCAAAATCTGCCGTGGTTCATTGTTGATTACGTCGTCCTGTAAAGGACATATAACTAACTGTGTGTTGTGTAAGTGATCATACACTTATATGGAGTCATATGATCAAACGGACAAAGATATGAGTTATGAGTCATATGAGATATGAGATATCCGAGTCATATGATCATATGGAATATTTTTTATTATTTTTTTTTTTTTGCATATCCTTTACAGGACATCGCTGTCAACACCAGCATCTTTCAGCTGTATGTTGATTTCTTGGCAAGATTACGCTCAGTAGTTTGCCATTGCTTTCTGAGCGGCCGGCTCACATACCCCGTAGGTTACCGATGCGATTCGAACCACCGTAGATTCTCACCGTCATCACGTTGCCGACGAGAGTATACGAGATTACGGAGAAAAGGCGTAACCTCTAAGCCACGAAGCAGGCATATGGAGTATAGTGCTTCCATATTGACGTGGATAGGCCTTAGGTTCATACCAGAATACGATCAGCGTTGCCAGTAGTGGGTTGTGCTCAATATTTAAAGATCATACAACAAATGACCACCGCACAGTCTGTACAAGTGTCCAGCAACTGCCGTTAATTACTGCTGTAGTGCTGTCCGTCCTTGGCTCCTCTTTGACCCTGGATATTGCTAGCTCAAAAAATGTGCAAGAGTGCTTCTTACCAAAATGAAGGTTCTGCTAGCTCAAACAATGTGCAAGAGTGCTTCTGACCAAAGTGAAGGTTCTAATGACCGCTTGATTGGTGTCAAGAGCTTACACTGGTCTGTAAGAATATTCAGGGCGTGGTGTCTGTGAGAACTTAACAAGATCAGCTGTGCATCAGACGACCTTGAAAGGAAACGTTACTAGAAGCACGTCTGTGGGGATGCACTTCTTTCTACGTTTCTATAACGTCGGAGAGAATTAACATCAGCTAAGTGACTTTTGAGTACTGTTTTATGTAGGTGTATCAGTGCACGTTTATTGTTTCTATGCTGACGACGCTTCTAGCTGCAACGTCCATTTTGTCATTTGTGATTCTATTCTAATAGAGCTTACCAATTCTTTTTTCTCGTTTTCATTGACTTGCTGTATTTCTATATCTTTATGCGTTTTCGTTTATTTTATCCATCTATCCGTCCACCCACTAACGCATTCGTCACCTACTTAACCAATCATCCATCCATTTGTAAGTCTGTTTATTTAACTATCTCTTTCTCTTGATGTGTTTATCGGTATGTCTAGGCCCTTTATACCAGTATCTACTCTGACCAATCTGCTCATCTATCTACCTTCCTAGCTGTCAACTGAACTTTACTATCTCTCTGCCTTCTGTTCATTGATACTAATTTATTCAACCTGTCTTCTTGTTTATACATATAAATTATATCCGAATCTTATAAAACACAGCACACATAAATACTTCAGGCACATGACTACCGCAAAGCGAAAAATAGAAACAAGATGTTGCGGAAATTGCAGACCTCATTATCACAGAGCGGATCGGAGTAGCTGTGTCTGTGGCTTTTATTAGGCATGTAATATTCTAGCTCACTGTTCTTCAAGATCTTTGACACCAGGGCTCAGACAAGGAGACAGTGGGATTTATCTGTGGCCATCCGGGAAAAACACGGAAAAGATATCTAGAAAAACGTTCAAAAAACGATTTTTCTTCCAGCTCGTTTCGGGGAGGTAATATGAGATCATACAGCTGTCGAAACTTGTGGCTCAAATTGTAAATCATTAACAAAATTAGATGGGAAAATGGCATTTACATTTCATACATGTTCAAATATGCAAGCTAAACATGCGAGGGCAACCTGGAGTTGAATACAGTGTTTGTGGGCAGAACTGCTCACTAATTAGAGTTGAATGTGGAAAAGCATACACAGCGTTCACAACCTGACCTTGCTCCCAGTTGAAAGGGAGAAATGAAACGCGATGGTGAGGGTAATTAGTATTGTGTGTTAGCTTTAAATTGTTCCCGGTGTGTGTGTTTATGTAAAATTGCACTTAAAATATAACCTTATACACAACATTCCGCCGGTGTGTTAATGGGGCCCATAAAGTAAGTGCATAATAGAAACACTGGAACCATTCATGTATATCGATAAAGGCTACTAAGGAGGGTTGGGATGATACTTGCTACGTCATCCAGTTGAAATATGTTGCTGCAAACCCACTCGTTTATGAATAAGCCTATACAGAGCTTGGTGTGAGTTGGTTGAGGACGTGAGTTGGTTGGAAGCGTATATTCTATTAGTAGATGAATGGAAAATGAGGAAGAAGAAGAAGAAGAAGAAGAAGAAGAAGAAGAAGAAGAAGAAGAAGAAGAAGAAGAAGAAGAAGAAGAAGAAGAAGAAGAAGAAGAAGCAGAAGAAGAAGAAGAAGAAGAAGAAGAAGAAGAAGAAGAAGAAGAAGAAGAAGAAGAAGAAGAAGCTTTTTTTTCTTTCCCTACCATATCGGCGATGGGATTGACCCAGTAACATGAGTACCGGATAGTACTCAGAATCTTTTGGGATTTTCTGTGGGGGAAAAGGCAGCGAGGATAGGAATAACCCACCTCACAACATTATGTCAGATTATGTAATATTCGAATATTTCAACCGCAATGTCTGGCATGGAACAATTAAAGACAAGTTTTACTCCAACGGCCATGTTAAGAGACATAATACACTTATAAGAAGAATACTGGTGGGCAAGCGAGCATGAGGCAGAGAACGATACAAGCGGGAAGATAACATCAAGAGATTGACGAAAATCAATCTGACAGAATGTACGGTCAGGACGAGAGATAGACAGTGTTGGAGTTCCATTTCAGCCAACCTTCATTGTGGAGACGGCACATGCTTGTTTGATTGCTTGATTGATTGATTGATTGACTCCGGCATTACATGCACAACCAAGCACTTCTGTCACTTGGGTTCGAGAGTAAATGAGATTAAATCATCAGTATTTGTTGCTTACTGAAGCTCACTATCGTCTCTAAGTTAGTAAAGGTCTCTCTTACACCCCGAATTGGGCTTATGGTGTTCAACCATAATTTTATAAACCATTAGCTGGGTGAATGGTGTGGTCAGTATCATAACTTTACGTCCCAAAACATTTCCTGATAACCATTTTAGGCTGGGCCAATAAGGCAGCTCGGGGCAATGTAAAAATTAGCCACGATGCGGATTCGAACTTCTTACAAAATTATAAAGTGCATATCCCTGACTGGACCCGGGACATGTCATTCGCACTGCGAGCGCTAACAAGTCAAGTCGCATTATTCTGTCAAGAAGCCTGATCAGCGGGAAAATGTCACGTAGAAAGTCCAACAACAAGAAACACGCTGTTGCCAAGATGTGCAGCGTAGGAGCCGACAACAAGACACAACGTCACCCATCGAGTCTAATGCTTCCAATCTGACGTGGACTAGGCCTTAGGTTCATACCGGAATACTATCAGTCAGCGTTGTCAGTAGTGGGTTGTGCTAAATCTTTACAACTTCAAATTCCGAAACAACTAAATAAATCAAAATTATAAAGTTTAAAACAGAATTACTGAAGCAGGAGTCGTCCAATACACGCAGTTCTTAAAGCTACCGTGTGGACAATTCTAACAATTTAGATGTTACATTCAGCTTGAGTACAAATAGAAAATATATGGTTTAAATCAACTCCTTCCGTCTCGTTCGAGATGGCAGTAAGGATAAGAGGCCGCAATCTCCATGTCTTTTCACTTCGCAGACTTTCTACGGCGCCGGGGGATTCTTACGATGAAAACCTACAGATAAAACCGTTTCTGTCTAACCACCAGCTTCTAAAAACAGAAACCGGAGACGGAAACAACAATTCCGCCATTGTTCTACCTCGTGCTTGTGGCCGACTTTCCCAGACGAGGTGAACAGAATCACGCGAATAAAAAACGTGGTTCATTTCAACATAAAACAACGTTCTACATTCACATTAATGACACTACCACTACTAATTTCTTTTTGTGCTGTCTCCATTAAATATTAATGGCTGTAATCTCTATGATGATCTTTCTTTCATTTCATGAAACAGCGTTTGTTTCACAGGATAACCAATAGCGCTCTGGGGAGGTCTTCGTGTAAGCGAAGTCTGACAAGCCTTTACAAAATATTACAAAGTGTCAGTACATTGTTGATCCATTACCCGCAACATTGTCTGGTACAGTATTCACTTCAGTTATCTAGTACAACAGATTAGTGACAGTATACGACGTAGTGCCATACAAGGAAACTTAAGAAAAGAAACAGTATAAAGCACTTAAACATCAACCAATACAGTGCCGTCCTCACAATGAAGGTTGAACACAATGGGTACCCAACACTTTCTCTATGTGGGTTTTGTTGGACACTGCGGAAGACTGCTATTCGTCTGTCTCTTGAAGTTATCTTTCCACCTGTATCGTTGTCTGCCACTTGCTATCCTACCTCGACTTTTCCCGTATTGTTACTTGTCATTTTTCGTTCACGTTATCAGAGCCGACGGCCCGAAAACAACAGTTACAATCAAGAACAACCAAGAAGAGATAAAGGAGACAAAGGGAGCAAACGACGTATGGCCTGGAAGAGTAGCCTTTAGACAATTGACGATTGTCGAACGACAATCGACAATTGTTGAACATAAGACAATCGACGATTGTCGACTTACCAAGTACGTAGGGGCCGTGTGGAGGGACATCTTGGCCTACACTTCCTAATACGACACTGGTGATAATGTTGATGATGACGGTGAAGACACAGACGAAGCAATAATATACTCTCCTCCTCGGGGCATTGTCATAGAGTTGTGATGATGAAATGCACATACCTACACCCCATCGCTAGCCTGCTGTACCGATAGTCTTGAGTTCGATCCGTATCAGGCCGAATACATGGTGGATATTCGAATATTTTTAATTGTCCTTGGCTCCAAGGTAGAACACGACTACAATGGGTTAGTTAGTCACATATCCTTTACAGGACGTCGCAGTCGACCCCAACATTTTTGGCTGTTTGTGATTTCTTGGTAAGTTTGCGTTCAGTAGTTTGTCATGGCTTTCTGAACGATCGGCAAACATACCATTTTATGTAAACCAACGCAAGGCGGTCTGTTGCCAAATCACCCGCAGCTGTGTTTCGAACGCGGTATGCGGGATTACGAATTGCGTCCGCAATCCCTTCGCCACCAAGCCGGGTACCAGATAAATGGATACCAGTTAGATTTTTGGGAAGTAAATGCGGCCGGCTTCATATCAACTACAGCCGCCCCCCCCCCCCCCCCCCGAGTGTTGATTGGTTTATATAAAACATATATTGCCAATGCTCTTGAGGCATGTGAAAGGGACGTTTAATTACGTCCCAACATAATTTGTCCCGAAGCAATGTCCGGCTATGGATCTGTGATGTGATAGCACCATCACATTTTGTAGGCCTGGATGCACGGGGGAATATGTAGTCAATATTTCACACCTTCGCCGACCACAAGCCCAGGCGTGGAAGCCTCGCCCGGCCGTGCTCATGGCATTACCAGAGCAATCTAAGATCAACTACCCTAGCCCGCCCGCTTGAGTCATGACGCCAGTGCACACACTCCTACAGCATCACGACTCCTGAGTTAGTAGGCCAGTGCATTGACCAATATGACTCCTTGGTCAGAATAATAGTGCATTAACCAGTACACCATTAAAATAGGGCATGTCCTTTTTGCACGCCTTAAGGCGCATTTGGGCATATGTTGCTAGACATAATTTATAGACCAGTCGATACTCGTGTGTGATGTGGTCAGTATCTGGCCACCACCTTGACTTCCCCAGACATTTCCTGGTACTCATGTTGGATGGGTCGACCGGGAGCCCAGGTCAGTTTTAGACATTCGAATCCACTTCACCGCACACCGAACCCTTGCCTACCGGTACGACATGTGAGTATCTTGCCGCTACACTGCCGCGACTCCCCATTATACCATTGCGATCTCCGAATTAGAAGGCCAGTGCATTCCAGTTACATTTGGCTGGGACATTATCAATTTTTGAAACATGTTGACTTCTCGTCCTTGACTTGCGTACGTAAATTACAAGTACCTCAGTCGTCGGAGTGAGTTCGGACACTGGTAATTGGGAAAGCTAATCCACACGCAAAAACCAGTCCAGTGCCCAAGAAGTGTACGTACATGGACTATGTTTGAGGTCAATGCGAGTGAGCAGGGGCGAAAACATGTTCCACTAAATAAGGTGTCCCTCTCCATGTAACCTCAGGAGCTACACGTCACGCAAGGTATTCTCCCAGTCATAGTTCTTCCAGGTCAGGAAATCAACTGTTTATACCTCACAGAAAGAAGCACTTCTATGTTCTAGTTTTAATTCATCATCATCATGTTTTTGTTGTTTTTTAAAATTCGCATATCCTTTACAGGACATCGCTGTCAACAGCAGCATCTTTCAGCTGTCTGTTGATTTCTTGGCAAGATTACGCTCAGTAGTTTGCCATTGCTTTCTGAGCGGCCGGCTCAGTTATCCCACAAGTCACCAGCGGGGGTCGAACCGCCTCCAGCTCTCGCCCGCTACGAGTCTCTGCGTGATAAACGGGATTATGGAGAAAGTGTTGTAACCCCTCGGCCAGAGAGACCGGCTCATCATCATGTACCAAGCCAATAAGTGCAGGCGCTCATGTATTTCCTCAGATGCCTGTCATAGGCGTTGCGGATAGACTCTGCTTAATGGTATTACTATTTCTTCATGCCACCGTCCCCAGGCTCATAGACCAGCTGGGTGTGCAAGACCAACACTCAGAAATGGGCGACATTATTGGAGATTACAGTCATATTATCGGCGTCTGTGGCTTTGGGCTTGTGAGTGCAGTTTCATAACCTCGTCATACCAGGCTTCGATTTCAATCGCAGGCGATTTGGAAACAGACCGCTTTATGTTGAATTTTATAACAATAAGAGCATCGACCGCTTAGAAAGCAATGGCAAACTTTTATTTTTATTTTTTTGCATATCCTATTTACAGGACATCGTTGTCAACACCAGCATTTTAATGCTGTTGTTGATGTCTTGACAAGTTTACGTTCAGTAGTTTGCTATTGCTTTCTGAACGACCGGCTCCCAGCGCAAAAATCTCAGCGCAACGCGGTCTGTTGCCAAATCGGTCGCAGCTGTGTTTTAAACGCGGGTAAGCGGGCTTACGAATCACGTCCGAAAAGCCTTAGCCACTGAGACCGGCAATAGCAAACTACTAAAGTAAAATTTCCTAGACAGCTAAAGCAACTTTTGGGATGACTGCAACGTCCTTAAAAGGGTATGCAACCAACTTTAAATGTTCATATTGGCTCTTCACTGTCAAACTTGTGATGTGTTTCGAAAGTCACCCATACGTATGCCCCTCAGGTTAACCTAACCGCCCCAATTCTCCCATGTATTACTTAATTGTGATTAAATGAGTTATAATTGTAATTATTAGAATAAAATTCTCCACTAATGATCTGTCATGATTCATTTCAATTCTGTTCCAGCTTAACTCCTTGTCAAAAAATAAATAACAAATGAGGTTGCAGTACCGCGGTAAATATTCGTTTTCACATGCATTTCACACGCGCATACCACGTGACGACTAAGATGGCCAAGCAGACTAGATCAAACAAATTTTGCAATAAATTGACCAATAAGCCAAATTAAAAGCTATGTCGTTTACAAAATGATTATCTGGCAATCTAAATCATCCTACTTAAATGAAATAAAAGATACCTTGTAAATCACAAAAACAACCAGCAGGTGCAGGATATGATCGCCTCGTTCTGCGAAGGACATGCAATGTATGTGACTGATGAAGCAGCCGTGGAACTGGTACTGACAAGAGAACATTTCTTGCAAAAGTGTCCATCACATGCAGAAGAGAGAAACGCATTTTGGCCAACACTCGCTTCCATTTGAGAATAAACTCTATGAAGATGTCAACAAGCGTAGGTTGACTAATGTTTTCTATGAATTTATTCATATTGACGTCTGAAGGTGAACGAAGAAGAAAACTAAACATTCCACGTAAATGTTCAGTATTATGATGTGTTTCGCTCTCTTTGAGCTCAAACGTAGTCTATACACATTGTTACTAATTATAGTGCCTTGAACTGATTTTTTCGTCTGTGTTAGCTTTCCCTATTACCAGTGTCCATCGCCATCAAGCTGTCCCACACTAACTTCTGAGGGTCTTGTAATTTATGTCCACAAGTCCAGGACGAGAAATCAACAGTTTAGTCCAGCTGATACATTCTATTGGCGAATGTTTTCCTACATGGTGGTGATCAGCAATGTCTAGATCTACAGAATGTATATAATCGCTTCTTTCGTAAATCATAAATCGTAATCGTAAATTACCCTTCTCCAGAAGTTAGTGTGGTCGACATACGAGGGTAAGTTAATAAGTAAGTCACAAATGGCTGTAGAAAAATACCTAAATATGATAACAAATTGAAACCAGTTTATTTTTATACATACATTGTCGCTTTATTCCTCAACATAAATTGCACCAAGATTGATGCACTTATTCCATCGTATTATCAGTCATCCCAAACCGGCTGCATAGAACTGCGTGCTCTGTTTTCTAAACCACGTTTTCACTTCACATTCAACTTCGGCGTCATTCGCAAAATGTCTCCCGCCAAGGTGGATTTTCACTGGACCAAAAAGGTGGAAATCGCTAGGGGCTAAGTCGGGGCTGTAAGGTGGATGTTACAGAACTTCCCACCTTAGTTGATACATTTTCTCATGAGTTAATCGAGCCGTATGTGGTCTGGCATCGTCATAAAGAAGCAACACTACTCTAGTCAGCAGTCCTGGACGTTTTCTTCGAATTGCATCATGAAGCATCGATAGAACTTCACAGTACGATTCAGAATTCACATTGTCACCTTTCTTCTTGAAATTGGTTAAAAGCACTTCTTGACAATCCCAAAATACTGTCAGCATAAACTTCCTTGCTGATGGCGTAACTTTGAATTTTTGGACACAAGGCGAAGAAGGATGTTTCCATTTTGTACCCAGCTATGTACCGCTTTACGTTACAAACAATTGTCAGCACAAAAAGGAAGCATTTCCTTATGAATGTCCTTTGCAGGCAGTCCCTTTGCCCCCCCCCCCCCCCAAAAAAAAAACGCACAACAGCACGCTGCTCTTTGGTTGTACAGTCGCCATTTGTTTATGCGCTGCGCATGCGCATGAGCCACTTAGCGCCACCTGACGAACGGGAATATAAAGTTCGATGTTGCTGTCACCTAATGACACCTGTAGAAAACAACAACTACATTTACCTGCCATCCCACAGAACTGTGTCACTTACTTATTGACTCGCCTTCCTACTTCAGCAGAAATTTGAAATTTAATGTAGCCAGATATATTGACGACAGTGATGTTGGTTATGTTATGTTCGAAGAACGAACGAACAAACAAAAGAACGAACAAACTTTTATTGTCAAAGGGCTAAGAATTGGGCTAATAGGCCCGTCTAGTATTCCGACCTTCTATCACTTTCTTTCAGACATTATTTCATCCATACATCAGCTATGGGGCTAACCGAGAACAACAATAACAATATCAAAATATGCATGATAAAGGCATGGAAAATGTACTGAAAATGTCACGCCTTCATTTCCGATGCGTGACACACTCAAACAATTCATGGGGATAATATGTGGTGGTTCTCCCTTGACTTCCATATGCGAATGTGTGGTTTTGCACCTCCGCCTCTGACATCAATGTCCGACTACGCTCCATGACATTGAGTGGAAGGCCGGGCTAACCAGATTAATATCAACAACTACAATAACAACATGAGCAACAACAATAAGAAACTCTGCAACAACGACGACAACAACTATCATGTGTAGCAATACTAAGATATTAACAACTGTGATTATATAATATTACAGAAATATTGATTACAATATTTATATAACAGAAATAAAGATTAGGAAGTTGTACAAAATGCTGCATGCTCGTTACAGGACGTTGCCATCAACCACAGGTTGCTTTGTTAACGTTCGCTCGCTTTGAACTCAAGCATAGTCTATTCACGTGCTCCTACTTTGAGTGCACTGTACTGATATGTGCGTGTGGATTAGCTTCCCTATGTTTGATTTTCTAGGCAATTTTTCGTTCAGCTGTTTGCCACTATCCACGACTCTGGTGATCGAGTGAAATGGCGAGTCATGACCGCCCACGCTTTCCGGCATGGCACATGATTGATTGATTGTTTGCCACTGCTTTCTGAACGAGAAGTCAACGTTTATGTTCAACTGACCGGCCGGTGAAAGAAAAACCTCACTTTCCTGCCGTCAGAGCACAGAAAGTTCTCTACTCGAGCGCGATAAACCCATCAGCCGCGCTGACCTCCTTGCGATGTTTTTTTTTTTTTTAATTCGCATATCCTTTTACAGGACATCGCTGTCAACAGCAGCATCTTTCAGCTGTCTGTTGATTTCTTGGCAAGATTACGCTCAGTAGTTTGCCATTGCTTTCTGAGCGGCCGGCTCGGTTATCCCGCAAGTCACCAGCGGGGGACGAACCGCTCCCAGTTCTCGCCCGCTACGAGACTCTGCGTGATAAACGGGATTACGGAGAAAGTGGTGTAACCCCTCGGCCAGAGAGAACGGCTTGCGATGTTTAGTGTTATAGAAATACTACAGATGCACGTGGTTTCTGTTAGACAGGAGAAACAAAACGACAACATATCCCATAGCAGAAGCCTAATGTGGGTATATGAAGAGTTAGGGCCTTTCATTTTTGTAGCATAAGTGCGCGGAGGAATAGGTGGTCAGTCGAACATTGAGAGCTTCCAACGAACCCTCGTGCGACTGCGCTTATGCCACTGTCACCATAACATCATAACCAATACACTAACGCATCCGAGGTGGTTGCTGTAGCAGAAACATGAACAACTGGATATGTTAACGGTTTCAGAAAGATTAACAACTGAGATCTTTTGTGGTGCGGAGAAAGTGAAGAGCCGTATCAAGCCTGGTATCTCTCTCTCTCTCTCTCTCTCTAATCGGCTATTCCCGCAGACAGAGAGGATGCCACGTGAGACAACAGGCGTCGTTTGTTCGAGCAGTGAGTGAGAGCTGCAGGGATTTCTCCGACAGGTGGCAGCTGTGCATAGACTTATCATTATACAAGTAATGAATGCGAGACGTGGCGGCGTGGTGGATAGTGCACTTGATTGCCGGTACAATGGGTTGTATTTAAACATATTTTGTGAAGTGATTCTGCTTCCTACTGTTTGCTGTTCTAGGGCAGACGCAGGTAAACATTCATGGGCATCACGGATTTCTCCCTCTCCGTCTTAACTGATTGACTGCCAGAAGCCGATAGATCGGCGCAAAAGAAAGATCTGCGTGTTCCAATGACCCCCAAGAGCTATGTCGACAGTATCACAGCTACCTTTAAGGTCTCGAATATCGGACATATCAAGGGATATGAATTAGAAGAAGGGAGACACAAACCTGCAGTCTTGTAGATAGACTGGGGACAGTGAAGACAACTAACTCCAACTCATCAATTCCTTTGTTATCTCCTGCGACTCGCTTCATGTCCTCCCATTAGTATTAAACGTTGTCTCTCTCTTCTTCGTGTGTTTTAGGCCTCTCTCTATTTCTTTTCTTTTTTTTTAAATATGGGTTCCAGAGGAAGAATACCTCTTTGTTATTGTGAGCTTCAGAGGAAGGACATTTTAATTAACTGGTTTTGTCAATACGTCTCATCTACGTCTTTTCCAAACATCTCGGTTCATTGAAATTTCTTGGGAAGTCATACCCCCCCCCCCCCCCCCACAAAAAAAAATAAAAATGCTTGTCGAAGTCGAATGTGCTGAGTCACAGGCTTGACGGAACAGTACAAGGCAATTCACTGTATCATGTCACATGTCACACATTTGTCTAGAATGAACTAGCGATGAGGACTAGAGCTTGTTCATCATCATCATCATTAGCCAGTTAAATCTCCACGGGGAAGGTTGACAATAAATGGATCTCTAGAGATTTCTGTCATGAGTGTTCGTTGTACATACTGCTAGACTATATTCTGACCACGTCCGCATGTGTCTGTACAGTAGGGTGCATGATAATGATGAAAGTGATCAATCTACTTTGTTTTTCTCATTTGTATTTTCGTCAACATCGGTTTCTTGTTATACCTCAAATTATTCTAGAAGTCTTTAATGTATTTCATTGTTTACATTCGTGAAACTTTTCCGTCTTCTGAAGTCCTAGATTACAAAAGCCTTATTATTATACTCCACCGCTTTTGTCAACGTCCTTATTTCCACTAAACCTAGGAATGTTGAAGGCACATATCATTTCACAAGCATCAGTGTCCGTTTCAGTAATACTTGCTTAAAGATAAATATTTGTTTCATGTTGCTGAATGCGACTTTCCCACCTTGATATGTAATTCTCATGTTATATGTACATCTTCTATCATTGTTTGGCCAATGCAGATGTAGTCTGATACCGGTACTACTAGTACTAGATTTTCATTAAAGATGTGAATGTCAAATGTTGAACTATTTTTCCGGTTAGTAAAGTTCAAATGGCTGCCAACCCCCAAAGTACAGTCCTGTGGCTTAGAATATACTTAGTCCTGTTTAGGCTAAAAACTATATCAGGTATGCAGTATGAGCGATTAGAGCTCATCATAACGAGGGCGTCTGGATGAGTGATTGTTAGATGTACACGGGAAACTCACAACGTAACCATGTGATACATACTTGGTCTACTGTTTATCAAAACTCACAACGTAACCATGTGATACATACTTGGTCTACTGTCTATCTAATCTCACAACGTAACCATGTGATACATACTTGGTCTACTGTCTATCTAATCTCACAACGTAACCATGTGATACATACTTGGTCTATTTTCTATCAAAACTCACAACGTAACCATACGATACATACTTTGTCTACTGTCTATCTAACCTCACAACGTAACCATGCGATACATACTTGGCCTACTAATACTATCTATCAAAACTCACAACGTAACTATGCGAACCATGTGATACATACTTGGTCTATTGTCTATCAAAACTCACAACGTAACCATACGATGCATACTTGGTTTACTGTCTGTCAAAACGAGCTATGATCTTGCTCACGTCCGAGCACATACTGGTGTAACCAATGATTTTCTTCTTTTTTTTTTTGGGGGGGGGGGGGGGGGGGGGCGTGTCACGAACCCACTGTAAAATGGCGATAAGATGAAAAAACTAACGGAGACAGCATGTTTTCAAGGCCACAATTGTTTTTTAACCAGTACAGAAAAACAAGTCGGATCAAAGCAGAATAGCCGTCTTTGAAAGTTCCCCACAAGACGGAAATGTGTAGGCAGGTTGATGTGCCGATCGGAAGAATGCAGGAAACACGCTAGCTGTGTTGGTTGTCACAACAAGAAAGACAACTTTTGCATTGATTAAACAAAGGGGAGAGAACTTATTCTGAAATGGACAGTCTCCCCCTGGAACATCTGATGTATTGACTTCAAAGAACTTCACTAGAACACTCCAGGCTCTTTGACAAAAACCTGACTTGTTTACAGTCGACCAGCAAGTTGACTAGAGCTGACGTGTTTCTGTACCGCTGTTAGGAATTCGGAGAGCATCTACTGTGTTAGATTTAATTAACATTAAATAACATATGTATTTATGGCAAGTTGTAGATGCCATCCAGGAGTGATGCGGTGTTGCATAAGGTTCCCTGCCAGTTACGAAGAAGCTCTACACGAGTTTTGAAGAAAGTTTACTACGATTGGGAAGAACACCAGTTGAACAGTAAATGTTTTTCTTACGGAAAATGAATAACGTCAAAGAAGAAAGTTGTTCAATAATGTTTGGGCTGGGCCCATGATCAGGAGGGTCCACCGGAATAGGGCTCAGATGAGCGAAACCATTTAACGATTCTAGTGTGTTAAGGTTCACCTAGGATGGGTGATGTTTGTTGAGACACCACACCTCATACGAACATTATTAACTACACGAGAACTTTAAATGTAACATTCACATGGTGTGGTAGATGCCGGGGAAATATTACAAGGAACATTGTAATTTAGACACTATAGACAATAGATAGGATCAAGTCTATTACCAACAAGAGTGATACCAATGTTCACAGTACAGAGATTTGTACATTTTAAGAACTATAGGGACTTATAATGTGCAGTGTGCAACCGGTCCATGATCAGTAGTAAATAATAAACTGTATCTATTTCGAAGAATCATGTCGATGGATTACCAAGTAGCTACAGAAGAAAGTCAGTGTCTGGTAGGAGAGTTACATCACTCGGTGAGGTTGTCTTGTGCTGACCTAACGTGCTGTGGTGTGTCCTTGCAAGGATGAACTGACTGGGCTATTGATCTGAGGGTCCGATTCTACACACATGATAAAACACGTCACACATTCTTCGCATACGCTTCTCACATACCTTACACTTTTCTTTTAATAAATTAATTGTTATTAATTTTTAGAAGCTAGAGTTGTTGAGTATGTTGCGTTGGGGAAGAATGAGAGGGGGCATGATACAGCAGTGATAGAG
Source organism: Cepaea hortensis (assembly GCA_963921405.1). NCBI lineage: Eukaryota > Metazoa > Mollusca > Gastropoda > Stylommatophora > Helicidae > Cepaea > Cepaea hortensis. The sequence continues at coordinate 103,168,085 of OY992877.1, forward strand.
AGAGAGAGAGAGAGAGAGAGAGAGAGAGAGAGAGAGAGAGAGAGAGAGAGAGAGAGAGAGAGAGAAAGAGGTGTCCATAAACTGACGGAGTTTTGTAGACGGATTCTAGGGTTTTCTCCAGGATAATGATAAGGGGTTAAAATATAATCTGGGTGTTGATTCCTCTCACTCCAGGGAAGACACTTTAAACGGATACACGACAGGGCGTTCGCTCGCATTGAACTCAAGCATATTCCTTACACGCGCTACTACTTCTAGTGCCCTGGACTGATGTTTGCTCGTGGATTAGCTTTCCACTCTGTCTTATGATGTACTTGTAATTGTCGTCCCCAAGTCAAGGGCGAGAAGTCAACATTTTAGTTCAACTGACGTGCGTTGGGCTGAACCCGCTACCTCGGCATCAGCACGCCGGAAGTTTGAGAGTAAGTGCCCTTATCCATTCGGCCATGCTAACCTCCGTACTTAATGATAAAAAGCACCCTCTTCATGAAAACCTGGGTGATACGAAATAGAGGTGATATGGATGGGAAAGCAGAGTATATAACTGCACACGTGACCACGCAGAGCAGCATAAGTCCATGAAGATCAATAGGTTTATAGTGACCGGATATGGAATACTGCCACAATGTATTAGTTACTGTGGGCATGGAGTGGTGTAACGGACAAATAGAGGGAACATTTTAATAGCTGTTAATTGACGATACAAGTGATTAAGGTTTATGTTAATTGCATGTCCTTCTTAAAGAACGTCGCAATCAATGTCAGTATTTATTGGCTGTTTATACTGTTCCATGGCATTTCACGTTCAATAGTTTGCCTAGTTTTGTGAACGACCGACGCTCATACCAATGTGAAAATCAACACAATGAGATCTGCTTCCAAATCGCCCGGGAGTGACTTTGAACCCGGTGTGCTGGGATTGTGAGACTGGGTTCCAAATCTCTCAGCCACATAACAGTGATTATGATGTCGTTGTTTTCAACGACGAATCTGTGCTGCGCCGAAATGTTCAGGTTGGAGGTTTAGTACAGGGTAGTACCGTACACCCGTCTCCTTGGCGAAGAGGTTAACGACGCTGTTCGTAATCCCGTATACTCTGGTAAGAAACACAGCTGCGCGAGATTCGGCAGCGGATCACGTCGTGTTGGTTACTTACGAAGGGTATGTGAGCCGGTCGTTCAGAAATCAATGGCAAACTACTGAACGTAAAAACTTTCCAAGACATCGACAGCAGCTGAAAAATGATGGTGTTGACTGCAATGTCCTGTAAAGGATATGCGGAAAAAAGTACCGTAGAGAGCAGAGCGGGGCTATTGTGGTCGCAACATCCAGCCTGAGGTTAGAATTTGGGGGGGGGGGGGGCAGCAAACGCGGCGGCCCGGTCTCTCAGACAACACTAAATCAGGTCTGGAAGCAGGAACCTGCAGTAGGCCTGTAATCTGATAGGGCCACATTGTGTACGCCAGAATACACGGAGGAATGGTGGCCAGTCTTTTCCCCTGTCGGCGGACAATGAGCGCATGCATCTAACCCTCGTCCAACCGCATTCATGAGATTATCAGCGTAGCTCCCTATCAACTACAACTACACTAACGCGCCTAGCGTTCCGGCGTCTCGCGGGCACTAATTATGCCAAAACCGGCGTTCTGTGTGACTGGTGGTCAATGACACAGAAAGACAAAATTGACCGGATGTGGTGTACATACGCGCTTTACGTTACTGCGACAAGCAGGAGTCGGTGGCAATATGAAGAAGCAGAGTGGCTGGCTTTTTGAGCGCCAATATTGGACACATTTCAAATCGACAAATCATAGTTAACGATCAGGGAATGACTTCTGCGTTATGATACAGCATGCACTGCGACAATAGTAATAGTATGCAGACCAAAGGAACAGAAAATACAAACAGGATCCAGTTCAACATATTGTTTGCAACAGCGAGTTAAATGTGTATCCAACAAGAGTGCCACGGGGGAGTTAGCGTCCTAACACTTTTAAATCCATTGATGAAGAAGAGATCCGTCCGGGAATGGCCTGGGTTCATTGACGTCGCTCCTATACCAAGTCCTATAACTTCACTAATAACCAAGTCCTATAACTTCACAAATAACCAACTCCTATAACTTCACAAATAACCAACTCCTATAACTTCACTAATCACCATGTCATATAACTTCACCCCCGCCCGGAAGAAACATCTGACCCGACATTCACCTCACTTTACCAAAGAAGCCTGCACACTTTCCTCCGGCCCGGTAGCCATATGTTCGGATCCCCATCGATGCGGATGTTAGATCTGGGCTCCCAGGTGGGTGAAGCCTAGTATGGGTACAAGGCAATGGCCTGGAAAGTGAAGTCGGCTGGCGTGATGTTGATCATATCATTCACCCAGTCTCGATCGGTACATAAACATATGCGGTTAATGACATTTGCCCAATACGCCTCAAGGCCTGCACAGGGGTAATTTACGGTTTACCTAATGAAGCAAGCAAACGCCGTTCGCTTTTACCGGTGCCGTCAATAATTAGCTTTGTTGTAAGGAAATGTAAAAGTTAGTTTACCCGTTTTTGCGCACCTTTTTCAAATGAGTGTTTTAGCCATTTGTATTTTGGTCGTACTTACTATAATAAACCTGTCCCGCCTGTCATCCGCTTGCTCGTAAATCAAAAACACTAAGAGTGAGATCTGGAATGCTAGGGTAACAACTGCAGGAGTCGGGCGGCGCTCAAGTGTAGATCCGTTACAAACAACATAATCACTTGTTTACCACTTTCCACGGTGTGAAGCATCAGCAATGCAGTGATAACAGAGAATGTCGTCGAAGCATAATCAATCAACACATAAATAAAGCACGCGCACTCTTAATTGCAAGACACGACAGTGTTCAGGCGAGGAAGCACGTGTGAAAAATTGGTGTGTCGAAGCAAATGACGTAAGCAAGTTAACGAGTACAATAACAAAACATTAAAATAGTGAACAACCATACTTATATAACAATAATAAGGAAGTGGCCACGTAAGGAAGTGTATAACTAAACGCACTCGTGCGTGTGCGTGCGTGCGTATAGGGGGGGGGGGAGAGAACAATAACAATAATCCTGGTAAACCTACCCTAGACTTGCCCTTATAAACATTTCCAAGTCTTATCCTATTAAACCTACACTATATTTATTCTAGTAAAACTACACTAGTCTTATAACTAGTAAATCTGTCCTAAACTTATTCTAGAAAATCTACCCAAGGCTTACCCTAGTAAACCTATCCTAGACCTACTCCAAAACCTACCCTAGACACACTAATAAATCTACCCTAAACTTAGCCTAATAAATCTACCCTACACTTAAACTAGCGAACTTACCCTAGACTTATCCTAATAAACCTACCCTAGACGTATTCTAATAAACCTATCCTATTCTTAACCTAATAAACCTACCCTAGACAACCTAATAAACCTACTTTAGACTTAACCTAATAAATCTAACCCAGACTTAACCTAATAAAGCTACTCAAGCCTGACCTTAGTTAACCTACCTTAGACTTAACCAAATAACCTACACTAGACTTATCCTGGTATTCATAGTCTAGACTTATCTTAGAAAATCTATCATAGACTTAACCGGTACACCCATCCTATATCCCAGAGTTGACCGGTTTTTGCCTTATGCAGAAATGCGTGGCTGCTGGGCTTCTGGTTGACTGCCACTGCCATCGACGATGAACTGTATTTCGTGGACTGTGTGGGTGAACATCTAGGAAACATCCAGATGGGAAAATGACTGCCGATTCCATCAGAGATAAACTGGGTGTTTCGTGGGGGACTATTGTGTTGACATTCTGGCGGCAGCATTATGCACAGTGTAACTGTAAATAGGGGAAGAACAATGCGGGTTTGTAGAAGGAAAGGGTACAGTAAATGCTGTGTATATGCTGCGAACAGTTATTGAACGTGCTATAGAAGTAAACAAGGATATACATCTTTGTTTTATTGACTATACAAAGGCTTTTGATAGCATTAGACATGTCAGCATGGTGGATATGCTTGCAAATCTACAAATTGATGGGAAAGACATTAGACTTATAAAAAACATATATTGGAAACAACAAGCTGCAATAAGGATTGATAATGAAGTGGGACAGTATCAGCCAATTAAGAGAGGTGTTAGGCAGGGATGTGTGATGTCTCCAGATCTTTTTTCCCTGTACATTAAAAATATTTTCAGAAATGTAGAGGCTATAAATGGAATCAGCATTGGAGGACGAAACATCAATAACATTAGATATGCAGATGATACAGTATTAATTGCAGACAATGCGCAGGACCTGCAACAATTAGTAGATGCGGTTGTTGTACACAGTGAGCAACTGGGGTTAGAATTAAATTGTAAAAAGACTCAGGTTATGGTCGTCAGTAGGAAGGAAGAAGTGCCACAATGTAATATACAAGTAAATGGAAATATTCTTCAACAAGTGAATCGGTACAATTATCTTGGAACAGTTATAACATCTGATAGGAGATGCCTTGAAGAGATTAGAACAAGAATCGCCATGGCGAAAGTAGCCTTTGGCAAGATGAAAAACATTCTGACCAATAAAAAGATGTCAATTGAAACGAGAAAAAGAGTGTTGAGGGGATACATAGAGCCTGTTCTTTTGTATGGATGTGAAACTTGGACAATGAGCAGTCAAGCTGAAAAGCATCTGATGGCTGCAGAAATGTGGTTTCTGAGGAAAATGCAAAGAATACCATGGACAGACAGAAAAACCAATGACCAAGTACTACAGGAGACAAATGAACATCGTAAACTGATTAGAGAAATTAGACGTAGACAGTCGAAATTTTTTGGACATGTTATGAGAAGAAATGGATTGGAGAACTTAGTGACAACTGGCAAGATCGAGGGGAACAGACCAAGAGGAAGACCGAGAGGAAAGTACCTGGATGGCTTGGCCACATGGCATGGACGAGACAGGAACACTGAGCTGATCCACGACACTGGTGATCGAGTGGAATGGCGAGTCATGACCGCCCACGCTTTCCGGCATGGCACATGATTGATTGATTGATTGAACTGTGCGGGCTGTTGTTTGTCGAGACTCCTGTCTTTTCCACTTTTCACATTGGGCAGTGGGGAGCGTTTTGTGTGATATTCACTGGCACAGGAATGGAGCATAATGGGGACGACCCGTTGCTGTGAAGTTGGAACTGCGACTAACTAACTAACCCATCCTAAACTTATCCTGATAAAAAAAACAACAACTAGACTTACCCTGGTAAACTTACCCTAGCAAGGACTTTCGGTCCCCAGCATGGCGGTTAGGCATTAAACCGCTACAGCCTCTGGAATATTTATCTTTGTGGCTGCGGTTTGTATTTTGCATTTTCCGCATGTTGGACTGGTAGTATATGGTTCCGTCGCCCTGCTACTGAGTGAGTGCGTGGCGCGACTCTGTGAGCTGTGATATTCAACTGGAATGCTTTTACATGTCCACCTTTGTTTGTACAGTGGCCTGCATGTTCTTCTTCTTCTTCTTTCGTTCGCCACCTGCATGTTCTGAACAATGGCTACCGGCTGTTGCTGAATTTACTGATTTGCCTTTTCGGTTCACGGGTGCATTTTTCAGGAGACTCCTGGGAGTCGGCGTTTGAGCTACGCAGTTCGTGTTTAATGCGACCCTTTCGGCTGGTTGCCCAGCGGATAAAGACAGAGCCATGTGAGAAAACCCGGGTCAATGAGGTCTTTCTGGTGACGGCATTATGCACAGTGTACCTGTGCGGGTTGTTAGCTTGCTGAAACGCCTGTCTGTTCCACTTTTCATATTGGGCAGTGGGGAGTATTTTGTGTGATATTCACTGGCACAGGAACGGAGCATAATGGGGACGACCCGTTGCCGTGAAGGTGGAACCTCGACTGACTAACTAACTAACTAACTAACTAACTAACTAACTAACTAACTAACTAACGAACGAACGAACGAACGATCGAACTAACTAACTAACTAACTAAGTAACTAACTAACTAACGAACGAACGAACGATCGAACGAACTAACTAACTAACTAACTAACTTACCCTAGCAAACTTAACTAAGTAAACACTCCCAACAAAAACCTGACATAGTCAGTCTGAGCCGGGATGGCACAGTGGTTAGTACACTTGAATGCCACGAAAGAAGTCTGGATTCAATCCTCAGCGATGCAGCATTTTATTTTCTCCAGATTAGTACGGTTCTGGAGCTGACCTCATAAAAAAGGAAGCTAGACAGTTTTATGGAAACTGCCTTGTAAGGAAAAGCCACGAGGAAACAAACTACCCACCCGACCTCATTATGTCGTGGCCAAGAATACGTGAAAGCTGAATATTTCACACCTCGACGGCAGCATCTAACATGGGACCTCTCTCTCTTTCTCTCTCTCTTTCTCTCTCTCTCTCTCTCTCTCTCTCTCTCCATCTGTCTCTCTCCCTTCATCTCTCACCATCTGTCTCCCTCCCTCCGTCTCTCTCAATCCCTCTCTCCATCTCTCTCACTCACTCTCTCTCTCCATCTCTCTCTCTTTCTCCATCTCTTTCTCCATCTCTCACTCTCTCTCCATCTCTCTCTCTTTCTTTCTCCATCTCTCACTCTCTCTCTCTCCATCTGTCTCTCACTGTCTCATCTCTCACAGTCTCGCCATCTCTCTCTCCATCTCTCTCTCTCTCTTTCTCCATCTCTCTCTCCATCTCTCACCATCTCTCTCTCTTTCTTTCTCCATCTCTCACTCTCTCTCCATCTGTCTCTCACTGTCTCATCTCTCGCAGTCTCGCCATCTCTCTTTCCATCTCTCTCTTTCTCCATCTCTCTCTCTTTCTCCATCTCTCACTCTCTCTCCATCTCTCTCTCTTTCTTTCTCCATCTCTCACTCTCTCTCTCTCCATCTGTCTCTCACTGTCTCATCTCTCGCAGTCTCGCCATCTCTCGCTCCATCTCTCTCAGAGAGAGACAGAGGGGGGGGGGGAAGAGTCAGTGGAAGTCAACGCATCCTTGCCATCGCCGTCCCCATTTCTAATAGGCACTGAAGAGTCATGTAGTTCTGTACGAAGCTAGCATGTTCGTGGCGTCTCATCCCCACATCGCATCGACGTGCCCGTGACTCCTCCAGACTACCCTATGACAGTATACTATCAGAACTGCCATCCGGTGATCCTGCCATTACACGCAATAATTAGCAATTTTGGTCAATATTTAAAAATTGGGTTTTTACTTATGAAATCATACCAGTTAGATAGAGCTTGACAAGACGAATCCAACGGTATCTCAACGAAGAGTGTGTGTTAATTCCAAGCGGAGTTATGAATTTTCTGGTGACGTAATTTAATACCAGGAAGTGCAATGATAAATTAACTGATAAGTCAGGATTTATCGCGGCCCTAAGATTGGAAGCTGAGAAATTCTGCCTTCTATTACAGTGGCTTGTTTATTTGTAAACGGACAACATTGTGCCATATATCATTGCGTCCGGGGCGGCGAGGCCTAACTTGACGTATTTTTAATTTTTCTTTATAGGATGCGCCGTGACCTAATTAACAATTTAAAATCGCCGCAATCTTATTCTTACATGACGGCCATTGCGATGTCACTAATTTTTTCCCCCTGAACTTCAGCTGACAGCAGCTGTGTTGAAACTCTTCATATTTATGTAAAATTGGACGAGGCATTCAAAAATACAATAAAAAGTTTAGCCTTCTTTAAGCTACAAGAGTTATAAGACAGATTACCCTAATATTCGTGAATATAGTCAAATAAAATCTTGAGAAAACGGTTTTTTCGGCGCAATCACTTTCCTGCGAAGTAGACGATCCAATACTTAAAATATTAGAATAACTTCCCCTTTCATCGTAACACGTTTCTTTCATTTTTTTGGGATTTTATAGAAGGACATGCTCAGACCGGAAGTGAAATCGTTGGTCGCGACTAAAAGTTCGCGAAATTACGAAAACGAAACAGGAAGTAAACGGGAAAACCCGGTGACTCTGACATTGCTACAATAATTACCATCCACCCTGTAAACGTTACAGAAGATGAACTACCATCTGATTGCAAACAAGCCATTGCGAAAGATTATGCTTCTTATTATCTTGTTCACATATGACGTGCACCGCATGCAGACAAAAAGAACGTCCACCTCTCAATTCTGAAGACGTCTACCTATCTTCACATCTTTCATCTCCTCTCAAGAGAAAGCAGGCTCGGTTTCAATGCTCCCTGTCAACAGTTCCTGGCGCGAAGACGTTTCTCCCGAAACAGCGCCCTCCCATTATTTATGCGCAAGAGCGTGCGGAGGTTGGGAATGTAATCTCCACGTAACGGCACGCTGGCAACAGAGGGGAAACTAAGTCTTCAAAACAAGGTGCGCACTCAGAAACAATACAATGAAGGACCTATTATTTGTTTGCCCTCTGTCACCTTGTAGCTAACTTGACTTTTTTTGGAAGATGATAACACCAATGCTTTTGTATCTCGAATTACGAATTGTTAAAACGTTAGGAATATTTGGGAATCCCTTCACCAGCAAGTACCCAACTGACTGGTGTAGCCATCATGACCCGCTGGAATCCATTGCATCAAGTTTTGTGTGTCAGTGCTGTTGATGATTTCTGTGTTATTAAACCAAACTGTTCGGTGTCTCACTTTTGTATTTTATTGTACTTTGCTACCGCGGATCTCGTTTCCCCTATATTATGTTGCTAAGCTGTTTAGTGAATCTTCTCTGTCTTACTGTATATTGTTTGGCCATGAGTCTTGCTTATACATATATTATGGTGCTAAGCTGTTTAGCATTTCCCCTCTTTGTTTTAGTGTATTTACTTGCTACCAGTTTAGCTAATATACGCGATGCCGCTAAGAAATTTATTACCTCTTCTCTTTATTTTAAAATCTTTGCCCTCCGTTAATCTTTCCAACTCCTGTGTAATGAAACCGCGCCATTGTCTTTGATGATTGTCTTATTGAATTTTCTTTCCATCAATCTGGCTAAACCTTGTGTTGCCTTTTAATTGCCTTGTGATTTAACTTAATTCCATAACTCTTGTTTTCTGACAGAAGAGGTTGACCCTGTAAACGATGGACAGAGTCCATGGGAATCTGCATATATGAAGCCCATAAACGGGCACTCTCCCGCTGTTTATGCTTCACGTCGACACCGCAAGGTACAAGAGGAACAAGATGAGATGAGATCAGACTAAACGAATGCCCACCGATTCCGTTGAATATATGGCTATTGTTTTCTCACCTCGGTTAAACTGTCTTTATGTGTGACTTCCTGCACACAATACATTCCTACACTTAGTTTGTCAAACCGTAGATGTTCATGATGCTACCGTCAGCTTACTACTGTTCTTATCGTCCAGCCATGTGCAGGACATGACGATTCCTTGGGTGAGCCCAGTACCAGAGCGCTGTGTGTTGGCTGTGCAATTATGGAAGCCTCCTTGGATGGCGGGGAATACCCATTGTCTGCCCCTGCCTTCCCTTGAGGACTGACCAGGATGCCTTTGGCTATTCTATATGGGCCAGCTGGGATGGGGGATAACACCACAACAGTGAGAGTCAAACGTCCTAAGAAACCCCCGGGAAGGTTAACCCGGTCAACAAATGCCCGCAGAAGTCGGATGTGTCGGCCTAACGGTGCAAGAACGCAGCTCTACTGTAAACAGGCACAACGCAATCACGTCCGAAAAAAAACTTCGGATGAACGCAGAAGAAGTTCTTATCGTCCATTATTAATCCATTTCTTCTTCCACTTCGCACAACTTCAGACGTTTAAAGAAAGCAGCAGTCAACGTGAGCTTGTAAACATCTTCATTGAATTTGCCCTGCAACGGTGCAGGTGCACGCCGAAATAATGTTCTCTGTTCTGCATATCTTGGACACTCTTGGGGCAAATGTTTAGCCCTCATGTTACCAGTTCCACATTTACATTCGTCAGTATCTTCTATCTTTAGTTGATCAAACCTCTGGTCTTTCAGTCTATTATATCATGTGCGGAGTCTGAACATTTTCACATAACAGATACCTTGGGGGTGCAGTTAAAGGCAAATAGGAAGAAAAGACAAAGGAAATCAGGGATTTAGAATATACAAGAATGGGCAGATCAGAGTTTCCCGTGATTCCACGTGTCACTGAGAATAGACACCAATGGATGACTGTGTTGATGCTTCCGTTATGGAACCTCAGTGACCTCGGTGTCTATCCGTTCGTCTGATCTCACCTTACTATCTTTTACCGATGACTCACGTCAACGATATTACAATTATTACGATATACAATCGATATGCCTCTTTCATATTTCTTCTAGTTTAGTTATTTTCTTTATTTCACAATTAAGAGGGTCATGTTTTTTTTTACAAACAAACTTAACAATATTCGGCCTTAATGTTATAATTGGGATATTCATGTCTGGATTCTGTAATTCCAGAATTAAAAGATACACATTCAAAGACCAAAATACAAAACAGAACAAAATAAATAGATATATGGGTAGAATAAGAGTATAAAAAGTGTTAAAAAGGCAAGACGATTGACTTAATTGGACCGGGTTTTTTCTTTTCCCTTTCGCTAAGCGGGCGGGTACTCCACCTTACCATCTCCACGGGGACTTATTTAGGCGCAATCGATTCGACCAGTAACTCGTGAAAACCACAAGAAATGTGCATCATGTCCTGTGTTAACTCAAAATGTGTTTCAAAGATCTATCCAACTTTGTACGTCTCATTGTTTGTTAACAAGGTTGAAGTGTTACTAAAATATCTACCAATATTCAAGTACTGCAAGAAGCCAACTTCAGCTGTGAATTACACCCACACCAGGACAAGACAACCGTCAAGATCTGATTGGTCACGTTCTGAGACGGGTGGGTCTGGAGAAGGTTGTGACAATCAGGGAGATCGTGGGTGTTAGAGACGGAGGTCGACATAGTCGGAAAATGCTGTGAGGGCGTATATAGAAGACCATAAGTAGTTGAGCATAACAACATAGAAGACATATGTCTGGAGGGAAATGACCACCTGGCAGCTTAGCATGGCATATAATGATCAGTGACCTTACATTATTGTGATGTCGGTTCCTAAATCAATCAATCAATCAATCAATCAATCAATCAATCGTGATCAGTGCAGCAAGTCAGACAGAACTACAGAACTAATAAATACAGAAGATCTTCAGAACTAATAAATAATAAAGAACTACATAAACTAATGAATACCGGAGAACTACAGAACTAATGAATACTGTGACTATAGACAATGAAAAAAGTTTTGTTTGAATTCTAAGAAAACAATATTATGGTCATATCAAAACGACAGATTATGTACTTCTTCTGGAGTATCCTCAGTACGCCGAGTTAAGAATGATTACTGGTTCAGTGGAACAATACTAAACTCTAAGCGGTATGGAACTACGGAGGAACTCCAAAAGAAAAACGCCTGAGTTTATCATCAGAACTCTTTAAGCATGTGGGAGGTGTGTTCAAACTATGAAGCAGAAATTACTGTACTGGGAGTTAGAGCATTCCAACTCCTTTCAGCGCTTCCTGAGATATGAAGTCCGGGATACAAGGAATTATTGGTATCATCAAGGTGTAGGGTTCTTGAGCTCATTCGAAACCCCTTGATATGCTTCACATATATTGCTTCGTGTCGTTCACTTTAGAGTTGCATATGTCTGCAGTGACAGATCTCTGTACGCTAGGGTAACCGACGTGTTCATTGGTCGATCTCTTTGGTGCTTTCTAACAATTTTCTCTTATATTATTTTTATTAATGGACCTTTAGTCTCTGAGTTATGACCAAGCCACGGCTGCCTTCTCTCATGTATTGCTCTGAACAATTGCCTGTGTTCGTTTAATTTTTTCATCGTAATGTCGTGCAGCCCAGCTTATTCCTTACATTTAAGCTATGCGCCACATAAAGCAGCATGTCGTTATTACACACGTTCTTTTACATTTATTTTACGAAGTTAACAACATCCTCTAAGCGAGACTAAACGAAATGCGAACCGACCTTCATTTCTGGCCTACAGAGGACAGCCTGGCAAAACGTGCTCTGCAATATGTTCTTGCATCTTTCGAGGGATGTGCGTCACGCCTTGATATACGTCTCTCTCATGAGTCAGTGTGGCCGGCTTGAGACGCTTGCTAATTTAATGCACAAGTGTAAAGCAGGAACAGTAATGGATCAATTCCATGTCTTGAGGCATACTGCTAGCCACATATTTGCACAGACCAATCGATGGCTGATGTGGTCGATATCAGACCGACAGCCTTTACTTCCCAGAACATTTACTGATTCCCATTTTAGACTGTCGACCTGATTAGAAATGCGGATTCAAACAGATCACCACCGGGCCGGCAGGTGAGCATGCAAGCCACACCATACCGCGGCTCCACAAGGGCAAAGTGGTAAGTGGGACACCAAAGTCTTTACATTAATACTCAACTCTAGAACTAAATATGAACTCCCAAACAACCGTGGCGTTCATATAATGCTCGACCACATAAACATTAATGATGCGATCATGGAAGTAAGAAGAGTATTACCAAACTGATCGAGTTAGTTACAGTTAAAGACCCCGTTTCCGCGAACATAGCATATTGGGACCACGGTGTTAGGCCCATATGTGTAGGTAGACCGGCACACGATGTGTGATGTAGCCAGCATCACGGTGGCCGTTCTCAATTCAGTATAACGATGACCATTTGTAGCTTCCCGGAACACTTATAAGATTAGGTCGACCTAGCAGCAACATAACATTATCCTTTCAGCCAACCTTCATCATTGCAGTCAACCTTCATTGTGGGGACGGCACTTAATTGATTGAAAATAATTCCTGCCTCGTGAGGTTCTAACCTACGACCATGCCAGCGAAGTAGTCACTCCGTTATCACGGCCCTACAAAATGGTGGTGACAGAGAGATGATACCGCCCAATTGCCTAAATATTATCTTATGAAAAAACTACTTAATCTGCTAATATCGCAACATGCCATGATGCCAGGCTACCTAATATCTTATATGTCGTTCTTTTCACAGTTTACAATTCATCTTACCAGTTCTTACAATGCACTCCTTTTTGTTTTTCGCTCTTCGCAAGCCCAAAAGCACTACCTGCCTCCTTCTAATGCCAAATCCGTTTTCTCCTTGACTTTTGCTCCCGTTAGACCATCTTCATTACTCTTTTTAGGCTGTCCATGGCATTTTTTACATTCCTCCGTAAAGCTACACGCCCCTGGATGTCGAAAGTAATTACAAGATTAGAAGTATTGGCGTCATTGGAGCACTAGCGCGAAAATTATTTGCCCGTCTTCATTCTTTATCTGACCTAGGGAATCCCACGGCTGAGAACTCCACAGCGACTTGCAAAAAGTACTAATGTCTGTCCTAATTACCGGGTATGTACATCAAAGTACACCGGGCCACATCATTTTTCTGCTCTGCTTCTGCTGGGCTTTATAATCTGCATTAGTCAAGATACAATCATGGCAACTGGCACGTAGTACGAACGTGTCCTGGGAGAAACAATACGGACCGAGAAACCGATAACGATGGGGGGAAACAGTCTTTAGGGAGAATTCGTTTACTTCTTCTCTGGGAAGGAAAAGTAACCGAAATAGCTTGATTATACAGTAGGGGGAAGGGGGAAAAGACAGTACAGCACATTAGGTAGACCTACCACAAAGATAAATTGATTACCTGGGCAAACAGATAGAGACAGAGATATCCAGTAAGTCAAGTAGGTAGTAAGCAGGCAATCAAACAAAGATAAACAGAAATAACGGTATATAGAAACATACAATAGTATAGAACGGCATATAGAAACAAACTACAATACAGAACAGAATATATATAATTAAATATTAAAGAGACATTCAAAACAATGTTTTCCCACAGTGAATTTGAATAACGAAGACACAACAATATATTGCACTATTTATTGCCAAACATATTTCGCTGCATCTTGTCGGGTATCTACAGCAGAAATCACACTCCATAAACTATAGCAATAAGATACATCCTGAAATGTATTGCGTTAGTTTATTTTGTGTGATTTCTGCAATTTGTACCTGACGAGATGCAGCGAAATATGCCAGGCAATAAATTGTATAATATGTTGTCTGTGTTTTTGTTATTCATATCAAACAGACAGATATATCGGTATATATAAATATACTATAATACAGACAGATAGAACAGTATATGGACATATACTATAATACAGGCTTGCAGACGGACAGGCAGGCAAACGGGCCGAACGAACAAAGGTTAATTTCAAAGGGTTAAGAATTTAGCACACAAGCAGGCTAGCAGACAGACAAACAGACAGTCAGAAAGGCTGACAGACAGAGAGACAGGCAGACCGACAAACATGCCGAACGAACTTTATTTCAAAGTGTTAAGAATTTGGCTGGCAGGCCGTCTAACATTCTTCTTCTTCTTCGTTCATTCGGAGTTTTTTTTCCGGATGTGATTGCGTTGTGCCTGTTTACAGCAGAGCTGTGTTCTTGCGCCGTTAGGCCGACACATCCGACTTCTGCGGGCATTTGTTGACCAGGTTAACCTTCCCGGGGGTTTCTTAGGACGTTTGACTCTCACTGTTGTGGTGTTATCCCCCATCCCAGCTGGCCCATATAGAACAGCCAAAGATCCTGGTCAGCCCTCAAGGGAAGGCAGGGGCAGACCATGGGCATTCCCCGCCATCCAAGGAGGCTTCCATACTTGCAGAGCCGATACATAGCGCTCTGGTACTGGGCTCACCCAAGGAATCGTCACGTCCTGCACATGGCTGCTTAGCCTCACTTCCGTATATTGGGCCTTCCGTTCACCATAGGCTGTTCTTCCGGAAACCAGAAGTATGCAGTCTGCAGATGACATCCACACAGTGAGCTTTCGATTCGGACTTTCCATGTAATGGATTTGCTATCCAAGCAATATTCCATTTTGTGCCACTAGGACACTTTTCCACCTTTTATGAAGCCCACACAGTGGGCTTTTGATTCAGACTTTCCACGTAATGGATTTGCTATCCAAGCAATATTCCATTTCATGCCACTAGGACACTTTTCCACCTTTTATGAAGCCCACACAGCGAGCTTTCGATTTGGACTTTCCACATAATGGATTTGCTATCCAAGCAATATTCCATTTCATGCCTCTGGGTCTTCATGCACCTTTAAATGTCAACCTGTATGTAGTTAAAGTAAGCTGCGGTCAACTTGAGCTTGTTGATATCTCCATAGAGCCTGTCCTCAAATGAAGCAGGTGTGGGCCAAAATATCTTTCTCTGTTCTGCATACGTTGGGCAATCCTGCAGCAAATGTTTTGCTGTCATTTTTCCAGTTCTACAATTACATTCATCGGTATCTCCTATCTTTAGTTTATTGAACAAGTGGTATTTCAGCCTGTTATGTCCTGTGCGGAGTCTGAAGATTGCTACTTGTTCTCTTCGGTCGAGTTTGTAATATGCATCATCCTTCTGATGGCCTGGATGCTCTGATTCCCATTTGGTTCTATAAGTGCTTTTTATCAACCTCTTTGCCTCATTATAGGTTATGTCTATGTCAGGCTATGGTAGTCGTCCGCCCTCTTTTTCCAGTCTGTCAGCCTCTTCGTTTCCAGGTATACTGCAATGTGATGGGATCCACTGTATTACAACTTTTTTGGATTTCTGGCATAGACCATGGAGTGTTGCTCTTAGGTCAGCTAGTTCTGTGCTGTTATTGCTCTTCAGTATTGAGACAGCTGACTTTGCATCTCTGAAGATAGCTATTTGCTTCTCTTTATTTTCCTCCATCAGGAGCATTTCTGCTGCAGTTTTCAGAGCCTCTACCTCCAATTTGAAGTTACTTGAAAATTTTCCAGTTGCCATTGAATGTGTTTTTTTCACTCCATTTTTTAAATTTAGGAGAATTCCTCCTCCTCCATTCTCTATTGAATTTTTGGCTGATCCGTCTGTATATGCATGGGTCCAATTCCTGCTTGGGTAATGTTCTTTTATGTAGTTAAGGGTTATTTCTCTTCTTTCGGTTTCATGCTGAGTGTTCTTTTTCTCAATACCAGGAATGTTTTCTATCATCTCAGGCAGTTGCTGCTGTCTCCAAGCTGGGAACTTGTGTGCATTGTGTATGGGCTTGACTGTTGATATGTTAAGTATAGGATCTGCCCTAATCCTTCGTTTTGCAGTTTCTACAAAGTTGCTACGCTTCAGTCTTCCCTTTTCAAAACCATTAAATCTGTTGTACATAGGGTGGTCTGTCAATCTTCTAAATTTTTCTGCTTGTTGCTGGGCTCTGCTATCTCTTCTATCCTGCATTGGTTGTAAACAAGTGATCTTTTCTAGTTCATTAATAGGCGTTGTCTTCAAGCTTCCAGTTATGATTCGCATTCCTTGGTTTTGGACTCTACTTATTTTGTTAAAGTTTGACTTAGCTGCTGTTGCCCAAGTTGCAATGCCATATTCCAGTACTGGCCTCACCCGTCCAGTATATAACTTCTTGAGAACTTTCTCATCTGCTCCCCACGTTGTACCAGCAAGCTTTTTCATGATTGCCATTCTCTGCCTTGCTCTTGTTCGATTTTTCTCAACCTGTGTCTTCCATGTCAGGCGACGATCAAAGGTGACTCCTAGATAGTTTGGATTTTCTTCATGGCGCAATATTTTTCTATTCAATACCAGCTTAGGTTGCTGAGTTTTATTTGAGAGGGAGAATACTGTGCATGTTGTTTTCTCCTCACTTATCTTCGCTAGCCATGATTTTGACCAGTCCTCTAGCGCTAATAAGGCTTGCTGTATTCTGCTGTTAGCTGTACTAATATATTCTTCAGATGTCCATATGGCTACGTCATCTGCAAAGGAGGATGTGTGTACTCTGGCTGGAAAATTTTCTGTGATGTCATTTATATATGCTAGGAATAATGTTGGTAAAAGAACTCCTCCTTGGGGGACACCTTGCTCCAACAGCATCATTTTGCTTGTTTGTCCTTGTACTTTTGGCCTGGCAGTTCTGTTCTCAAGGTAGTGGCTGATCCATTTATACATTTTTCCACAAACATGCATGTTTTGCAGTTTTACTTTCACTCCTTCCTTCCATACTTTATCAAATGCTTTTTCTAAATCTATCCAGACTGCTAGTGTGTGCTTTTTCTCTTGGAAGGCATCCTCTATTTCCTGAGCTATATAGGTTATTTGATCTTCAGTGGATCTGTACTTTCTGAATCCTGCTTGGTGTGGTGTTAAGAGTTTGTTTTCTTCCAGATGCCATGTTAGCCTGCCATTGATAATGCGTTCCATTAATTTTCCTACACAGCTAAGTAGACTGATAGGTCGATAGCCATTTGGTTCTTCCAGGTCTTTTCCTTTCTTTGGGACTGGTATTAGTATAGCTTCCTTCCATGCCTGTGGGACTATTCCTCTCTTCCAGCTGTTATTTAGGACTGCTAGTAGTTTCTTCTTTGCCTTGGTGCCTAGTCCTATTAGCATTTCATTTGTGATACCATCCTTTCCTGGTGATTTCTTCTTTTTTAGGGTATTCATTGCCTGTTCCATTTCTTCCAGATTTGCCATCATATATTCTGCTGATGTCTCTGTATTTCTATGATGTATCTGTTTGTCTTTGATTGCTTTCTTCTGTTCGGTTGTAATATCAATGTGGTTTGCATTTGCACAGTGTTCCATTAGTGCATTTGCAGCCTTTTTTCCTGTAAGCAAGGCATTTCCTTGTTTAATTGTTATTTGTTTGTTTCTAGGTCCTTCATTGTTCATGGCTTTCACTAGTTTCCATAGTTTGTTTCCATCCCTGTCAAAATTCAGGTTTTCTGTTTTTTTCCTCCAACAATCTCTTGTTGTTTGATTTACTGTTCTTTTATATTTTGCTGAGATGGCTTTGAGAGAGATGTTCGCTTCAATTGTTTGTTCTCTCTCTCTGCTGTCTTCCTGGCATCTTCAACTTTGTCCTCCAAACTTTGTAGTTCTTCAGTCCAGTATGGTTTGTAATTTTTCCTCGCTCCTCTAGGAATGGACTCAGTGGCTGCCTGTATTATCGCTATGTTTAGACTTTCCACCATTTGCTTTATGTTGCCATATCGTGTATTTATGTTTTCACAATATTTGTCTGTTAGTATGGCAAATCTGTCCCAATCTGCTCGTTTGTAATTCCAGCGGGGCAAGGGCTTTTGCTCCTGTGGAACATACTCTATATTCATTACAAGCTTTATTGGTGTGTGGTCACTAGCTGCTAATTGGTCCAGCACATGGCGATCGATTTTGTGGAGGATGTCTCCTGTGCAGAAAGCTAAGTCTAGAGTAGAAGTGGTAAGCCATCTTCTGAAGTAGAAGCTCGGTGTGTCATCCGCTTTGTTGAGTAGATGGAGATTTGAGTCTATTTCCCAGTCTTCCAATTCATCTCCTCTTTTGTCAGTATCTGGGTATCCCCATCTTTCTGAACGGCTATTAAAATCTCCGACAATAATGCAGTTTGTGTCAGTTATATTCATTTTTGAGAGTGTAAGGTCCTTATCTACTGAGCTATACAGATTGTAGATTCTTATTTTCACGTCCTTTATCATTATATAAACACCTATAATTTCCGTTTGGTTGTCAGAGATCACAGATACTTTGCTGCAAGGTATTGTATTTCGTGTAAGTATTAGAACTCCTCCTTTGTGTCCTTCGCAGTCGAAACGTGTGGCCTGATATCCTCTGACTGAGAATTTGTGATTGGCGTTGAGGTGTGTCTCTTGAATGCATGCCACATCTATTCTATCTTTATGAAGACGCTGTGTTAGGGAGTCTTTCTTCTTGTAAACTCCTTCGGCATTCCACTGTAGTATGTTGAGTGTCCGGGGTATTTGGTCAATAGCTCTTAACCTACTCCTCTGTGCCTTGACTCCACAGCACAGGGGAAGGTGACCACCAGTAGTCATGGGTGGACCCCCTCGAGGCAGGGGGCCCGGCACTATCGCCGCCTGATGGGACTTCACGGGATTAGCACCATAACGATTAAGTCTAACATTCTGTCCCACGGTCAGGCAGGCAGGCAGGCAGGAAGACGCAGTGTTGCGGGGAGGCACGGTGAAAAACAACTATACACACAGAAGTACATCCCTACAGACGTGCTTGATGTAACGTTTTCCCAGATGGCCCTTCTAATCATAGCTGGTCTTACCAAGTCCACGTGTACCACGCCCTGTGTATTCATGCAGTCCACTATTAGCCCTTAACAACAATCAAGCGGCCATTAAGAATCTTTGCTCTGGCTTCAAGCACTCTTACACATTGTTTCAGCTAGCATAATTCTAGCCCAACAACTGAACACAAGTTAAGGGGTAATTAACGGCCGCTTCTGTGTGATAACAATGACAGAAAGACTTCCTAAGAATAAGAAGAAAGCAGAAACATAGTGCTGGATTCTCTGGCTTAAGACGAAATACAAAGTACGCGTGACAACATCTTTAACATGAAGGCAATTATAGAAAAAAGGCAGAGTATAATGAAATTCTATACTCCAGTTTTATAGACTCATCATCAACATCATGTGCCATGCAGAAAAAGGTGCCTACCATGGTTGGCTATCCCACACAACCACCAGAATCCTGGATTCGGTCTGTGCTCTTGTCACGACTATGTTATGTCGCCAAGCCATCCAGGTGTTCCTTTCGTTGTCTTCCCCTAACTATTTTCCCTATCAATGTTGCCAATTGTTGTCATTCAATGTTTACGTGTATTTCTCCTCTTAGTGTGCCCACAATTATTGTCTGACTACACCTTATTTCTCCAATAAATTTACGGTTTGCATTTGACTCCTGAATCACTGTTCCGTTCGTTTTTCTGCCCGTCCATCTTATTCTTTGCATTTTTCTCAGAAACACATTTCCTCATTAAATATTTGTCAGCGTGTCTGCTTACTGTCCTTGTTTCACGTGCATACAGTAGTTTTGATTCTATGCAGCACTTCAACATTCTTTTGTCTCACGGCAATGGACAGTTGATGTTGTTTTTTTTGTTTTATTGGTGAGTATGTTAGCCATTTTGCAAAAGGCTACTAGTCTACACCAACTAACATATTTGTTCATGTAACACGCCATTATGATGTTTCCCTACACCATCTTTTCGCTGCACAGATTGGCTTAATCAGCCGCCTGCAAGTCTGTTCTAGGGCTGACAGATAACAACATGGGCCCCCCTGAACATCCATAGCCAAGCAACCAGGGAGCAGGAGCCAGGTTCAATCTTCAGATGGTGGATGTCCTTGTTGACGGCACTCTGCTCTGGATGGAATATGTCACGCACAATATGTGCCAGATATGTATTTAGTTGTTTAACATACGCTGAGGGAAGCAGCCGAGCAATATTACCGTGACCTTGTATATGTGATGTAAATGTATCTCTACAGTAATATGACATTTGACCGAACAGCGGAAGCCCAGATGCAGTTAGATCGACAGCAACAACAGCAGCATAAGCTATAGAGCTGTATTATATTTTACATGCGGCGATAAATCCATGTTTCAATTACCTAAATAAGCTACAGCTGACTTGAGTTGAGCGAAGAACCGACATCGCAGCACTCGAGACATTCCCATACACGCTCCGTTCACACCATCAACAACCAGAAAAAGAGTCCCAAAAATAATGGCATCAGTTGTAATCTAATAATGATGTGTCCATCTGGCCATTCCTCGGGGAACTGAGTGTCGCCCAGATCCCGTGGTCGCTCCCTGTCACACCATTCTCTCCAGGCTATGGTGGTGTTTTTCTTCTTCCACACTATACAAACGATCCCAAAAAGGCCCTAGCCACATCTGTCTTATTGTGTACCAATACCCCACCCAGGGGTGCAGACCCAGCCAATCTGTCCGCCTGCTCGCTTCCAAACACACCAGCATGTCCTGGGGGGGGGGGGGGGGGGGAAGAGAAATCCAACGGATGCTCCCTATATTTTATTTTCTTTTTTACTTGAAGTATGTCACTCTGCACTAAGCATGCCTGTCTTCTATATAAGCTATACTACTTACGTACTACGTGTATTCTTCTTCTTCCTGTTCTTCTTCGTATTCTTCTTCCTTTCATCTTTCAGAGGGCCTCAGGCCTACAATCGACTCATGATGAACCCTTATTTTATTTATACATAATTTATTTGAACTTGCAGTTCAAGTTTCCTACAGGATTAAGTAACGAGTCTAACGCCAACCCTCCTTGCTTTCCTCTTCCTGCTGCTCTGCAAAAGCTGTTAAGACCACCTATAAGCAGCATTGTTTTAGTAATAAGCAACCAATTAACTCAGCGCGAGCCATACCACTAAAGAGAGGGAGAAGGGGGAAAACAAACCAGTCATAATGTGGTCATTCCGAAACCTGCTCCGTCTTACACCGGAAACGATTTAAGAGCTGACACTTCCGGTTCCTTTCTACGATATAGGAAATGACACAAGGCGGAGAGGTGAAAGTCTTCACGTGCAATAAGTGTAGATACCAATCACCTCCTTGAGGAAGTCAATCAACTCACGATGAAACGGTTGCCTATGAGAGTGTGTAGAAGTGACCGGCGACATAAAACCGGGACAGCAGACGAGCCACTGAAAATAGAAAGTGAGAATGGGGGGCCAACGCGATGCTCCGATAAAGAGCTGGCTAACTGTTAACATGTTTAGCAAAAGAGCAAATTGTGGACGTCATGGGGTTATGGTGGTTAATATCATGGCGATTGACAGTAACAACAGTTCTGTGGGAGCAGCAATAGGGTAGCGGTTACACACTTGCCTACCGACCCGGTGGTCATGAGTTCGCATTGAGGCGGATGTTTTAAACTGACCTTGGCTCCCAGAATGCAGGCGTAATACTGACCACATAACCCACCCAGTGCCAATTAGTCTATGCAAATATGGGTATAACAACATGTGCCCCGTTGCGCTTTATGGCTTGTACAAGTGTCCCTATAGGGTTGTTTTTTCGCATATCCTTTGTAGGACATCGCTGTCAACACCAGCATTTTACCGCTGTTGTTGATTTCTTGGCGAGATTACGCTCAGTAGTTTGCCATTGCTTTCTGATCGGCCGGTTCCCTTATCCCGTAAATCACCAACGCGGCGAAAACCGCTACCAATTCTCGCGTGCTGCGTTACCCTACGTGGATAAACGGGATTACGGAGAAAGTCGTTTAACCCCTATGCCAGGAAGACCGGCATCCCTATAGTTACCCTTAAATGCCGATTGGTCAATAAATGGGTCAAGCACCATAAAACCTACACGCTTTAAGTCCTGTAAAAGGGTACTTGACTTGATGTGACTTACAGTTTTCGTATCAGGTAGTCAAGAAAACCATGCACTACATTTGTTTGTAGAAATATAAAAGGCGTCATTCCATCTCTGGTACCAGAGTCTGTTCAATTAACAATGGCTGCGGAAATATTAACATGGTTAACAATTTGATTCGCTGGACTATGTGTTCATCTCTCTCTCTCTCTCTCTCTCTCTCTCTCTCTCTCTCTCTCTCTCTCTCTCTCTCTCTCTCTCTCTCTCTCTCTCTCTCTCAGCTTTGTTTTCATGATTCTATGACACCATGTTAATCGTTCTGTTCTCGTTCCCAGATGAGGGTTACATGTTGTTTTTTTGTGGTTTTTTGTTTGTTTGCTGTTTTGTTTGGTTGTTGCAGATATGTATGTAATGATACTACACGTCTCCTAATCTTTCGGGTAGTGAGATCAGACACTTAGCTCTCTCGTATAAGTGCGAAAAGCTGAAGGCTCCGTAGCGCACGTTTACAATCCCATGGCAGTTAGAAATCGCAAAAAGTAGGCCTTCAAGCTTCAGTGCTGGGACTAGTGCTAGGTAAGAAAACCCACCCGCTGGTAGACAGAGCCCTTTACCCAGGACGGAACCAGTGTAGAGGAAGCAACCCTTTCAGGAATGCATGTCGAAGTATGCCTACTGACTACTGAGGTGCATAACTAGATGTTATACACTAACTTCGAAAGAGGAAAGAAAGAGTTCCGTTCTACGCAGGAACCTGCTAATAAATGTGTGTAGTTTATTCATGACTATTTTAGTCGTTCCCCAGGTTTCTGATCCAGACATTAGTACTGACTAAACGTTAGAGATAAATATCCTAGGTTTAGTCAGGAAAATGGCTAAAGGAAATACAAACATGATCGGGAGCAAGTTACAGCGTCAGCGACGGAACAAAGAAATGTGACTAAAAGCAGCAGCGTACCAACTAATAAAAGAAAAAGCAACAACAGATCAACTAACACAATAAAGACCGTCACAGAACATGTTGCATGCATTATGATGGCAGGATTTATTATTTTTAAAAATATAAAATTAGAAGAATGTGGAATGCGCCTGGCCCTGCAGCCAGCAGGGTTAGGATCGGCTAGCCTCTCCCAGGAGGGGTGAAGAGCGAAAATTAGTAGCCTGCCGATGACCCGCAGACTACACAAGTCAACCCCCACCTCCACGTGGTGCAGACCGGGCAACCATGACCGCGAGGTCATGGGCTAACGGGGCTATGGCTCGCCATAGGGGATGGACTCCCTGTGGTCAGATTAGTGTCCTAAACCTGCGACTGGCCTAGCAAGCCGGCAGGGGATCTTCATACTGCTCGTAGAAAAACTAAGATTTCGAACAACTTCTCAACATCCCATCAGATGTCACAGGAATTCAAGAGACCTACACAGATGTCACCGAGGAACTAGAACCAGACATACTAAAAGAAGAAATTATAGAAGCCATCAGATTAGCCCCATTGAACAAATCACCAGGACAGGATGAAATACCAAATGAACTAATTAAAGCAGCAAGGGAAGTAGGAACAGCTTGGCTACATAGACTATTCAACCATGTTTGGGTAGAACAACAGACACCACGAGACTGGGGAAACGCCATAATTATCCCAATTTGGAAAAACAAAGGCAGCAAAAGAGATTGCACACAATACAGAGGCATTTCACTGTTGAGTCATACTGGGAAAATATTTTGCAAAATTCTTGAAAAAAGATTACGAACTACTTTAGAACCCCAGCTAAGCGAAACGCAGCTTGGATTTAGGAAAAACAAAGGATGCACAGACGCCATTTTTGCTCTTAGACAACTTATAGAAAAATCAATTGAATTCAATGAAACACTCTACTTAGCCTTTGTTGACCAAGAAAAGGCATTTGATAGGGTAGATAGAAACAAGCTGTGGGAAATCCTTAAACAATATGGAGTGAGTACACATCTAACAAACCTATGTAGAAGTTTATACGACAACAGTGAATGCATAGTGAGAGCAACTGGAGGACACTCAGAACCCTTCACCATAAGATCTGGAGTACGACAAGGTTGTGTCCTGTCCCCTCTCTTGTTCATAACATATATAGACAACATATGTAAAGAAACCAGCCAAGCAGAGACAGCAAGAATACCGCATGACGAGAACACAGAAGAAGAACCATCTGCAAATCTAACCATTAGAGAACTCCTGTTTGCGGACGACCAAGCACTAATAGCAAAATCAGAAGCTGAATTACAAGACCACATGAATAGTCTAAACGAAATGTGTAGGGAACATAACATGAAAATTAGCACAAGCAAAACAGAGGTAATGACTATAACTAAAGAAGAACAAACAGCAACAATTCACCTAAACGAACATCCCTTGAAACAAGTAAAGAGCTTCAAGTACCTAGGAAGTATAATATCATCAAATGGCAGATCAGAAGACGAGATCGAAAATAGGTGCAATAAGGCAAATCAACTCATTGGACAAATGGCACCAATACTAAAGAACAAACATGTATCAATAACTACTAAGAAAGCACTTTACCACACAATCTTCCTACCAACTCTGTGCTACCAATGCCAAACCTGGACAATGACAGAAAAAGAGAAAAGAAAAATCACAACAACAGAAATGAGGTTCCTGAGAAGAATACTCAACGTATCAAGAAGAGATAAGATCAGAAATGAAGAAATCAGGACTAAAGTGGGGGTTAAAGCTGCTCTAGATTTTATTAGAAAGCAGCAAGTCAAATGGTTTGGCCATGCAAGTAGGCTACCAGTCAACAGCATGCCACAACAGGCAATGACGTACAGACCAGATGGAAACAGAGGAAGAGGCCGACCACGTAAACGCTGGACGGAGGGAATAACAGAATCCATGGGAATGTCGATATACGAAGCCCATAACCGGGCACTCTCACGAAGTTTATACTTCACCTCGACACCGCAAGGTACAAGAGGAACATGATGAGATGAGAATTAGAAGACGGTAACAAAGGCAGCAAAGGAATGAAGATATGCGGGGAGTTGCAGCATTCCCACAAATAATAAGAATTTAACAACAAAGAAGACTAAGAATTTTGCTCAAATGAGCACAAAGCGAAACCTTTGTAGGTACGCTAAGATCCAGCTGCTGTAGACGACACTAGTGTTCAAGCAATGCAAACAGCGCAGATCACGATGCCTGGGATGAGACTGCAAGCATTTATCATTTTTCAAAACAATAGTAGATTCATCTGCAGCACGCCAGGTCAATTACGTGCGCGCAAGAAACGTAAAGCAGCTCTGGAATTCCCTTCTTCTGTTATGATCCTGGACGGCCGTTGGCATTTCTGGAGTCCGACGCGGGACAAACTCGGTTTCAGATATCACTTTTATATTCCAGATCGTGTCTTGTTACTCACCTTAGTTCAAGTTTATCGTTTTCTACCGTCTCATCTCGCATTACCATTAAGCCAATCTAGCGCCATTTTTATGCCTAATTGTAATTGGCGTAGATGGTTTATTACCAATATGTTGATTTGCTTTTTATGTTAGGAAGAGGGTAGGAAAGACACTATGAGAAGCACTACGAGCCCCGATAACTTTTTAAAGCAGGCAATCAACGAAGATACTGGAGAATGTTTCTTGTTCTGCATGCCATTTGAGAGCAAATAGCTCCAACCAAAAAGTGCCAAAAAGAGAGCCGCGGTAGCGTAGTGGCTTGAAGTTTGACAACTGCCGACCCAATGGTCATGGGTTCGATCCGCATAGGGTCAGGTTCGAATTTTTAAAATTGAATTTGGCTGCCAGGTCGGCCCTGTCTAAAATCGGTACCAGGAAATGCCTTATGAAGTAAAGGCTGGCGGTGTAATACTGACCACATCACCCACCCAGAGCCGATTGGTTTATACAGATACAGGCCTAGTACTATATGTTCAACGCGCATTGAGATGTGTAACGTGGCTCTTTGTTTTTATTAAAAGTACAAACAGCCACTTGAGATATCTCCTGCAAATATCATGTCCAACTAGGGGGTCAGCAAGGCCGAATGGATCAGAACGCGTGTTCTTAAACATCCCTTGTGCTGATGTCGAGGTAAGGGATTCAGCCCCTACACCGGACAGTTGGATTAAAATGTTGACTTCTCGTCTTTGACTTGGGGACGTAAATTACAAGTACCTCTGAAGTCGTAGTGGATCCGCTTGATGGCGAGGGACACAGGTAAAAGGGAAAGCTAATCCACACGTAAAATTCAGCCCAGTGTGTAGTGTGTATGGACTACGCTTGAGTTCATAGCGAGCGAGCGCACACACAAGGAAATATCCGACTAATATTTCTAGAAGCATTAGTTACTTTTAGCACCATGTATCAAATCATTCCTAGTATGAACAGAAACTCATTAATTATCATGTGCCATGCTGATAAGCGTGGGCGGTCATGTTTCGCCATCTCACTCGATCACCAGAGTCGTGGATCAGCTCAATGATCGTGTCTCGACCATACCACGTGGCCAAGTCATCCAGCTAGTTACTTCTCTGCCTTCCCCTTGTTATCTTTCCTTCGATCTTGCCAGTTAACAGAAGCTACAGAGCCCCTTTTCACGCCATGAGGTGTACTGGGTATATTGTACTAGCCCCATATTTTAGAACAATCGACACTGAATGGGTGGTATGGTCAATATCATGTCGTCCACCTTTACTTTCCAGGACATTGTAGAATGTCAACGAGGGAGCAGAGTTCAATTTTTAAAATCCCTACATTCTACTACATAACCACCGGGCGCAGTGTGCTCGCCATTGCACTGCCGTGAATCCCTTTCCTAGAAAATTAAGCTAATTATTTTTAATTGCCTTTGACTAACAGCGGTTAAACTCTACATGTCATGCCAAAATTCACCGTGTGAATACATGATTTTATAGAACGTTGATAAAGATGAATAGACATTATTCTACATTGCCTTATCTTAGTTCCTCGTGTTTTCTTCTTGGTCTACACAATGAGGGGCAATGTATGCAACCGACTTTTGCTTTGTCTCGGAATGCAAAACATGGCTTGCTACGGCGAGAATGGATGAAGTATACAGGATACACTTACTTTCATGAACTAAGTGGATAGACGGCCTTGGTCGTGTGGGAGGAAAACCCGGCGTGAGTGATGTTAAAATTTTAAATCCGGCACGAGAAAGATTACTATACTTAACAATATCTATTGGTATTCATTAAGGGGAAAATACTACACGGAGAGACGGGGGTGGAAGGGGGGGGGGGGTGTGATGGATGGCATAGAACAGGAAATATACAGCCAAAGACAGTCCCTTGACACATTCAGCTGTATTAGTGTTAGACTTTCACGTGTACAAGGTGACGGCAAAACATGATACAGCCACCAGCATCCTTTATCGTCTTATTATCCCGGACCATTTCCAGAAAATTCTGAAATCTACCCAGTACCTATTTTGCGAAAGTGGATCGACCCCTAAGTCACACTGATCGGGGGAAAAAAATACAATCATGACTTTATTGGAGACTAAATCTGGACTATTGTGACAGCTGATATACATTTCAACTACACGAACAACAGATCCGAATAGATGCATCTGTTGTCTCGTGCAGTGTGAACGCTGGACACCATGTTTTTCGCCCTTGGCTGAAATAGGAATCCGATTCACAACCCACGGATCCTGAGTATTAAGAGAACACCGCGTTTCTCTTAAAAATACATTTAAAAAAAACAACAACATGAAAACTGTGCTAATAATGCTGCCTTTAATTGTAGTGAAACCGGTTACTCTTAGGGTTAGAGCCAGACGTTCAAGCTTAAGGGCACTCCAAAACTGTCCAAAACTGACGTTTCCCGAATATCTCGACCTTAAAATATATCACTCTAGTTGTTTAACCGTCTCGAGAGTCTTACAATGTCACTGTGTCATACAAAGAACCTGTAGTGAGTGAAACAACCATGGATAATGGTGGAATACTGGCAACTATAAATGACCGAAAACACAACACAGGGTGCCACAACACAGTTGAGACTGATGAAATGTGGGTTCAAAGTGGCACCGGGCCAAGAAACATGAAGGATGCAACTATAAATGACAGACTTGTGGACGAAACAATAACACAGGGTGTCACAACATGGTTGAGATTTCCGGGGTTCGGTAATTTGCCGTAGATGCACATGAGAGGAATCTAAAGAGTGCATGATGTAAGTGTGCCGGCGAAATATTCACGTTACAAAACCTGCAGCATCGATTTAACTAGAATGATTCCCTACACACTTGACGGATTGAATGGTCCTGCTAAGAATGAAAAAAAAAAAAAAACAACAACAACAACACACAAACTATTGCCTTCATTTACTTAATTTAGGTCTTCGTCTCAACGCGTGGGTTATTTTGGTTTTCTATCTTAATTTTATCACGAATATTTCTTATTTATAAACTCAACGTTTGTAATTATTTGTTCCTCGTTAATCTTATTGGGCTAATCACCATGGTTAATAATGTTTCCGTTTTACTCTAGTTTTTCTTTTTTTTTTCTCTCCCAGTTCTTCCAATGTTTCGCCTCTTTGACCATTCATTCCCATATTTTTTTGCGTCCGGTCTTTCCCCCGTCCACCTTTTTTCTTTTTTTTTTTGCAATTGTCTTATGTGGGGTATTTCATGTCATTTCACCCATATTTACCTCTCTTTACTTTGTTTTACCTTGTTTTCTCCTTCTTCACCCGTAAACACACCCCCCCCCCCCCCCCACCCCCCACGGTTCATAGGCCTCCAGCCAGCTCACGCCAAGCCGTCGTATATTGTGCTATTTACTCCATCTCTTTCCCTTATCACTCGTCTCTGTCTCTAATTCTCTTCTCCGCGTGTTTCAGGTCGCCCTATACATCGTTTGCTCTATGGTTTCCAAAGAAATAACTTTCCAATCACACTATTTTCAGGCTCTCTCAAAACGTAACCATAATCATGGTCAGTGTCTTTCCTCGCCTATTGATCGCTGAAATCTGTCTAGTTCTCGACTGAAAGCTCCACGTGAGTGACCCGGCATACCACTTTAATCCTTCTGTTGTGCGCGGCTCCCAGTTCATGAGTAACTGTGTAGCTGTTATCCATGTTTCTGATACAAACAGCAGCATTGATTTCAGGCTGAAATTAAATATTTTAACTTCGGCACTAATTTAACTTTACTTTGGCTTCCACAAACGTTTTAGTGTTATGACAGCTCCTCGTGTCTTTTTTATTCTAAGTTTGTTATCTCTAACTGTCCGTCACCCCCCTCCCAAACCACCATTTCGCGTACATTGGTACCTACATAGGCGAATGATCCCGCCAACTGAAGCAAGGTTTCTCCATTGGAGATTGGGTTAATATTTGTTATTGCTATTTCAAATGTATCTGTTAGTTTACTCTCATGAAGAACACAGGATGTCATGTCTTTATATGTTGCCTTTATAAAGTCAGTTGTTTTCTGTCGGATCCACTTGTGTCTCGTCAATTTCCAAGGGATAGAGGTCAGCGTGGCCGAAACAATAAAGGCGTTTGCTCTTAAACTTCCAGTGTGCTGATGCCACACCGGCCAGATGGACTAACATATTGACTTCTCGTCCTTTACAAGTACCTCATAAGTTGGAGTGGGTTCGCCTGATGGCGAGCTACACTGGTAGTAGGGAAAGCTAATCCATACGCAAACGTCAGTCCAGTTCACTCATAATACAATCACATGCATGGACTACACTTGAGTTCTAATCGAGCGAAAAAAAAAAAGATAGCGGTAGAGGACCCATTTCCATGCCATGAAACTAACTGGTTATATTGTGCCAGTCCGGTACTTGTATAGACCAATCGGCACTTGATGGCGCTGATGTCACAGACTTTGGGATCTTTTCTCGAGGACATTCTGGTGTTGTGAGAAGCGGGCTCGTTGCATATCCTTTACAGGACGTTGCGGTCAACCCCCGCATTTTTTGGCTGTTCGTGATGTCTTGGCAAGTTTACGTTCAGTAGTTTTCCATTGCTTTCTGAACAACCGGCACTCATACCATTTCATTTTTAAAAAAAAACTTAAGGCGGTCTGCTGCCAAATCGCGGACAAATTAAATTGACTGGGGCTGAGCCGTTTGGTTTGGTTCTGGTGCATGATGGAACAGATGTGATCAGATTCTTTTGGGATCAAGCGTACAGAGTGAAGGAACCGATAAATCACCATGGCCTGGAGGGAGTGCTTCGGCAGAGAGTGACCGGAGGTTCTGGCCGACACTCAGTACTCCGGGAAGGGACCGGACGGACACATAATGAAACGGCAGCTGGTACTATTGTCCAGTTGTTGAAGATGCGGTCGGAGCTCGTACGAAAATGTCCCGAGTGCTGTGATGTGGGTTCTTGATTCACCTCAAGACAACAATATCTGCACTAAATCAATTCACTACCAGTGACAGTAAACAGGACTTGCTAAGCATCCTGTTGATCACTTCAAAAGTATGAATGTCCGTGAAGAACACTGCGTTTCGGCACGTATCCACCACGTATTGTTGCATCTTTGTAGGGTCACGGTGTACAATATTTGTGAAAGTACTACTCAAATATAAAGGTCATTTAAATTTAGACCAGTATTTCCCAAAGTGGGTAGCATCTGTATAATAAGCGGGCACGGATAGATAGATACAGGATCTGTGGTCATAAGTGAATAAACGAGGGTTAGTTAATAAGTAAGTCACAAATGGCTGTAGAAAACTAACTAAAGATGATAACAACTTGAAACCAGTTTGTTTTTGTACATACATTGTCCCTTTATTTCTCAACATAATTTCCACCAACATTGATGCACTTATGCCATCATTTTATCAGTCCTCCCAAACAGGTTGCATAGAACTGCGTGCTTTGTTTTCATTGACCTACCATCCCACAAAAATGTGTGACTTGCTTATTGACTCACCCTCGTAACGTTTTCTACCCAACTATGCACCGCTTTACGGGACAAACATTTGTTAGCATAAACAGGAAACTCATCTTGGCGGGAGACATTTCGCGAATGACGCCGAAGTTGAATGTGAAGTTAAAACGTAGTTTAGAAAACAGAGCACGCAATTCTATGCATCCGATTTGGAAAGACTGATAAAACGATGGGATAAGTGCAACAATGTTGGTGGAAATTATGTTGAGAAATAAAGGGACAGTGTATTTATACACAATGTTTCAGCGTTCTCACATGTCTGTGTCAAGTTTGGGCTTAATATCAACTTGGAGAAGACTGTAGTTATGTACCAGCCAGTTTCAGCGAATAATCACACTGTGTCGAATATCAAAGTGAATGGACATAGACTAAGTGATGTGGACAAATTCACCTATCTTGGCAGCACTGTGTCACAAGCTGCCACAATTGATGACGAAGTGAATGCAAGAATCTCAAAGGCCAGCGCGGCCTTTGGCAGACTGTACAAGAATGTATGGGACAGAAATAGAATAATCCTGCAAACAAGGCTGAAAGTCTACAAAGCAGTTGTATTATCCACACTGCTATATGCTTGTGAAACCTGGACTGTTTATGAGCGACACGCTAGGAAATTAAACCACTTCCAAACAGTCTGCCTTAGGAAGCTACTGAAGATTAAATGGCAAGACAAGATCCTAGACACTGAAGTCCTAGAAAGAGCGTCCATGCCCAGTATCCATACTATACTAATGAAGAATCAGATTCGCTGGGCTGGTCACTTAACTCGCATGCCAGATCACAGGCTCCCTAAACGAATTTTTTACGGCGAGTTGCGTTGTGGTAAACGCTCCCAAGGCGGCCAGAGGAAACGCTTTAAAGACACCCTGAAAATCCCACTGAATGCTTTTGGAATTCATCATGACACCTGGGAGACTGCAACCAGAGACCGAAATTCGTGGCGTGCATCATTACACAAGTGTGCAGTCACGTGTGAGGCAACCAGGACTGCAAGAGCTGTGAAGAAAAGGCAGGACAGAAAAACCACTGTAGGAAAGCCTCCTCCAGAAACGTCAAGCATTCTTTGTCCACATTGTCAAAGAACATTTCGAGCCAAAATAGGCCTTATCAGCCATTTTAGAACTCACGGCTGCATACTTTCAACCCCACTGGATGAAATGAATGGTCATCATCATTTTTGATATACAAACAACAGAACAGAACAACAACAGACCATGTGACCCGGCCATACATGTGTTTATCACTTTGTCCATCTATTGCTCTTTTCCCAACAATTCTGATTATCACGAAGTTTTCCAGTTTACTTCTCCTTATAATGTTTCTAAATAATCATGACTAAGTACATTTTCTCCAACCAATTTACTGTTTTCGTGTGTTGCTTATAGCACTGTCTCATTCGTTTTTCTGCCCGTTTATGGTATTCTTCGCATTTCATCAGAAACTACATTTCCTCTGCTATTAGATGTTCCTCAGCTTGTTCGCTTATTATCCATGTTTTACAACCATACAACAGTACAGGCTCCGTAGAGCACATCAAAACTCTTTTTCTCACTGCAACTGACAGCTTTTTACTGGTGAGTTTGTTTTCCATCTTGCAAAAGGGTGCCTTAGTCTAGCGATTCTTGCTCTAATCTCTACAAGGCATCTGCCATCAGATGAACATTATAACTCTTCCGAGATAGTTGTACCGATTCAACTGTTCAAGAATTGTCCCATTTACCAATGATCACAGCATCTAATCTTCATTATAGGATAATTCATGTCATATATCAGGGTATCAGAAACTGGTCCAAATATATGAAGTTAGCAACATATATCTAAGACGTTTCATGGCATAAAAAGGGATTCCTTTTTTTTTTTTTTTTAAAGATCCTGTTTTCTTTTTACCTCATAAAAACACACCTTTGTTTTAAGATAATCTATCACAAATTTTAACCCTGACTATGAACAAGTAATAGCAGAAAGTTAAAACTAGTCACACTCTAAGCTTCTCATATTTGCATTGATCGTGTGAACTTTTTTTTCCCAACGGATTCTCTAGCTATGGTGTACAGCCCAAAGCCCAACATACTCTATTACTCGGAATTACTGCATCAGCCATATGTCAGAACAATTGAACAGTCAGAGGCCAGGACTGTGACAAAATTCCTGATGTTACAAAAGAAAATACCTAAAGAACAACACAGGAAGACGAAACCAGTGTTTCCTGACTTCTACCTTTCGCACGCTTCGTTCCACCCCCCCCCCCCCCCTCTCTTTAATTTAGTGTAGAGAGTTTGAGTATGACCGCTCAAATATTGCTGATGTAACAAGATCTGGTAACCGTTTTGAGAAAGCGACGACAGAAATGCAGCAAAATTGAAGAAAATCATTGAAAATTGCCAACTGCTGAGATAGGTAGTGTGCAAACTTACTGAAAAAAGGTTAATATAATTGTACACAAAAGACTAAACATGTAAAAAAAAAATATGTGTGCCCATTAGGTTCCGAGCTGTTCACTCATGAGCAGATGCGACATGGGTACTGATGTCGACAATTACTCGCTGTCAGGAAACATGTTGACGACAATGGTAATAGTAGATAAGACTGGGCTCACCATTTTAACACCCAATTCAAAACTTCTAACATGCAACGGAAAACACCGGGTCTCCCAACTTCTATCAAGCCGAGAGCCCGAACATCTGCAGAACGTGCGATGCTGTTTCCTGGGACGCCAGCGATGTACTAGCGAAAGATTACACGCATCGTGGCAACAAGGTTAGAGGACTGTACTATGCAGATCTCTACCAAAAAATAAAAAAAAGGTTGTAGCCCGAAAGCGAAGGGATAAAACGTACACAAAATATGTCTTTGCTTCAAGACAACCCGCCCTCTCATACAGCACGGCTTGTACAGCCAGCAGCCAAAAAATGTGAAAATTATCGCATGGCTAGATACAGAATAGGCCAGCATCACGTGCAGCTATTCTAGTAGCAAATCCAAACACTCAGTCATCTTTACACACCCCGTAAAGCCATTCGAACACTACAGTCGAACACCAGAAGTCAAATTTATACACATCGTAAAACGCCCAACGCGACCCCACAGACAGGCATAGAAACTAAAAAAAAAAAAAATTACACCAATACGCCTATTATATAAAATACCCAATTCAGATTACATGATGCAATATATGTAAATGCCGGCTGTGTGGCTATGGGGTTAACGGATGCAGTACATAATCTCGCATACCCGCCATCGCAACACAGTTGAGGGCGATTTGACAGCAGACCGCCTTACGTTGGTTTTTTTCTTTTCTTTTCTAATGAAATGGTATGGGTGTCGATCTTTCAGAAAGCAATGGCATTTTACTGAATGTAAACTTGCCAAGACATCACGAACAGTCACACACAAAAAATGCCGGGGTTAACTGTAACGTCCTGTACAGGATATGCAACTAACTTTTCTTAAAAATATGTAAATATACGTTAAGCTCAGATTATGCATCCATTTAATGTTTGTAAAGTGCTTAACAGCTTGCACATTTGTCATGTTGATAAAACACAATAGAATATAATTAAGGTTTCTCTTGTTACTGTCAAAATCTGCCATTTACTGCCTATAAAGTACCTCGCGGAGTATGGCGGGGAGGGGGGGGGGTGTCTTTAGCCATGGGAATTAAGGCCGCCAGAGTAGTAGATTAAGGTTTCCAGACCCCACTTTCCAGGCTGAACTGCTAGGCTGAAAGGGTTTATGAAGGAAATATGGGGGTATTTTTGGGGAAAATGTCGACTCGGTAAAAAAAAATTTTTTTGTGGGAACGGGTTTTTTGACGGGTGCTGGCGGGTGTGAAAGTAATTAAGGTAAAAGTAGTTGGTGGGAATAGAAAGGTTGTGAGCACGGATGAGGGAGGGGTATAAGTTACGTATATGAATGTATTAGTATGCGTGGTGTAGTAATGTATAAACAAGGGTGTGATGGGTCGTGGTTTCTACTCATGGGTTGGGTATATGGTGGTGGCATAGACATAATGTGTATGCGTGGTGTAGTGATGTATAAACAAGGGTGTGATGGGTCGTGGTTTCTACTCATGGGTTGGGTATATGGTGGTGGCATAGACATAATGTGTATGCGTGGTGTAGTGATGTATAAACAAGGGTGTGATGGGTCGTGGTTTCTACTCATGGGTGTGGGTATATGATGGTGGCGTAGACATAATGTATTAGTATGTGTGGTGAGTAATGTATAAACAAGGGTGTGATGGGTGGTGGTTATACTCGACGAAGTAAGAGATGGTTACTATCATCTGAACAGTGTGATAGTAGTGAAGGTAAAGGGTGGTATATTCACCGATTACAAAGGAAATCTTATAAAGTTATAATGGGTATGGTGGTAAGGGGTATTAGTGATCAAGTAGGAGTGATATAGGGGTGGTCATAAATGTAATAAGAGGTGTTCGCAGTTACACACTGGTCAACCAGTGGTCAAGCAATCGTCAAGTAAGGGTCAAGTAGTCAAGTAAGGAAATTTTAGGGAAAAGTTATTGTAATGATATGGTGCTGATTAAAGAGTGGTAAATTAGTTGTCAAGCAGTGGTCAAGTGAATAAATTTTAGCGGAAAGTAGTTGTAGCGACATGGTGATGCTTAAAGGGTGGTAAATTAGTGGTCAAGTAGTGGTCAAGTAATGGTCAAGTAGTGGTCAAGTAATGGTCAAGTAGTGGTCAAGTGGTCGAGTGACCACTTAAATTGTAGAGGACGATGTGCCTAAGATTATGGTAGTGATTAAAGTGATCGATGACGTGGTCAAGCAGTGGTCAAGTAGTCAAGTGACCACTTAAATTGTAGGGGAAAGTACGTATAGTGCAATGGTGGTGGGTAAAGTGAGGAAGAATCAATAGTAGTGATAATACTACTACGAATATTATCGATAAGAATGTTAGCTGGTGCGTTATTATTATACTATATTTTTGTCGGGTGTGTAAAAATCATACAAAGAGGGTCATACAACCACAAAGACAACCAAGTACACACGCACACACAACCACAAAGACAGACAAGTACACACATACAGACACAGAAGTACAGACAATCCATACTATTACTACTGTCATCACAACTACACACCCATAATCAAATACACAAAGAGGGCCACACAAATCATTACTACTGTCATCACAAGTACACACAAGAGCAGACACCTATAAACAAATACATAAACAAAAACATAATAAAATATAGAAACAAATAATAACATTTTCAAATGGCTTTTATTGGTATACAACATTTAAAAATGGCTTCGTTTACGATCCAAAGGGAGCAAAGGGACTTGATTATTGTAGAAAGATGTCTGGTCTTTCAGAGGCTTGTTTTGACTGTCGGTAGATTGATATAGATGGAGTGTCATTGTTCCTGTGTCTTGAGAAACTGTCACCGCTTTCAAACTGTTGTCTAGTTGTCTGGGCATATCATCAGGTCGTGACATGAATAACCACTTGGGTGTAGACATCTTGATCGTTGTAGAAACAAAAAGACGAGTGGTCGTCTCATTTTATAACGACGAATTTATCTAGTTTTAAACAGTTCTGGACTTGTCTTTTTTAACCACGGAGTAACCAATCGAAACACGAGACGATCGTTCACGTGTTGTCTGTGTCCAAAGCGTTGCAGGATACGTGACATGCTCGAACCACGACATTTCATTAATAAGAAATACAACGCATACAGACCACAAGTAGTGTTATTAATGTCTTGTAGCACACGGGTATTGTACACGGGTGATCTGTCCGAGTTTCGTTGTATAAAATG
This sequence comes from Cepaea hortensis, assembly GCA_963921405.1. Lineage (NCBI taxonomy): Eukaryota > Metazoa > Mollusca > Gastropoda > Stylommatophora > Helicidae > Cepaea > Cepaea hortensis. The sequence goes on from OY992877.1 coordinate 103,205,079, forward strand.
GATAATGTCGGCGTGTAATGGTGGCAAGCCAAACGAATCGAAATATTCAAACTGACCTAGACCATTAAAATATAGGGCGATCCAATGTGAACCAGAGTAAGCACTGGTGTCAGTATTGACGATCAAAGCAGCTGGCTGTGTTTTATCAATGTGTCTAGGCAAATGATCTCTAGCGCATACGTTGACTAGTGGAAGGCGACGAACAAACAGATCAGACATGAGTAATTGTCTTAGTTGTTGGGTATCCATTATGCTATGTAATCTGTTAGCACTTGTCTCGTCTTGGAAACTTCTAGGACCGAATCGAGTTCGGCGTATACGATGACTTGTAGAGGTACAGTCGTTATAACGTCAAACTTTAGTTCTACTGACAATGGGCCAGATTTCGCCATTTCAAACTGTTCTCCATCTAATATACTGGGAGTCAGATCAAAACTATAGAGACAATTCCCTTGACTATAACTTTCATAATTTATACCATTCCCGACATCCTTACCGGTCAGACCAAGGGCCAAGTTGGTACTATGGAAAGCTCGCATGTACTGACCTGTGGTATAATTCATGGTTAAGGGTTTGCCTGTAACACTACGCCCATCTACCATCAGACTCAAATAGTTTAACTGATAATGATTGAATATGAAGGGGTTCGTATTCAGCTCGCCATTGAAGCAGGAAGCATTCACTAATCCGATCACCACCCGGGTCGGTGTCTGGCTGAGGAAAAGGTTATCTTGTGTGTGTGAAAACATACTTTTAGGGATAGAAAAGGTCTTTACCACGACCCTTTTAAAAGGATACTTGGCATTGGATCTCAATAAGGCTTTTTCATGGGCCAGAGAGATAGCTGGATTTAACTTAGCTTTCCTCACCAAGAGGGCGGCGTAAGTAATGACACTTTTGTACCCACCACTTACATCCGTGGCAATCAAATTAAAGACGGATTTTGATGGGGTTAGTTTGATTTTAATATCGACACCATTCAACATGTACCGGTCCTGATTGAAAATGTCGGAATGTAGGCGCCCCATCATATCCAGAGGCACACTATAGCTGGCTAAAGATCTTCTTTTGGCTAGACCTGTATTGGTATCACCCTTTGTGTCTGCCATATGCAAAGGAGTATCTTGATAGTATAGAACTGACGTCAGATGACTCTTTTTGGCCTCTTCACCGTAATTCAGAAGAGCTTCCAAGTAGGCCCGGTACGGATACGAATTTTCACTCGGTGAAATAAGAGTGTCGTTCAGGGACACGTCTACTTAAGAAAACAAACTATGCAAATAATAATTTATCGGACCAACTTCGGCTGTGTTTGGTAGGTCGTCGCCATTGGGCAGTGTAACTTTGGCTCTCACGTGCAGAAAAGTATTAAACAAATCAATGTAATCTTCACCGACACCAGAAATGGTGAATTCGATGGGTGCCCCATAAGCTAAAGTGGCCAATGGATGAATCTCCACAAACTGTCCCTCTTCTACGGCTGTCTGGGTGGGAGGTACACTAAACAGATCCAGACCAGAATGCAGACACTCACATGACTTGGGATGAATTAACGCCATTATGAGAAAATATCCGAATGTCCCGCTTGGTGGTGATGTGTCTTATGACTCGATGGCTTTCTGACTGTTGGTTTTATTCTTTTACTGGGCTGACCTGGCGGGGCGGCTCGTTTTCGTTTCCTAACACCACTACCTGATTGGCTGATGTGTTGAGCTGCGCCATGGAGTAGTCGTTGACCAGCATCTCTGGCGTGTTCTTTGAAGGACTCACCAACATTTCTACCAGCTAAGGCATCTTGAGCCACTTGTAAACCCGTCCCCAGTCCTTCTCTCAATAGGGCTTTGCCACCAGTCTTCAACCAAGGAAGAATTGTGCGACCAAGACCACTAAAGAAACTACAAATTCCATGACCTCGCTGACTTCGACCACCTACAAAAACAGGGAGACCACTTCCAGCTTGATTGCAGAAATACTCCTCGTATAGTTTGGGGTTGCGTTGGATTGGCACGTGCCTAACCATGGTTAGCCCAGATCAAACCGTTTGGTTGTTCGAAAATGTAACGTCACTACTGAAGTTCCACCTGTAAATGGGATAGGTTTCCCCTGCTCGTCGGTTATAAGAAGTTCAATCGTGTCAAATGAAAATCGACTGAGGGGTACGTAATGTGGCTTGTCATACATCCTAAATACCGAGGTGGTAGACCTGTCTAGAACAGGTAGTGTCCTCAGTAATGGTACCATCACATCACCAACCACCCGCGAGGTGACAATATCGGAATAGACGAAGACATTTTTTGGGCCCTGGTCTAAATCCACTTCACCCACACCAGACAGACTGGGGTCAGTCTCGGTGACATGTGTCGCGGGAAACTGTAATATTTCTGCCAACTTGTCACTAAGTCTAACTTCAGCCCCCTGTTCATATAACTGGAAACGAGCCTTATTCGAAATATCGTTATAAGAGAACATCATTCGGTTATGTTCTTGTAAGGCATCATCGAGACGCAGCCATTGCATTTCATTGATAAATCTCTCAGCTTCGAAAAGCAATCTATTCAATTCTCCAATGAATTTTTCTATTGATTTGTACAGACCAGGCGTCAGCGTAATCGTCATCGGTGGTTCGTCTAGGTCTGGAGGTGGAAAGTACTTTATCCACACCTCATCTTTCAAAATATTAAAATAGGTGTTGGGAAACTGAATATCAACCAAACCAACTTCGTACTGGGAGGTGAGCTCAATAGTTTGTGGTAGTTTGACAAAGAAATGTCCGGCATTATTTTGGGGGTATATTTGTAACGAAGCATTACTCGTCAGTGTCACGTAGAAACTCATATTAGTCTATTCAAGGCCTGAATGCTTCCTGATTCGAAAATGTAAAGTTAGTACTGAAGTCCCATCGTTGAATGAGAGTGTTTTACCCGTATCGTCAGTTAAAAGTATTTCCACCGTGTCGAAGGAAAATCGACTTAATGGGACATAATGTGGCTTATCATAAAGACGAAACACTGAAGGTGACAGTCGGTCCAATATAGGAACAGTCCTTAGTAAAGGAACCATGACGTCTCCAACTGGTCTCGCGGCTACGAGATCGGAATAGACATAGATATTTTTAACTTCGTTCTCCATCTCTAATTCTACATCACCGTATAATAAGACATTATCGTCTGATAGAGTCGAGCTGGGAAAACCCAATATATTCTTCAATCTGTCACTAACTTTTGCCTGGGCGCCTTTTTCAAATATTTTCATCCCGACTCTTTTCCAAGGTGCACCTAGAAAGAATTTGATGGTTAGTTTCTCGTCTAGTTGGTTTCTACACACAACTTATTCAATTCCTCGATGAAAGTTTCAGGGCTGCTGAACGGACCCGGTGGACATTCAAGGGTTATAGGTTCCATACCACTACCTTTAGGTGGAAAGTATTGGAACCAAATTTCACCAGGCAAACCATTAAAATACGAATTGGGGAACTGAATCTCGACCAGGGCCACTTCGTATTGGGTCGTTACATCAATGGTCTGCGGCAACTTGACAAAAAAGTGACCGGGTTGGTTGTTGGGAAATACCTTTGGTCCAGAATTACTCGGTAAAGTTATATAGAAACTCATCGTTTTTCTAATTTAGGATTAGGTAGCATATACCCCAAACAACTACTCATTAGAGCTACCCACAACTTGCCGTCTGGTGCGTCTGCGCTGCCTTGAGTCAGATTGAACAAAGACACGGCAATTACGGCATATATAACCACCATTTGACACAGAAATACAATCTCTGGCCTCGGTACACGTTGTCCAAAGAATGACCAGATCGATGTTCTTTCCCTCTCTGTCGGTTGTGGGCGCACCCCTATAGTTTCCATCCTGTCTTCAGTCACACCACTAGTCTCCATAACTAGCTAGTTGCGTGTCAGCTATCCAACTATTGAATGAATGGGGATAACCAAACCACTTCACTAAATACTCTTTCCCACCACCTCGCTTGGGTCTTTCTTGTAAGATTGTTTCGATACGATACACTTGCTTGTCTCCAACTAGTTGTATTTCTTCTCTGTAGAACGAGCCCTGTAGTTCCTCTCCCGAATCATCTTTTACCACATAGGTCACTGGACTGGTCTGGTTTATGCGACTGACGGTAAACAATTCTTCTGTCCACGAGGGCATATACCCTTTTTTAAAAGGTTGTTTGGGTTCAGCCAGTCTGACTCGATCCCCAGGTGTAAAATACACTTTTTTCGATACGTATGTCGGCTTATACAAGTTATCCCACACCTCTTCTTGATTACTATAGTTGACTTGTACAGGGGCCATGCGAATACTTCTGTGATACGAACCATTGTAGTTCTGGATCAATTTATCTATCACGTCGACGTAGCGGAGTGTATTGGTCTTGGTGAAATAACGCCACATTTTTCCTTTCAGGGTTCGATTGAATCTTTCCACTATCGCTGCCTTCACATCTTCATTCTCGGTGGTAAAGAAGTGCACACCTCGATCTTTAAGAAATTTTAAGAAGGTCCGATTAACGAATTCCGAACCTTTATCGCTCTGAAAATTTATCGGTTGGCTATCACCAAAGATTTTACTCATAGCCACCACCAGTGCTTTCCCCGTTTTCTTCTGGATCGGGATAGCCCAAGCATATTTACTAAACACATCAATACAAGTCACTAGGTACGACATCCCATCGTTGTATCTTTGTAATAGTCTCATATCTATCAAGTCGGCTTGAAATTGTTGATTTATATCACCGGTTATGGTCTGACGTCTCTGAAATCGGCGACGGATCGGTTTATGTAACGTGTAGGTATCCTGATGACATAACCATTTATCTATTTTCTTCAGGTTAGTATTTCTTTTTAAGGCGGCTGCTCCACCATAGGCTCCCGGTTTCTTAGGGTCATAGTAATATTTTCTTAATTGGGCGGCCATTTTTGCCACTTGGGGGTAGGTATCCTAGTCTTCTTCTTGCTTCGCCTGAGTTTGTAAGGTGGTGTGGTCTCGACTGTTTTGGGTTCGACTACTTGAGCCGGTTGAATAGGTTGAAGAGGTGTTGGTTGAAGAGGTGTCTCGGATACTGGTGTCGGTACACTGGTGACTTCAGGTTTTTGTTCCTTGATATCTACTAGTCCCAGCGGCTTGTGTCTGTACTGTTCGAGTCGATTCAGATACCTCTGTAGTGTTTGCTGATACGCTCTGGCCTTGTCACGGGGTGGTAGATCTTCTGTTTCCAGGACTTGTTGCATCTGACGATCCAAATCCTGTAGACTATCATTTAGTGTGTCGGGTGGTACATAGGGTTTTTCTAGCAACCGGGGATCGATCAAGATCATCTTCTTGGCCATTACAATCCCACCACGCTTTTCAACACATTTAGCATGGGGCCTAGTAAGGCGCCTATGAAACCACCTTGTTGTAGAATCTCTTTCCTTTTCTTGAGCGATAATTTCTTATGAGTGAGTGCTCTCAGACTGTCTTTGTGTCGTTGCAGACGCTTCTTCTGAGCTGGTGTCAGGGGAACATTACCTTTTAAAACGTTGTGACAGCACTCGCAAATTGATTGGACGAGATCAGGGGAAGCTGATTTCATTACTGCCTTCACAGTGGCTGGGTTGGTCTGACCCAAGAAACGTAACATACCCTCGTTACGTTTAAGTCGGTTAGACATGTTATTTGGGGACGTAGACGACTTGCTGCTGGTCGGGAAATATATGACTTCGTAAGCGGAGCTGATCCGGTGTTTCCTGTCGCAGGTCAAATAACAAATACCCGTGTGGAGCCGATGTCGCGTCTTTAAAACTCTCTTGGACATATGACACACGGCCTGGATACATCTGTTTGGCGAGATTGGTAATCTGAGACCCGTCTCGAGGATTCTTAAACACCACTAGGTAGTGCGAATTCAGACTGATAGTTCTTTGTTCTTTATTCTTACCAAATAGGTTCTGTACTATATACATAACACTGAGGTTGCGATGATGACTGCCTTTAGTAAATAATTTAGTCACTCTGTCATCTGTCTCAGACATTAGATCATCTATGACTACTAACCGACGTCTATCACCTGTCCATTTTTCCACATCTGGCAGACCTTCATTAAATTGAACACCCTTCATAGTTTCGTAGATGGGTTGCCATTCCCCATAGCACCATATAATTTCCTCTGGAAGGGGGTCTACCATGACTGGTAGATGGGTCAAGAACTGTTGGACAAAGACGGTTTTACCACTCCCTGTTGGGCCCGCAATCAAAGCCGTAAAAGGATGTTTCCACCTAGGATCCATGAGTATTAATAACCACCTATCTAGTCGCATTGGTGTTTATAAACGTATCGGGGTGATAATATTAGACCATTTAACCACCAACTGCACGCCAGTGGGTCTCTGGTAGCTATTGGTATAATAATGATGGAAGCAATGGTCGACTTGACACAAGTTCACACCGAGGTGGTGAGTATGGCGTTGACTATTATTAGTTCATACATGCCCACAAAGACCAATAACTCGAGGTTGTGTCGCTTAGTACGTCAGATAGCCAACCAACATGATGTGTTATTCACGAGACTAGAAGTCTGTATCAAGCCCGAACACGTTTTCCCGGTCTTTGTTTCAATTGCTGACGAAGTCTTTGCCGATAACGTCATCAACTACGGGAGAATAATGATGGTTTTTACACTTGGTATGCGTCTGGGTAACCATCTGGTTAATAATTCTTACAATACAGACGTGAATGTCCAGGACCTGGAGGAAAGCTTCGCTACATCTGTAGGCACGTATATGACTGATAAACTACATCATTGGATACTGCGAGGTGGATGGTGTAATTTCTATACTTGGTTGCAAGCATCAGTTGAATAAATACATAATACATTTCAGTATGTGTCTTTGTTTCATTGTCTGTCAGTGTTGATGTCTCTCGGAACAAGAAGTAAAAACAAAACCACTAAAGAAAATCAACAAAAATCTTGGTTTAAATATATCAAAGAATGTATTATTCATGAAAATAGTTTAGTGATATAAGAAAAACATCAATGACATACATGCTTAGTGACAAAAATATAAAACAATGTAGTTGGGGGATGACCTAGACATCAAACTATCGGGAACTCGGGCATATGAAAGAGGTAAAAATATATGCCAGCTACTGTCTCTAGTGTATATTTGGTGTCTGCACGTTGTTGGATGGCATAGGAATGAATGTCATGTTCGTGTACTGTTGTAAGGAAGGCGTCAAAGTCGTATCTGTTATTTATTAGCGCTGGAAATTCTAAAACAGAAGAATTGTTAAATGATGCATGATAGAATCTAAGATCTTGTGTTTCTCTATGTCGTAACACTAGATGAAAGCTAAAGTTGATCTTAAAGCGACTAATTTGAGCATTGAAAATCTTATACAACGTATCTGTCCATTTGATAGGGTATTGTATCTCCGGGCTAATAAAGAAGGTGTATGTCGATAAATACTTGTTAATCTTGTGATGTGTCCTGATAGCTTCCCAATTTTCTCTATATATTTGTTGAATATCCGATGGAAGGATGTGTAGTGTCTCTGCTTCCCCGGCTGCTAAGATGCTCACTTCGTCTTCTACCAGTTGTTCAAGAATATTCTCGTCTGGTTGTATCTGACTGTTAGTTATATTGGTTTCATTTGGTGGTGTCGTCGAGGTTGTTGGTGGTGTTGTCTCTGATGTTGTAGTGTTTGATGTATCCATAGGCCGGTGATGAGGTATTCGTATGTGTCTGTGTAGATTGCCTTTTCTGTTGAAAAGTTGTCCACAGATATGACATAAGTGTGGTTTCGTACCGTGAATAGTCCGAATGTGACGATTAAGGGTATACTTATCACAATAGGCTTTGTCGCACACTGAACACGTGAAAGTAGATCTGGTGGTCATATTGATAAACTGGTCATAAGTCACACTTTCGATTTTTACAACAGCGAAAAATGTTCTGATGTATACAATGTTTCACTGTTTTATCAGAGGCCAACGACACGAATAGGGCTCACACCAAGTTTCACTGCTGTAGCTAGCCAAGTCACTACGTGAAAAATAGCTGGTTACTACACGAACAATGCTCACACCAAGTTTCACCGATGTAGCTAGCCAAGTCAGTACGTGAACAATATCTGCTTACTACATGAACACTGCTCACACCAGCCTGAAGCACCTCTGTAGATACCCAAGTCAGCCCGTGAACTGGTACTGAGCTCACAAGAGACGCCGTCTATTTTATACACTGGTTCTGCACACGACATAGCTGACATAGCAATTTTGTAGACAGTGTTTTCTAACGCCTGCTTCCCTACAAACTGATGACTCATGCTTAATGACTTTTGCATATGGCATTGATGACGTAGGGGCTGTCTCGGACATCCGCGTTCTTTACCAAAAAGGGTATGTGGTTTGTGTAGTTTGTAATATTCTTGTGGGGCCAGGAAAAGGCTATGGGTGTGTGTATTTGCGATGGGTGAGTGTATCTATACTTGTGTATAGCTGATGTCGGTATGGGTGTGTCTTTGTGATTGTCTGTCTTTATGTGTATGTCTGTATGTATAAGTGTATCAAGTGTGTATGGGTGTAGTTGATGTCTGGTTGTACTTGTGTTTTGTGTCTGTGTGTGGTTGATTATGGATGTGTGTCTGTCTTTGGGTGTGTGTCTTTGAGTTTGTAGTAGTTGATGTCTGTGTGTACGTGCAGATGTGTCTGTACGTGGTTGTGTATAGTTGTGATGACAATAGTAATGGTAGGAGATGGGTATGGGTACTTGTCAGTGTTAATGTCTGTATGTACAAGTGTGTGTGTGTGTCTTTGTGTGTTTTTGTTTGTAGGTGTGTATTTGTGTAGTTGATGTCTGTGTGTCTGTACTTGTGTATAGTTGTGGTGATAGTAATGGTACGAGTGTGTCTGTGCTGTCTCTGCACATGTGTATAGGTGTTGATGTGACAGTAGTAATGGTATGGGTTGTCTGTGTATGGTTGTCTTTGTGTTTGTATGTGTGTTTGTGTGACCCTCTTTGTGTATTTGTTTATGGGTGTGTACTTGTGTATAGTTGTGATGACAGTAGTAATGGAATGGTTTGACTGTACTTCTGTGTCTGTATGTGTGTACTTGTCTGTCTTTGTGGTTGTGTGTGCGTGTGTACTTGGTTGTCTTTGTGGTTGTATGACCCTCTTTGTATGATTTTTACACACCCGACAAAAATATAGTATAATAATAACGCACCAGCTAATATTCTTATCGATAATATTAGTAGTACTATTATCACTACTATTGATTCTTCTTCACTCTACCCACCACCATTGCACTATACGTACTTTCCCCTACAATTTAAGTGGTCACTCGACTACTTGACCACTGCTTGACCACTGCTTGACCACGTCATCGATCACTTTAATCACTACCATAATCTTAGGCACATCGTCCTCTACAATTTAAGTGGTCACTCGACCACTTGACCACTACTTGACCACTACTTGACCACTAATTTACCACCCTTTAAGCATCACCATGTCGCTACAACTACTTTCCGCTAAAATTTATTCACTTGACCACTTGACCACTGCTTGACCACTGATTGACCACTATTTTACCACTCTTTAATCATCACCATGTCGTTACAATCACTTTTCCCTAAAATGTCCTTAAAATTTTCCTCACTTAACCACCACTTGACCACTGCTTGACCACTACTTGACCACTACTTGACCACTAATTTACCACTAATTTAAGGATTACCATGTCACTACGACCAATTTTCCCTAAAATTTTCCTTACTTGACCACTTGACCACTGCTTGACCTCTAATTTACCACTCTTTAATCATCACCATCTCATTACAATAACTTTTCCCTAAAATTTCCTTACTTGACTACTTGACCCTTACTTGACGATTGCTTGACCACTGGTTGACCAGTGTGTAACTGTGAACACCTCTTATTACATTTATGACCACCCCTATATCACTCCTACTTGACCACTAATACCCCTTACCACCATACCCATTATAACTTTATAAGATTTCATTTGTAATCGGTGAATATACGACCCTTTACCTTCACTACTATCACACTGTTCAGATGATAGTAACCACCTCTTACTTCATCGAGTATAACCACGACCCATCACACCCTTGTTTATACATTACTACACCACGCATACTAACACATTCATATACGTAACCACCATATACCCAACCCATGAGTAGAAACCACGACCCATCACACCCTTGTTTATACATCACTACCCATACTAATACATTATGTCTACGCCACCACCCTATACCAAACCCACGAGTAGAAACCACGACCCATCACACCCTTGTTTATGCATCACTACACCACGCATACACATTATGTCTACGCCACCACCATATATCCAACCCATGAGTAGAAACCACGACCCATCACACCCTTGTTTATACATCACTACCCATACTAATACATTATGTCTACGCCACCACCATATACCAAACCCATGAGTAGAAACCACGACCCATCACACCCTTGTTTATACATCACTACACCACGCATACACATTATGTCTACGCCACCACCATATATCCAACCCATGAGTAGAAACCACGACCCATCACACCCTTGTTTATACATCACTACACCCCGCATACACATTATGTCTATGCCACCACCATATACCCAACCCATGAGTAGAAACCACGACCCATCACACCCTTGTTTATACATTACTACACCACGCATACTAATACATTCATATACGTAACTTATACCCCTCCCTCATCCGTGCTCACAACCTTTCTATTCCCACCAACTACTTTTACCTTAATTACTTTCACACCCGCCAGCACCCGTCAAAAAACCCGTTCCCACAAAAAATTTTTTTTTTACCGAGTCGACATTTTCCCCAAAAATACCCCCATATTTCCTTCATAAACCCTTTCAGCCTGGAAAGTGGGGTCTGGAAACCTTAATCTACTACTCGCCAGGCTAGTGCTGTCGCCGCGAACTGTGCAGGTTAGAGTTTTCTTTTTTTTTTCCGACAGAAAAGAAAAATCCACACCTTACCGAGGATTCAAACCCAGGTCTCCCGATGGAGAATCCGGCATTTTAGCCACCCGACCAGCCTAACAGCATATAATACCCTAACAGCACATAAAACCCCTAGGTCACAGCAACACAAGGCAGAAGAGAGAAAACTGCGTCAGTGTAGCTTAGGGGTTAGTAAATGCAGCTTCACAATTTCTCGACATATCGGGTCGAGAGCTCGAAACTATCTGCAATCGACCTGGAAGCAAATCACTTTGCCTTGATGTTGATAGTAGGGGCGTTAGTCGTTCAGAAATCAATGGCAAACTACAGAACGTAAAAATGCCTAATGAATCACAAAAAGTCAAAAAAGCTGGGGTTGTATGCAGCGCCCTGTAGCAACTATGCAACCAACTTTAACCTATATCTCAGAGTATATTTGACCTACCATTTCTCTGTCAACACAGTCCTGGATATTCCATCGGACCTAGTGATCCTACTTCTACTTATAACGAGTCATGTTCACCTTGACTGGCCATCTGCTTTGTCTCGAACTGTCTAGCCAGATAGTTCGGATATTTGCGTTGCCAACTTGCTACAACAATACCCAATCATAGTATTACATACACCCTAGGAAGCACCAGACAACGTTCTTAAGACACGAATAACACCCCTTTATATACCATCAACAGACACTAGACGAGTCTTCGGGGACTCTTTGTTGTTATTATATTTGCTGATGTGTGTACCCCCCCCCCCCCCCCCCCGTACTAATCAAAAGTAATCCACTTGCTTGTTTCTGCACTTGTGCGGTGGTGCACGTATGTGACCACTGTAAATAAGTGCGGACACTTATATTAATAATGCTCACTTGCTTAACTTTGAAAGTACTTTAACTTTTATGTTGATTGTTTAAAGGAAAGGAAACATTTTACACATGGTCAGTATTCTGATTATTCTTCTGCCCTTTATCTCCCATTGATGCACAGGCCCTCAATCACTCACTCCAAGCTGGTTTATCTTTTGCTATAGCATGCAGCCTCACCCATGCTCTCGCATATATTATTCATTATTCATCTGCCTCGAATTAACTTCTCCATGTGTTTTAAGTCTTCTCTATTTCGTTTTCCCTGTGGTTACAAACGACCTTTTGGTTATACTATTCTCAAGTTCTCTCAATGTATTATATGTCAAATGGCACTGGACTGGCAACATGGTCAATATCAAACTAGTAGCCAATTTATTTACCTGGACATTTCCTGGTACTCATTGTAGATTGGATCGACCTGGCAGTGCAGGTCAATTTCAATGATTGGCCTCAATACGGATGTGTACACACAATTACAGGGCTGGTAGGCATGCGTATTAGTCACTGCAATATCGCAACTGCCATTTAGGTTAAGAGCATGCTCTAAAACTGCGCTCAAGGTTGTCCTTTGACAGAAGTTGCTGCTGGGATGTACGACTGTTAGGTCTCCATATTCTCAAGGCTGTAGCATAATGAGAAGACATAGCCAGTTCTCCTCTTCACCGTCTTTCCTTCACACGTCATTCGGAAAATTATCTGGTACATATTTTATGAGGATGGGTCTACCCCACGGCGTTGCACTGTTCGGAAAACAGAACCCACACTACTGTCTTTGTTAACAAAGCACACCAACCACTGTACCACCGAGACACCTCTGTTCCATATATAATAGTAAGGGTGATATTTCTTAATAGTGGCCCTATTCTTATGACAGGGAGAAAGAACAACTTTCTTTCTCTCCATACCAACATATATGCGTGGGAGGCTAGTGAAAGTCCTCTCACGACATCGACCAAAGTGGCAGGATTCCATTCATTTCAACAATCAAAAATAGATAGCATCTGTAGGATTTTATCCCGCAGGACATGCTGGTTTGGTGGGTAACGTGCAAATGGACAGATTGACTGGGTCTGCGCCCCCTGGTGGGGTATTGATGCATAATCAGGCAGATATGGTCGGGGACCTTTGTAATCGTGTGTATACTGCAGTAGAACGGGTGGATCATCACAGCTTGGAGAGAATGGTGCTACAGGAAGTGACCAAATGGTCTGGCCGGACCTCAAAACTCAAGGAAGGTCAGACGTACACATAATCAGACTGCTACTGGTACCATTAGAACTGGGACTCTGTGCTGACTGTTGAAGATAAGGACGGATACCGTATGGGAAGGCTCCAAGTGCTGTGGGATCAGTTCCTAACCCAACTCTCACGACATACAGGAATTGTTATGCATCCTGTCGCGCTTAGCTTAAATATAATTTTTCGAACATGGGGTTTCTTTTAGATCAGTTTCATAAATTCTTAAACCTGCCCCAGCTTACCCTCGGTGAATGCTCTACTCTGGGTTAGCACAAGGAAAGCAGTTGGATTGTTAAAGGGCCACTGGTTTCCAAAAGGTAAGGCGTGTCATCATCGGCAGGGTGGTGGTCGACGAATTGCACGAATTGCGCAACTCTTCCTCACTTTAATCCAATTCATCGCGCAAGTCACTCTTCATCAACCTCACTGGATGAAATCAATGGTCATCATCATTCTTGATTCTCTCTCTCTCTCTCTCTCTCTCTCTCCCCCCCCCCTCCCTCTCTCTCTCTCTCCCACAGACAGACAGACAGACAGACAGACAGACAGACAGACAGACAGACAGACAGACAGACAGAAAGAGAACACTCTCTCTCTCTCTCTCTCTCTCTCTCTCTCACACACACACACACACACAGATGGCGCTGCAACAGGGATGATTGTTCCATGCGGGGTGGTGGGGGGGGGGGTGGAATCACGTCATTGTGGTTTGAGAAATGGCATTGGCAACATTGTCTTTGAGACAGAAGAAGAAACGCGTTCAGGTACAATTGTCATGTTTGTTTATAAAGAATCACCTCCATTTGACCGGTGCTAAAGTCTCCTCCCATAGATGATACACGGAGAATCTCCTCACAGTTCACGAACTTCACAGAGCCGGCGAGGGTTCCAGTGTATTTAATATCAGAACTCACAAGCCGTACGTGTTGTTTTACTCGGCACGTTTTCTCACTTAGTCTGGACAGCAGCCTTATTTAGCATGTTTTAACAAGCGGTAAATACGTTAGCGAAGGTTAGCACGGCCGAACGGATAAGTGCGTTCGTTCTTAAACTTCTTGTGTGCTGATAACAGGGCAGTGGGTTCAACCCCTACACCTGTCAGTTGGACTTAAATGTTGACTTCTAGTTCAGAAAACAATGGCAAACTACTGAACGGAAAACAAATGTCTATAAAACCCACCCGGGGTTGATCACAATGTCCTACCAAGGACATGCAGTCTTTCAACAGGTTAGCAGCGGGCGGTTGGTGTAATAGTTAGGAGGTTACACTGGCAACGGCATGAGCGCGGTCGAGCGAGGGTTCGATGCCTACTCTCACCATTCGCTACAGGAGGGAAAGACTGGCCACCTACTCCCCGTCCCCCTCCCGTGCAGTCAGACCTACAAGTGTGGTGATCCCAGCACTACACACTCACACCAGGCTCCCGGCCTTGCTTTGTTTTCTCTTTTTAAGTGGGCGCGTTGGTGTAATCGTTAAGCGGTTCATCTGATAATGTCATGAGTGCGGTCGGGCAAGGGGTAGAAGCTTAGGCTCGCGTTTGCTAAGAGAGGGAAAGATATTTCCTCCGTGCATTCAGGCCTAGAAATTGAGGTGGTCCAAACACACCACAGATCCACACCAGCTTCCTGCTTCGGGGCCGTCCTATTAATCTCTCTGAGATCAATACATTGGGGGAGGATAAGGGGTAAGACGTGGTCTTTATTTCGAAAGCACGCCACAGCTTCACGGCGGTTATTCGTATCCATTCTACGTAAATTAGAGTAGAGCGCAATTGTTCTAGAACACGTCATCACTTCGTAAATTCCGGGCCTTCCGACACGGGTCGTCATGTTTACCGACATCCCTCTGTTCCGTGTGTTGCCAATTACTTCCTATATATGTTTGTTCCATGCCACGATGTCAAGCCGTCTATCCCTATATCTTCACATGCCATTCTTCTTTTCCAGAGCTGATGTCGTGACACACCTGACACTGACATAGAAAAATAACAATTATCAAATTACGCAAGAGAACCTTGATATATGCATATGGTCAGTAGCGTTTTACAGCTCTGGATTATCAACAAAAATGATCACAGTGGAGTTGTTACCGTAGACAAAGAAACTATACTCAACAAGACATGTGATTATATAATAATATCCTGGAAAAAATAAACGAGTTTAGAAAATCGACCAAAGCAGTACACAAGAGATGGCTGTTGCAGCTTGGCCACAACTTGCGGCATGCAGATCAATTAAAGAAAGGCAGGCGACAAATGGCCGGTCTCCCTGGCGAATGAGTTAACGACTTTCTCCATAGTCCTGTATATAAACGTGGGGAACGCAGCTGCGCGAGATTCTGCAGCGGATCGCGTCGTGTTGGTTACTTACGGGGGTATGTGAGCAGTTGGCTAAGGAAGCAATGGCAAACTACTGAGCTTAATCTTGCCAAGATACCAACAGCACCTAAAAAATGCTGGTGTTGACTGCAATGTCCTGTAAAGGATTTGCGGAAAAAAAGACGACAAATGAGTCGACCAGGAAACAGTGGTTGCCCAAATATGCTGAGACCGGTCACTTGATGCATAGGCAGCGCTGCAATGGGCAGCAGAAGACAGGTCAAGCATATGGTAGCTTCAAAGCTAGCACGTGAGCTCATCGACTTTAATAAAATGGTTTATATTTTTTAAACTAATATATCGATGTGAAGCAAGCAAATTGTGCATCTCATAGGTACGCTCCAGAGAGATACAATGGGCAGAACTGCTGTAAAGCTGTAAATACAATGAGTAATAAGAAACGGAAAGTGGAATTGGTCAGTTATAAAACAAAACACAATCACAAGTGACAGCATGGCGTTGCGGCTAGAAAGCCTTCGTCAGCACACAAGTTTGATCTTTGTGCTTTAGAATTCAAACGTCTGCAGGACCTCAGCTGATGTACTTTTTGTAGTTTTAGTTTAATGCACTTGTACCGGTGTCTTTCCCAGGAATGCTACCTGGTCAAAAATGCACGCTAAAGTCGATGTGTTGGCCTACGGGTTTCGGCCCAAGGGCGCATAACAGACACAACGCAATCACATCTGAAAAAACACTCCGGATGAACGAAAAGAAGAAGTACCGGTGTCTTTTATTTTTGTGCATGGCCTAGGGAAAGAATGCTCAAGGCTTGTAAGGGATCACCTGCCCTGAAACAAGGATACCTGGATAAGTCTCTCCTATAAATCATATAAGTATTCTCTGGACACCGCGCAAGAACTCTGTTGCATCCGTGAGAGTATAATGTGAACGTAGAAAATTTAGACATTCTATTAATATTCTTTTCTGGGGGAGATTTTTTCGGGCTTTAACATATTGCCAGGGAAGTTGCTACACCATAAAAATGTAACCTACTGATTGAGTTTTAATGTGCCCGATATGCCCAAAAGACCTAAATTTTGTCTCCCCTATTTAAGGAGGCTAGGAAACTGATCTAACATCCTGAGATCAAGGAGGGCTTCGCAGGCTCATCATTTATAAAAGTTGTTCACACGTGGATCTGAAATTTGTCGAGTTAAAGACGGGTTACCGCTTAGCCATTCCGACACAAAGAAAACCGTTTGGGAACCAACGAGTTAGGCTACGGTAGTGCTGCTATCTGTTACTGTTACTTTACATAATGAACTGACAGAAACTGATCTCAACGGAAAAACCTCCCGCACGGGCAATATTTTCTGCACAGCTTCGTAGGCGGGTTCACGTGCACTATGATGGCAAAATATGCCAACCGGAATCTCATACTTGTGAAACAAATCATGAAAAATGTGTTGTCCATTCACGGGGTAGAGTTATCAGTTCCACTCCTCGCCAACCTTCCTTTTACCCATATTGAACAAAGTTAACTACAGGAACGAGGCGGTCGTTGTTGGTCATAAAAAGAGAATAGAAGCATTGGAAACAATCGCGACGCCTGGACAAATCAGCGGCAGGAGAGGCTGGGGCAGACCCAGACAAACGATGGTGAATGGCCTAGCCTAAGATACTGGCATTGAGGAATAGCATCAATAGAATTCACCCGGAATACCAGGGACCAGATCTGTGGATATAAATGACAGCCTACGCCATTTGCAGGGCACATGAGTGTGTGTGTGTGTGTGGGGGGGGGGGAGCTGTTGCTCGCTTTGAACTCAAGCGTAGTCCATACGTGTGCTTCTATTTCTAGTGCTCTGGTCTGATTTTTTCGCGCGGATTAGCTTTCCCTATTACCCGTAACACTCGCCATCAGGCCAACCCACTCCGACTTCAGAGGTACTTGTAATTTGCATCCCATAGTCAAGGGCGAGAAGTGAACATTTTAGTCCAACTCATTTTGCGTTCGCTCGCTCTGAACTCAAGATAGTCCATACACGCTACTTGGAGTAGCACTGTGCTGAATTTTGAGTGTGGATCTCGCCATCAGGTGAACCCACCCCGACTTCAGAGATTCTTGTAATTTACGTCCCCAAGTCAAGGACGAGAAGTCAACAATTTATTCCAACTGGCCGGTGTATAAGCAGCATCAGCACACCGGATGTTTAAGAACGAGCGCTCTTATCATCCATTCGGCCATACAGATCTCCTGCAGGGCACACGATAACGATGTTGATTATGGTCGGAAACAATTTAGATGTTGTTCTGAAGTGGCTACAATATTCCAGTACACGATGAAGAAGTGAATAGAGGGACATTTCCACGGTCCAGCCCATTCGTCATTGAATCAACTTGTCACTGTTGAAATGCCAACAAATTATTACAGAAAGTAAGTCATGTTTCTGTTTCTGTTCTCATGAATACAGGGTTAAGTTTGTGAATCCCGTATAGTCTATTCAAACTTCTTCTTCCTCTTTCCTCTTTCTAGGGAAGTAATTCACATCTTGGTATGCTCCCCCAAGGTCAGTGTGTCCGACTTCGGCGCGCATTTATGTACGGTTTACATCTGCCGCCTCTGTGGCACAGGGGTTACGGACGAAATTCGTAATCCAGCATACCGCGTTCGAAACACAGCTGCGGGAGATTTGACAGCAGACCGTCTAGCGATGGCTTTTATAATACGGTATTAGAGCCGGTCGTTCAGAAAACAATGGCAAACTACTGAACGTAAACTTGCCAAGAAATCACGAACAGTCAAACAATGCTGGGGTTGACTGCGACGTCCTGTAAAGGATGTGCAACTAACTACAAGATTACCATGTTATTAAGATCTGCTTCTATTTACGACCCTACACACACGCACGCACGCACGTACGCAGGTGCGCGTGCACGCACGCACACATATATATGGCTGACTGTCTCTACCTTTTAATCAAATCAAAATTCCTGCCCGCCAAGAAAACCACATAAGAACAGGTGACTCCCATCGATTAGAAATTCTCATTTAAATGTGCATTTTCTTGGTTTCCAGACTTTGAAGTTGCCGATACCCCCAACACCCTTTACAAACCCCCAACACCCTTTACACTGAAACTCTTGTGGAGAAATTATATACTGAGGTTATTTATCGTTCCTCACATGCACACCACTGTATTTTACACGTAAACCGCCAGCGAAAAAAAAAATGACAGATACCCCAATCCGCAAACAGGTCTATAACTAGCCAGTAGATAACAGAAACACCTTTACAGGATGAACGGTATACAAAGACAATGTAGAAGTCTTATAAGAATCTACGTTTATGTCCGTTAACTGTTTCCTTGTTTCTCTTTTCAGTAGCCTCGGTGCATGGAAAGAACGAAATATAACGGAGGATAAAAGTGAATGGGGTTCATGTCAACTGTCTGACTTATCAAATAACGGCAATGCTGGGGAATATTGCGTGAAATAAAGCAAGTTTGTTCCTTATTGCATAACTCTTTTCTTTGTGGTGTCTGCTGTCTTAACAGCAAAACGTTTCAACTTGATGGATAAGGAATAAAGTCAGCGCCTGTAGAAACAAGAATAACGACAACATAGATGTTTTTGCGGCACACGTAGCAGAAGTGGACGAATCAGGAAGTAGCGCCGCCCACACGCCTATTATTTAAGAGGTCGAGAACAAGCTACAAACTATTAACTTCCATTTCGCATCCTATGATGGTGCTGTACAGCTAAATCTGTGGGTTTTGTTAGGAAGGATTTTACGACACTCCGCCTGTTGTAAATTATTTTTTTGGTGTAAAAGTTTTCCCATATTGACTTAGCGCATGAAATACTGTAAACATACGCTTGCGTGTTCTTTAAAATAATAATTAAATACGACATAAGCGTAATCAAGCTGAGCAGAATATATTAATATAAGAACATTTCGGTTAGGAAGAACTGCATAGGATAAAAAAAATAAAATGCGGCGATCTTAATCAAGAATATCAAAAGTGATTTCAGCAAGATTTTTAATCTGAACTGTGTACCTGAACGCCATAAAACACCTTCAGTGATTGAACAATATAACAACACAGTATAACAGGCAGAAAACGGCAAATGACTAAATGCAAAGAGTACAGCTTGTAATAGTGCGTACGCTGAAACTTTATCGCCCGTAAAATACACATATCAATTTGTGAAGAAAAAAACCATTGCTTAATAAATAATCACCCGTGTCAAAATGGCCATGGCTTTAATAGGCAACATCACCAACACCTTCCATCAGGTAATGCAAACTGCTGCCGACAATACCACTGCCAACTCCAGCTTCAGTCTTGTAACTAAAGTGCCCCCTGCAATCCAACCGACCACCCCCGAATACGTGAAACAAACGGTCTTTATCTGTGACCACGTACTCATGCCTTTGATCTGTTGCCTGGGAATTGTTGGAAACGGACTCAGTTTGTGTGTCCTGACACGGAGAGAGATAGCTGCAGCCACAACGTGTTTCCTGACTGCCATGGCCGTGTCCGACCTACTACTGCTGCTCCTGCAGGTGCCCACCTTCTTCGAGCTCAACGCTAGCATTGCCACCCGTGACTCCTTCAAGATTTTCATACGGTTTTACACTGTCATACGGTAAGCCCACATTTATCATCATATATTGATAACTACTTTGTCAAACAGAGACCTCTCTCTCTCTCTCTCTCTTCTCTCTCTCTCTCTCTCTCTCTCTCTCTCTCTCTCTCTCTCTCTCTCTCTCTCTCTCTCTCTCTCATGTAGCAGGTCCACTGCAGAACGTCGCTCTGAGCACGACATGCCGAGAAGTTTCTCGAGTCCTTGCTAGTTCCCCATCCTTATGTATGTCCTATCTGAGGTGTCAGCAATGTCCCTGTGTCCGTCTTCGTGTTGGTTGACCTCTGTCTCTTCTTCTATAGGGTGTATTTTTAATGACTGTGGGGTTTTTGAAAATATTGCCGTTTCAAGTTTTGTATGTACCATATATGTTGCATGAGTTCACAGAGGGTAAAAACAAAACTTGGAACGGCAATATTTTCAAAAACACCACAGTCATTAAAACTACACCGTATAGAAACCCTGTCTTCCCATCACTGTTGTCTCCAAACCACTGCGATATTTAATATGGCCAAAGTACTTCCCTGATATGACGCTCTTTATGAGCCAGCCTTCTTCGACTTTGAATCTTGTAGAATGTCAGTTTTCATCTTCTTGGCCCATGATACCCCAAGAACTGTTCTGTAACAGGTTAAGTTCTAAAGCCGGATTTTCGTCTTTAGTGATCGCGTGCATGACTCACATCCGCACGTTGCCGCGGGAGAACGTATGTTCTCAAACATGCTACTCACTTTGTGTTTGCTAGTGTTGTGCCATAGATTCCTAATTCGGTTTAACCTCTGCGTTGCTATAACTCGTCTACGTTGCTTACCTACTTATGCTTTTATGTCTATGATTATCAACCGATGGTAGTATATCTAGACTTATCCTTATATAACAGTATTTTTGTATTTATTCACCTATGCTAGTATATCTCTGTTTATCTGTCTACGCTATAATATATATATATTTCTTTTAGCATATCCTTTACAGGACTTAGCTGTCAACACCAGCATCTTTCAGCTGTATCTTGATCTCTTGGCAAGATTACGCTCAGTAGTTTGCCATTGCTTTCTGAGCGGCCGGCTCAGTATCCCGCAAGTCACGAGCGGGGGTCGAACCGCCTCAGCTCTCGCTCCGCTACGAGACTCTGCGTGATAAACGGGATTACAGAGAGAAAGTGTTGTAACCCCACAGCCAGAGAGACCGGCCTATAATATATACGCTTATCAATATATGTTAGTATATCTCTGTTTATCTATATATGCTATAATATATACGCTTATAAATCTATGCTAGTGTATCTATGTTTATCTGTCTATGCTATAAAATATACGCTTATCAATCTATGCTTTTATATCTCTATCTATATGTTTATGTATTTATGCTATAATATCCGCGCTTATCAATCTATGCTTGTATATCTCTGTTTATGTATTTATGCTATAATATCTACGCTTATCAATCAATCTATGCTAGTATATCTCTGTTTATCTATCTACGCTATAATATCTACCCTTATCAATCTATGCTAGTATATCTCTGTTTATCTATCTACGCTATAATATCTACGCTTATCAATTTATTCTAGTATATCTCTGTTTATGCATTTATGCTATAACATCCACGCTTATCTATCAATATCCATTCCATTATGACCATGGCTGGTGATCGACATTTGATTTTTAGCCTAAGATGGGAAGGGTTTAAAGTTTTCGATTCGTAGACACACATTCGCCTGGACTGCGCTCAGATTGGTCAGTACACCCTTGACAGAATCTATTCACATGATTCTGTGTCTTCTTCATCCGCTAGAGCACCAGAGCATCTTTGACTGTAGACACACAGCCATAGCTGATTGAATCTCATTCTCAGACGATGCCTCACACACTGTATTTGTTGCCTCTGTATAAATTCTACGCAGACACTGGCTCCTATATTTCTAGTATCACCATTTCTGCCCTGTCTCTTCTAATGCTTGCTTGCGTTCGCTGGCTGTGAACTCCAGCGTGAAGTCGTGTATGTCGGATGGTGACATCCTGTTGTCCAACATCAATGTGATGTCATACCGGACTGAGGTTTGCGAGACTATCCGTTGTCCCATGTCTGGCTTATTGGTGTGCAGACTGGTGGTTCCTCGCCGTGTAGGCAGATCTCTCCGACTTCGGAGGAATCCGCGATCCTACTGACGTTAGCCAGGACCCCGAAGGAACCTGTTGCCCAGGACGCGCGACTAGGACGTGTCAGTTGGTCTTGGCCAGTACAGAACCTGGCCCTGGTGCCTTGGAAACACCTCTGCGTTCCGTCTCTTCTAGTGAAACTGACAGTGGTTCTCCAATCGGTGGCTGAACCTTATTATGTAATAGCCAGATAGGCACACTTGTTTTCCGTTAGATAAAAACGCGTTGCCGTATTTGCGATGAGAACCACCCGTTTTCTGGCTGAAAGATAAACATTCCGACTGCTCTGCCACCAAAGACTCAATGATCTGTTTGTAAAGTAGGCGAAGTGAGAAAATCGACATAACCGGATGGAGGTTTGCCGCTTCGCAACATTCCAAGTTACAGGGCAATACCTAATGCTAATTTTGGGCTGTACAATAATGGGTAACCCTCTGCTAATGTTCGCGTGTAAATGAATGGGCTGGGCAACCCAGGGCTCATTTGGAATGTAAATAAATGGGCGACCCAGTGCTCGTTTGGATTGTAAATGTGTAGATAGACCAAATGCTAATTTTGACAGAACATTTAAGCTAACAAGTACTCTGACTATGGAAGACATGGCAGTAAGTGAAGCAATTACATGGCTCGAGACAAAGACCTTCACTCGGGCACGTTTCCTTAGTGACTCAATGAGTATGCTGAGGAAGATAGCGATGGGGTGGGTATGAAGACAGTGGTTGTTGTCTCTGGAGCGGTCACGGCTGGCAAAGATTAGTTTCATTTTCGTGCCAGGGCATGTGGGTGTCCAAGGAAATGTGTAGGCTGACAGGCTTTCTGTGGAGTGCGGACAAGCCATGGACCAGGGGCTGATATACTGAATGCTCTACGAGAAGTCGTTTGCGAGAACGAAGTGATGACTGTGAATCTGCATCCATGGTCAGACTGCGAGAACAGCAAGTTCAAAGAGGTGTAGCCAAACAAGAACACTATTCGGGAAGTCAAAGAAGAGTAATAAACCAACACAGAACTGGTGCCGCTACACGCTGCGGGATTTGCTGAGGGGACACGAGCACTCATGGACTGAACTAAACAAATTCCAGGAACCAAAAGGAAGGGAAAATACGTTGACGCTGCATTGGAACACACAGAAACAGCAGCAGCAGCAGCAGCAGCAGAAGAAGAAGAAGAAGAAGAAGAAGAAGAAGAAGAAGAAGAAGAAGAAGAAGAAGAAGAAGAAGAAGAAGAAGAAGAAGAAGAAGAAGAAGGAGGAGGAGGAGGAGGAGGAGCAGGAGGAAATTTTAGATATTACAATAGTGGATGGCCCAATGTTAAGCCCAATACTTGTACCCAAACTTAGTCATTAATGAACATACAATCGAAAATATAGCCACCTGTAACAACACATCATAATCATCATCACATTCCATGGCAAGCGGCGCAGGCAATCATGCTCCTTCACAAACAACTGTCCTCTCTTTTCTTGATAAACCCCATTACTGATCTTCCGTGTCACTGTGTCATCCCATCCAGCATTGCCTCCCTCTGTCTACTACTGTTCTCTAACACCTTTGGTCCTCCAGGTTGTCGCCACCTTCATCAGACCCTGTGTCACTATACCGTGACCAAAATGGAAGACTGTCTTGTCATGAAGCAGGAAATCAAATGTTTGTGACCTGGGAATCCCAAAGATAGCATCTGCCTCACGCCTCTAAGACTCACTATGCTTCTTACAACAGATGGATAAATGTCTTTGCATAGTGTTTCGTCTTCATATATGTGAGAACACAATTTTGAGCGCTTCCTTCTACTCTACCTTTTCTTGGTTTCCAGACTTTGAAGTCGCCGATACCTACACGAAGAAAAATAATTTGACGCCAGATCCACACAGGGAGGAGTACAAATCTTCCTTTGTCTGAGGCTTGAGCCCAGATGCTCTGTTCACTAGGATATCCGTGGTCTTAGTTTGGTTGAATGACATAACAGTTAACTACGATATGCTATCTTCCAAATGGAGCCTCTCTATATGTTTAAAGGGAGTTTACACTTGTACAGGGAGCAGGGAGATTGATTCTAACTATGACATAAAAGCTAAAGTTAGTAGCATATCCTTCACAGGGCGTCGCAGTCAACCCCAGCATTTTTTTTGGGGGGTGCTGTTTGTGATCTTTTGGCAAGTTTACTTTCAGTAGTTTGCCATTGCTTTCTGAATGAAATGAAACTGACTCTTAACTATGACATACAACTGACTGTTGAGTTGAGTTACGCTAACAGACATCATTGCATTCAGGACATTCCCATACGAGTTCCGTCCCCTCGTTCAACAGCCAGCGAAGAGGCTTACTACTAATTGTCACCACTGCTATCTGATTGAAAATTCTCCTTGTCGTCTTCCTTTTCAGTTTTGAGATTCTGCCAGAACCCCTGTCGATCCCCCACAATATAATTCTTTCCACACACGGATTCTCAATCTGTTCCCCAAGTTTCTCCACCTGGTCCCACAGGCACTCGATCATCTCTCCCCTTGTCATAGGTAATCTACCACCAAGAGGTGCATTCCTTGCCAGCCTATCAGCATGTTTACTCCCCCGCACTCCCGAATGGCCAGGGAAAGAATCCATACAATTCTTACAATCTGTGACCTCTGAAGCAAATATAGCCATTCCACACTAAACGTTCCTTTCTCCACCTTACTTGGCATACATCTTGAGTCCGTAATAAATGCAATGTGTTTTGCATTGGTCTCCTCTAACCAATGGAATAAAGCTGTTACTGCATACACCTCCATTCTCATGCTGGAGGTCGTAGTTGCATAAGCCAGACTCTCCTTTTTTTCAATAATCGTTAATTAGCCTTCGCGGTGAAACCCCAATCATTATGTTTCTCACCACTGACCCTTCGATGTAGATCACTATGTCACTTTGATGTGTGTTACTCTGGATCAGTTGTTGCATCCTTACCTCTGTGCGGCCTGCTGCCCGTTCTCTGCACTCACGACCCAGTGTTACTATGACATTGTGCCAGTCCGTCATGGCTTCCGGTACTTTAACCCACTCTTTTTCACGATTGATGGTCTCTAGATCACACATCTGGCATATAGATATTTCTGCCTGTGCCATCCAGGACCTACCTCTTCTCAGTCTATGACCCTTGACCAAATCCATGCAGGGGGTGATCCCTGTTTGCAGCAACTCTCAGGTCCCATTTGGCTTGAAGGACGCTATGCCTTTCCGCCATTGTTGGTAGTGCCAAGATATGCCTCAAGCATATAATTGGTGTGTCCTTTGTGCACCCCAGGAACCCCCGCATGGCCGCATTCTGTATGCGCTCTAACCTTTCAAGCTGGCTCTTTGACAATGTCAGCAGCCCCAAACCATACTCAATGATAGACATTATTAATTGCTAAAAGAACCTGTAAAGTATCCTCTGCTCTATCCCGGTTGCTACCATCGCTCTCAATGCTTTAAGTCCCTTACCAGCATTCACTACCAAAGCCCCCAAATGATTCTTAAAACACATACACCTGTCGAAGGTGATACCCAAGTACTTCAATGTACTCTCTCTACTCCATTCAATATAATACATGGGTCATCTGCCTTCAAGATCCGGCTATTCGGGGAGTACCACACAATCGATGGGTATGGGTTTATAACGGCCCCTTCGTCCCTACACTACCCTGTTTACTGTCATCTGTAAGTCTGCAGCCAAACATTCCCTGTCTCTGCCCTGTCTGTACACCAGCACATCATCTGCAAATGTCAAAATTCTACCCACACCTGGTGTCTCAATAGCTGCAACTTTTCTGATGTATACATTAAAGAGAACTGGGGACATGGCAGATCCATGTCGCAGCCCAAGTGTAATGGTTCAGGGGTCAGAAGTCCAAGAATCCACGCGCAATGCAATTTGACGCAGAAAGGACCGCTGCAATCCATTGGACAATCCTAGGGCAGACCTCCAAGTACAACAGAGTGTACATAGATTAACTATGACATGAAACTGACTCTAATTATGACATGAAACTAACTTTAACTATGAAATATTTACTCTAACTATAACTTAAAACTGATTCTAACTATAACATTGTACTGATTCTAACTGTGACATGAAATTTACTCTAATTATGACATGAAACTGACTAACTATGACAACAAATTGACTAACTATGACAACAAATTGACTAACTATGACATGAAACTGACTAACTATGACATGAAATTGACTTTAACTATGACATGAAATTGTCTTCTTCTTCTTCTTCTTCTTCTTCTTCTTCTTCTTCTTCTTCTTCTTCTTCTTCTTCTTCTTTGCGTTCATCCTGAGTGGGTTTTTTTTCCAGATGTGATTGCGGTGTGTTATTATGCACCCTTGGGTCGAAACCCTTGGGCCAACGCATCCGATTTGTGCGTGCATTTTTGACCAGGTTAGCATTCATGGGAGACTCTCACTTTAGTGGTACCGTCCACATCCCAGCTGGTCAAGATTGCACGGTCGAAGACTTCACGGTCATCCCTCAAGGGAAGGCAGGGACAGTCCATGGCATTTACGCCATCCAGGGTGGCTTCCATAGTTGCAGAGCCGACACATAGCGCCCTGGTGCTGGGCTCACCGAGGGAATCGTCACGTCCTGCTCATGGCTGTTTTAATTCCTCACTTCGATATATTGGGCATTTCGTTCGCCACGGGCCACTCCCGCACAAACCAGACCGGTCTACAGACGGTATCCACTCAGCGAGTTTTCGATTCGGACATGTGCTTGTCGTTGCGCCCGGAGGACAATATAGTCAGAGCTGTTCCGGGCACGACGGACATTCGGAAAACTAGCTAGTCAGAGCTGTTCCGGACACGAGGGGCATTCGCAAAACTAGGTAGTCAGAGCTGTTCTTAGCACGAGGGACAATCGGAAACTAGCTAGTCAGAGCTGTTCTGAACATGAATGACATTCAGAAGACTAGTTAGTCAGAGCTGTTCCGACCACGAAAGACATTCACTCGGACGTTTATGCATTGTGCCTGATTTATTTGCACCCGTAGTCCAGCACATCCGACTTCAGTGAGCATTTTTACGGGTTTTCCTTCCCGGGGTTTCGAGAGACGTTAGACTTTTACTGCTGTGGTGTCGCCCACATCTCAGCTGATCTAGGGCTTTCCCCGATATCCAAGGAGGCATCCATAATTGCAGAGCCGGCATATAGTGCTCTGAGACTGGGCTCACCCGAGGAATCGCCACATCCTGCTTTAATTCCTCACTTCCGTGTATTGGGCATTTCGTTTTGCCACTGGTCGCTCCCCACACAAACCAGGGACGGACAGTCTGCGGACGACATCGATTCATCAGGCTTTTGCTTCGGACTTTCACGTGATGGATTCGCTAGCCAAGCATTCCATTTCGTGTTTTGTAGACGTTTTTCCATCTTTGACTACGCTCACTCTATGAGTATAGATACAGACTTTCATCGTAACCACTTCGTGCGACTGAACCGCTTTGCCACCTTAAAGTACCGCTCACCAGGTAGGCTATAAGTGCTGCCGGCTCAACACCTTACTTCCTTACAGCAGGGAGCGAGTAACGGTCAGGCTCTCTCATCCGGGGATCACTCATCCCCCAGCTGAGAGCCGTCAGACAGAGTCTGGACTAAGCATGTAGCGTGCTCAGTATCTCACCTAAATTTTTGCAGTAGGTGAGTATCGGCCCGGCTCTCACATCCGAGGGTTTATAGCTTAGAGGCGTTCAGCCATATCCCTCAGCTGAGAGCCTTAGAGTATGTATCCGGACCAAGAATTCCTGTCTTCGTGCGCCTGATTTGTACTTTTGACTGCTATTCTCAGTCTACCTGCAGAACAGCAGGTTGTGTCTCTCTTGGTCTGGCCCCTAACCCAAGTGCTGTCCGACACATAGTTGTGCTTCCGTCGGCGTAGCTCTTGGGGTCATTGGGACACGCAACGCCCCCCCTCCCCCGCCGGGGCAAGGTGGAGACACATCGGGGGGGGGGGGAGATGAAATTGTCTATAACTATAACTTAAACTGAAACTTTAACATGAAACTGACTCTAACATGAAAATGACTAATTATAACATGAAATTGACAAACTATAACATGAAATTGATTCTAACTATAACATGAAACTGACTCTAACTATGACATGCAATTCGTTACATCTGTTGTATGATATCTATTGCAGGTACGTCATGAACAACGTGTTTATCACATGCACTGGATGGCTGACTGTTGCTGTGACCACTGAACGATTTATCTCCCTGCGCTTCATGTTCCACCCTCGCCTCGTGTGCACCATACCCCGCGCCAGGCTGGCCATTATCATCATCTTCATCCTTTCGTTCACCTTCCACTTCTCCAAGTTTTTTGAGTACGTGCCAAATTCAGACCTCAAGTCTCCCATGCCGCTGCTGACGACCGGCCTGGTGCACACGCCGACCTACGAGACGTATGTGCACATCGCCAACATTGCCCTGGCTGCAATCATTCCTGTCTTCCTGCTTATTGTCGCCAACTCCTTTCTGATCTACTTTCTGGCAACACACCGACGGCGCATGCTCCGTCACAAAGCATCCGCTTCCGCCAACATGTCTTCCGTGGACATGCTACACATCAGTGCAATAGTTGTGGCTACCGTGCTCGTCTTCATCGCTTGTCACTCGGTTGGTGTGCTGCTGGCGTTGACAATCGCATCCAAAGGGCGACACTGGGTGTTCAGCCGACATCCTTACCTTGCCCTCAAGCACATCAACACCGTGCTGGTCATGATAAACTCCAGCGTCAACTTCCTCTTATACTGCGCCATCAGCCGCAAGTTTCGTAAGACCTTCATCAATATGTTCAGTAGACGCCTCAGCCGCAGAGACACCTGGACATCGGCAATGCCACTGAGCGAGAACAGCACAGGAAACACAGGCACGCTGCCGCGAGTTACCAACGGCAAAGTCTATACATCTTCATCTATGTCGTCTAACGGATCAGCGCACAGCGGTTACGGTCCTACCAGGGCTGATGTTTAAGTACCGTTCATTAAGATTCAATAACTGTGACAGCAAAAGCAAGAAACAACAAATCCTGCCCGGACTGGTATATTTAAGGATAAGGTAGTTTATACAAGAACTGCTTGTATATCCTACATAATCAAATGGTACGGTATAGTTGCGTGAACTGTAGTAGATATGAACGATCCACAGAATCTCGACATACCTTTCTTGTCTAATGTTTACATGCACAATAAGTTAGTTGCTAGATTAAAATAGTATTGCCATCGAAATATGATGATACATAAAAAAAAAAAAAAAACACGGGTAGACAGAGCTCGTGACCTTGTATGAAATCTATCTACAGGAAGCATACCTTAAAAAAACGCATACCTATGTATATATAATTATCTTTAGGGTGCATAACTAGGTGTGACGCACTTTTCTTGGAGAAGAAGAAGAAGAAGAAGAAGAAGAAGAAGAAGAAGAAGAAGAAGAAGAAGAAGAAGAAGAAGAAGAAGAAGAAGAAGAAGAAGAAGACGCGAAGAAGAAGAAGAAGAAGAAGAAGAAGAAGAAGAAGAAGAAGAAGAAGAAGAAGAAGAAGAAGAAGAAGAAGAAGAAGAAGAAGAAGAAGAAGAAGAAGAAGAAGAAGAAGAAGACGACGACGACGACGATGACGCGAAGAAGAAGACAGAGGAGGAGGACGAGAAGAAGAAGAAGAAGAAGAAGAAGAAGAAGAAGAAGAAGAAGAAGAAGAAGAAGAAGAAGAAGAAGAAGAAGAAGAAGAAGAAGAAGAAGAAGAAGAAGAAGAAGAAGAATTCACTTACAAAAATAATGTGCCAATATCGAGAAATGACAAACAGAAATAAAGAAACAAAAACTAGGATTAAAGCGGAAATGCTGAACGAGAATCAAAGAGAGACAAAACAAGTTGAAAGCATAGAAAGGCATATTACCATGATGAAGACAGTGTTATATGGAAAGGTAAAAGGGCAAAAGTGCGAGAGGTTGACAACGATTTATTCGGGAAAGATAAACATTAAAAGACGGATTGGAAAATAACAGATGTAGGAATGCAACATCATGGCGAGAGGCAGAGGATTCTGGAGACCATTGCAATCGACCTTGTTTGTGAAGAAGGCGGCTCATCTCATCTGAGTTGTAAACGGTAATGGCGAAGTATTAGCACGCCCGAAACTGTCTTAACGACGCGAAAACACGTGTACAACGTCACAAAATGATGAAGCAGAAGGTACTTCTCTTTCTTGCTACACCTACCTCTCTTACCGCAAAGAAAAGTATAGTATCAAGTGTAAGAGTCAATGCCTCTAGATGTTGCTGCCACCTGGTTTCTAACCAGTGAAACCATAAAACAGCTACTCAATCCGGCGCAACAACAAAAAAAAACGCCATTCGGTGAAACTCGTGCTAATCTACCAAGACTAGCCACACAGGACTGAAAGAGATCCAAGTCGTAAAGACACACTTTAATCAGATTACCGGTAATTCATCTATAGATTCTCGCTGACATTCATATGTATGGCAGGAAAGGAAGGATGGCGAAAGAAGTATATATCAAATTACAAACTAGACAAAAGAAAAACATAAAAGCCCCATGCATGTCAAAGAGCTAGTATACTTCAAGCTTATACCAGATAGCACCTTAAAACGGCGGAAACTCTAGCCTGGCCTACCAGCAACCTCCATCATTAGCAAGCATTTAAGGAAGGAACGTGATTTTTTTGTTCCACAAAGCTGACGTAATAGACAAGAAGCAATATGTTTTGTAACCGTATCTACAACCGATGAGCTTTCAGTGCGAATCAGGGTTGACAGAAAGTTTCACACATGACAGCGATTAGACAGTTTGCAACAACAACTCCTTGAACATATCTGCAATCATGGGGCCGACTCACGGTGGTGGAGTCCTCGATTTGACAAACGAAGAAACGAATAACCTTCTTTTTTGCAGGTTATTTCTGACATATCTAATTAACTCAGATAGTCAACAAACTAAGTTCATTGAGTGTATGTCTGCATGTCACCTACTATGAAGTATATAAAAAATATACGCGTTAAACATATGCGTGTTTGCTGAACATGTAAATATAACGGCAATAGATGAAAAGAAATTATTAGCGCGCGATCATGCACATATGCACATAGAGACACACAAAAATAAATGCATGCCTTGTGGCGGAGAAATTAGCAGACACATCAATCAGACGATGGAAAATGAATGTTTTCCTTTCAGATGTTCAAGCCAAACATGGGGTATGCGCATATTGCGCTGTTTCAGCAAAGGCACGTGTCCGCAATACGACGAACATTCATGCAATGGCCCAGCAGCCAATATTATACAACAGATGATGTGTGTGCCCATGAAACAATGAAACGTTTGAATGCCGCCCTTTAACAAAACATATTCGTCGACTAATGGAAAGGAAACAACTAGACCAAAATGTGTTGTTTTTTTTTTCCTTTCAAAATGCGCCAAATGTAACTTCTTGAATTTTTTTTTTTTATCTTGCGTATATAATCGTACCATGAAATATTGTGTAAAACGAACTATGCAGCTACGGATTATTGCATTATATGATATTAAACTGTATGATAATTCAACTCAACGTTGTTGCTATTATTATTTCATCTGTTTTACCTGATATGTTCATAATGTAGAGGTCGATGTGACCGAAAGGGTTAACACGCCCGCACTTTCTGTGGTGACTGTGGTAGTGGGTTCGTTCTACATACCAGTCAGCTGTGCTTAAAGGTTGACTTCTCGTTCAGAAAGCAATGGAAAACTACTACACGTAAAATTGCTGGGTAAATCACAAACAGTCATTAGCGGCCGAGGGTGTTAACAATGTCCTAAAAAGGACACGCAGCCTTTAACAATTCTTAATGTAATATTACAGTTGTCTTTCTCAAAACATAACAGGTCACTCGACATTCAGCGTGCAAAACATCTTCAAAACCCAATGGCTGAATCAGCGGACAAGGGTGAACTGTCTAAGCTGAAGTGACTCAACCAACGCAAGAGACATATCAAACACGACCACAGCAGGACGCAGTCAATGCTCATAGTCACACGGTTTTCTGAGTATACGTTTGACTTTGTAAGCTACTAGAATTTAAGTTGTCAGCGAGACTGTATTTGGCTACTGCGCACATTTTATTGCAATATATATATACTCAATGTATGAAGAAGAGATAAGACCAGAAATGAAGAAGTCATGATTAAAGCGGTGGTTATAGCTGCGCTAGATTTTATTAGAAGTCAAATAGTTTGGCCATGCAAGTAGGTTACCAACTAACAGTATACCACAACAAGCAATGATGTACAGACCAGAGGGAAGCAAAGGAAGAGGCCGACCACGCAAACGATGGACGCAAGGAATAACAGAGTCCATGGGAATATCGATACATGAAGCCCATGGGCGGGCACTCTCCCGCTGTTCATACTTCCCCTCGACTTCGCAAGGTAAAAGAGGAACATGGTGAGATGAGATCACACACACACACACATACACACGCACGCACATATATATACATATATAATGACGATTCTCTTGCCATGATGCGGGTGATCACATGTCTTCGTGCACTGGTCTTTAGTAGTTAGTAAAGTACCCTTTTATATGCCTTGATGTGCATTGGCTTAATGTGCTAGACCCGTACTCTTATATACCAATCAGCTATCGATGGGTTGTGTGATTAACATCGCACTGACCACCTTCACTCCCCATGCCATTTTCTGGTACCCACTTTAGGCTGGGTCGTCCAGGTTAGGCTGAGAGTCCAGGTTAATTGTTATTTTAATTCGCATCAGTGACGATTCGATAACATGACCACTGGGCTGGCAGCCAAGAGTACTAGCCACTGAACTAATTGGCATATGGAAGTACTTGGATACCAGCATATCCCAGGTACACGACAGGAGGTTTGAACAGGACATTATGTATTATATACGATGGGGAGTCAATAAGTAAGTCACAAATGGCTATAGAAAAATAACTAAATATGATAACAACCTAAAACCAGTTTATTTGTATACATACATTGTCCCTTTATCTCTCTACATAATTTCCACCAACATTGATGAACTTATCCCATCGTTTTATCAGTCCTCCCAAACCGGCTGCATAGAACTGCGTGCTCTGTTTTCTAAACCACATTTTCACTTCATATTCAACTTCGGCGTCATTCGCAAAATGTCTCCCGCCAAGGTGGGTTTTCAGTGGACCAAAAAGGTGGAAATCGCTACAGAGTCTATAGTTACTCGCCTGTCACCTCTACTCATCTCCTCCACCCGCTGCACAGATACTTCTGTTGCAATCTCAACAGGACGACCAGATCGGATTTCATCAACAATTTTAGAGCGTCCTTGAGAAAAAATTTTCTACCCAACTATGCACTGCTTTCCAGGACAAACATTTGTCAGCATAAACAGGAAGCATTTCCTTATGAATGTCCTTTGCAGGCAGTCCTTTTCCCCTCAAATAACGCACAACAGCGTAAGTACAGTCATCATTTTGTTTATGCACTGCGCATGAGACACCTGATGCCACCTGATGAACGGGAATATAAAGTTCAATGTTGCTGTCACATAATGACACCTTTAGAAAACACCAACTACATTTACCTGCCATCCCACAGAACTGTGTGACTTACTTATTGACTCGCCATCACACACACACACACACACACACACACACACACAAACACACACACACACACACACACACACACACACACACACACGAGAGGGGATCTTACAATGAAAACCTTAAAAGGGTAACAGAAATTACAATAAGCATGCCATTATCTTGTAACCTGTCAATATCGTTGTCAAGGATGCCTCGAGTGTTCAGCACGTGACATCATGGTGCAGACGAACACTGTTTAAAGATGACCGCCCTACTTTTGACATGCACTAAAGAAAAGTAGCGTTTTGTTATCCGTTTTTAAAAAAAAACATCTGTGACGGTGGTGAAACCTATAGAAATTCATCGGCAAATGAAAATCCAGTATGGTGATGTATGCCTGTCAGTCCAGTAAGTGTTATGAGTGGTGTAGGACGGCATGACTTCTGTGACAGACTGTTCACGACCGGGTCAGGCACACCGAGCAGTGACCCCAGAGTCGATTGTGGCCGTTGAAGGCCTCATACAGGGAAACTGCCAAGTTGCTGAGTGATATTGCCGCACATCTTAACATCAGTCAAGGTTCAACACACCACATCATCCATGATGTGCTACAGTACCATGAAGTGTCTGCAAGGTGGGTGCCGTGGCAGCTTACTCCAGAAGTGAAACAATGACGCACTGATGCTTGTCAAGAACTTTCGCAGTGCTTTAAAGCAGAAGGAGATGGTTTTCTATCAAAATTTGTTACTGGAGAGGAAACGTGGGTTTACTATCACGAGCCAGAAACGAAGAGAGCGAGCAAGGAATGGCGCCACCACTCCTCACCGAAACCAAAGAAGTTTCGTAGGCAGCCATCTGCAGGAGAGGTTATGCTGACTCTTTTTTTGCGATGAACGAGGCGTTATTTTATAGCACTACATACATGTCAAGAGGGAAAACTGTCACATGTGATACGTATACAGATCTTCTCAGGTATCATCTTCGACCCGTAATCAAATCCAAACGACGTGGACGTCTGAGTAAAAGTGTCCTTTTGCAAAATGACAATGACCATACTGCCTGTGCAACGGTTGAAACCATCGAAATCCTCCACTTTCAGTGTGTACCACATCCCCCGTACTCGACAGCTATAGCCCTAGGTGATTTCCACCTGTTTTGACAACTCAGAGTCATAAAAGAGTCCTTTGGAATCATACATAGGCCTATAGTGAAGAAAACGGGTAGATCATCACAGCGTGGATAGAACGGTGCTGCAGTAAGTGACCAGAGGATCTGGCCGGCACTGAAAACTCTGAGGAAAGGCCAACGGACATAAATCAGACTGCTACTGGTACAATTAGTATTGGGACTCTTCGCTGGCTGTTAAGGACGGAATGTGAATGGCAACTTCCCGAATGCTATGATGTCGATTCTTGACTCGACTCAACTATGGAATGAGTTCATGCCCCAATGGGAGATAACGAATGAAAGAAGAAGGAAGCCAAATGGGGTCGACCCGGTCTTGTGAAATGGGTATTATAATTGTTTCTATTTATTCTGAAAGGAAATGATACGCGGAAGGGAACTGGTCAACCTACCCCATAACATTTGACCATGTATATGTGAAAACCTATGTCTTTACCTTCAGTAGCTATCGAGGACGTGCGCGTGTTATAGTCCGCCTGTCGCTACACAATAGCCATAACCTTTTCGTTAACGACTACACTTTTAGCCAATGCTGCATGCAGGTTATACTTGTATAGCTGCAACAGCTGGCATTTCAAGTTTCTCCCGCTGTCTATCGCCGTGAAACTCAACAGAACATACATCTGAAATACAATTATAGAAAACACCCCTCCCCCTTTTCCCTCAACAGTAGCTTTGGGCCTACCTAGAATGAGCTTTTAGCAGACTCTACATCTGGTAAATTCCCTCAGAAGGAAAGGCGTAAAGGAAAGGTACTGGTAAATCTGTGTCGCAATGCCGCGACCTTGTATATGTTAAGTACCATCAGTTCAAGTCCCTGCGGCAGTAGTTACCACTAGTTAATTTTTTTCTTTACTTTTCTTATCAAGCGAATGATTATGCATAAATCAATTACCGCCAATTTGAGAAGTTGTTTTGATTGATTGATTGGTTGATTTATTTATTTATTTAGGAACCGACATCACAGCATTCGGGGCATTCCCATAAGCGCTCCGTCCCCAT
Organism: Cepaea hortensis; assembly: GCA_963921405.1. Classification (NCBI taxonomy): domain Eukaryota; kingdom Metazoa; phylum Mollusca; class Gastropoda; order Stylommatophora; family Helicidae; genus Cepaea; species Cepaea hortensis. The sequence continues at coordinate 103,241,105 of OY992877.1, forward strand.
CCTCATCAACCAGCGAAGAGTTCAAACACCAATAGTACCAGTAGCAATCTGAATATATGTCCGTCTCGCCTTTCCTCTAATGAGCGTCGATCGTTGGCCAGATCCCCTCGTCACCCCTCGCTGTCGCATTCTTGCCAGACCATGGTGATCCATTTGCTCCTCCGAGGTGTACACGTTCTCCCACAAGGCCGCAACCACGTCTGCCTTATCATGCGTCAATATTCCACCAAGTTTTGCAGAGCCAGCCAATCTGTCCGCCTGTTCATTCCCCAGCACACCAGCATACCCCGGAGAAAAGATCCAGACGATGCTTGTCACCGAAGCGAAGCAAGCCACTCGGCACGAAGCTTGCCTGTCCTCACCCCACTCATCATGCTTTCTGAGTTACAATCACGATGTGTGTGTGTATCGTATTCTCCATCCATCGGAAAGCTGCACTGACCGCCTCCACCTCCATTCTTAAGCTAGATGTTGTGGTATCATATTCCAGGCTCTCCTGCACCAAACGTCGACCATTAGCTTTTGCTAATAACCCCCAGGCACTTTTCCTGCCTCTCAACACCGAACCATCTGTGTATATAATCACATCACCCGGGCGAGCATTATCCTGAATTAGTTGCTGGATTGCCTCGAGTGGTGGAGGTCCTGGGTTCAAACTCCGGTGAGGACCGGGATTTTTTCACGTGGACTTCTACTAACAAAATATCCCCTGGTCTCTGGGTAGTGAGATCAGACGTCCGTGTGTATTGTTGCGCACGTAAAAAATCCCCTTGCAGTTGGAAATCGAAAAAGAGTAGCCTAACGGCGCTGCCCGGGCAAAATTTTGAGTTAAAAATCTACCTAAAGTATTTCAGGATCCTCGCCGGTGCTATGGAGTTCGTGCACTGAGCTGAGCTTCTCCGGAATCAGGTTTGAGTTAGGAGTAGAACGGAGCACTTATGGGTTACATCGGTGTGCTGTGATGTTGATCCGTCGACTAAACTAAACTAAACTAGTTGCTGGATTTCCACTTCCGTGGCCCCTGCTGGCCACTCCCTGTACTCCCGGCTCAATGTGATTATAACTCTGCACAAGTCTGACTGCTCCACTGGCACTCTGACCCACTCCTCTCCTCGCCTAATGTTCTCCAAGATGCACACCTGTCTGATCGTATCCTCTGCCTGAGCCATCCATGATTTCCTTCTTATCAGTCGCTGACCCTTAACTGCGTCCAGCGCCTCATGCAACGGGTGATCTGTGTCAGCAACTACTCTGAGGTAAGCCTTCGCCTGTATCACCTTGAGCCTACCAGCAACAGTCGGCAAACCAAGGATGTAACGCATACACACTACTGGGGTGTCTCTGGTGTATCCCAGAATGACCCGCATAGCGTCATTCTGTATGCGCTAATTGTAGGTTTTAATCACGTACATAATATATGGAGTAAACAATCAATCGCTGTAAACTAAATCATAAACAGTTCATCCGTAGTTATCCCCTCCAAGCATTGGGTTGGAGTGTCTTGATAACGAGATACCTAAAACCTGTGGAGGAAACATTTCACACATCGAGCGTGTGAGACATTGGATGGTGCCTGATGGTGGAAGTTACCATGTTTTCACATGCATCCATTGTGGACGAACATTTACAGCGTGAATCGGTCTGATCAGTCACATTCGCTACCGACATGTGTTGTAGTTAATGTGCCTTTTGTAAGCACAGTGTAACAAACTATATCGTCTGTCAAAACGGCCAGGTCCTAGTGAGGAGGAAACATCGCCAACCTAGGCCCAATCCCAGTTATTGGTATACGCTATGATCACTAGCGGCCTGGTTAGACTGTAATACACCTCACTGCAGATGTACAGTCCCAGCACCAAGTGTGCACACCCCGCTCGCTGGTTTCTGAGCTTGGAGAGCAGAAGGAGAGCTCTGCGACAATGTTTCCGTGGAGATGGCACCCTGGCAGGAGGAAAGTCCCTACAGCAGTGGTTCTCAACCAGTGGGAAATTCCCCCCTAGGAAGAATTTTAGGGTTTCGGGGGAGGGGGAAAAGGGGGGGGGGGAATTAAGATTATTTCAAGATCGTGTTAATTCAAGAGCCGATTACTCGATATTGTTTTTCCTCCATACTCTACAGTTATGTAATTCTCGCCCTTCTGAAATTCGTTTTATAACTTAAGTAGACTCGCAAATCAGTTTTATGTAGACATCTAGATTTGTTCTAGTATGTGTTATTAAATTTAACTTTCATTTTTACATATACTGTGTAAGTGCGGCGTGGATTTATAGGGAGGAAATACTAAAAGGGAGGGGGGGGGGGAAATGACATTCTGAACATATGGTGAAGGGGTGCATGGGCCCAAAAAAGTTGAGAACCACTGCTCTACAGCAACATCGCTCGGATAGATGCAAGCCATTTTTGGGACTCAAACTGCCTGAACGCTAATGCTTTGGACTTCAAGAGTGAAAACTCAGTCTGCCAGAAGGTTCACCAACCAACCAAGAAATATGTAGTTATTGCATAACGTACCTATGTGTTAGACGGCTCCTGTGGCCTACGGATTAGTGAAAGCAGTTCCACAATTATTCACACATTGGGTCGAAGGTTTGAAATCAGTCACGGGCGATTTGGAAGCAGATGGCTTTGCGCTGATTTTGGTGGTTATGAGTGTTATCCTCTCAGAAAGCAATGACAAACTAGTAAAATTGTCTAGTAACTCACAAGCAGCCAATAAATGCAGGGGTTGATTGCAACATCTGGTAAAGGACATGCAACTAACTTTAACCTGCCTGTGCAGCATGAGTTGGGGCCAGTAAAAGACAGTTTTCACTAGGAACCTCCATTAGCTGCCCACGTTGCAGTGACTCTATGCTGAAGAACAGGAGTAGTCAATGGCATCAAGGACAAAAGTAACCCCATGATAAATACTGCCAGAGCAGTGTAAAGTAAAAGGTCCACGTATATACTAGGTCACATCATTGTATGGTGGGGGTTACCAGTGCTCTTCCTCTCTGTGTTTCTTTACAAGACAAATCCCTGATACCTACATTTAGAGGTTGGTTAGCTGCTCCAGGGTTGCGTGCAGCCAGAAATACAAAATCCTCACCAGCTCATTTACGCTTGAAAACCCGTGTGTTAATCAGTATGCTATAACACAACGCTGACCACACTGCCCATTGTGTGTCCTTCGGTCACTAAACACGCATGGGTGCATGTGCATTAATGGGTTTTGGGTAAATGGGTTTACTTTACTTGTTTGCCTCACAACTGCTACAGTTGCTGCCGCAGGACGAATGTTATTATTTGATCTTTTCATGTAAAACTGAGTCACCAAATGCTATTTACGAGGTCGGGTCGACAAGTATTGGACCATTGGTAGACAAAAATAAAAATACTCATCTGGAGGTCTGAAACATTGAAGCCCCTGGATGTACTCTCCTTGGGACTGTACGCTCTTCTCCCAGGCGTCCCACCATTGTTAGAGGCATTTCAGGAAGGCATTTTTGGGGGGATGGAGTACAGCGTGGCCGCTGCGATCCAAATTATATCTTCTCTGGACTCAAATCGGGTCCCTTCCAGAGCATTTTCAGCTTGGGGAAGAGTCAACAATTTCAAGGAGCCATGTTTGGAGAGTAGGCAAAAACATAACCATACAGTACTACCTGAAGGTCATCCATTGCCTTCGTGATGCTGTGCGGTGCAAACAACCAGATCTATGGGTAATTGGAACTTGGCAGCTCCATCTTTGCATCTGATTGAAACTTTCATGGCCAAGTACAATATTCCTCTGGTTTGTCTGATTCCTTACTTTTCCAACATGGCTCCGTGCGATCTGTTGTTGTTCCTCAAGTTGTAAAATCCGCCAAAAACGTCCTGATTTGAATAACGAGAAAATGTGAGTAACACGACGGCCACAGCGCACTCCATTACCGTAAAGGCCTTCCTGAAATGCTTCCAACAAAGGCGGGACTGATCATTCGCAACTGCGGAGCCTTATCGAGAACAATTGACCCAACTGTTCAAGAAGCCAAATACGGGGGAGAAGAATGACATGATCCAAGCTTAAAGCTAGAAGACACCCGATGTTCATGAAGAGAAGCAAAGAAGCCGCTGCCGACACCATGGTCGCCAGGAAGACATGGAGGGGGGGGGGGGGGGGGGAGAACCTGGCAAGCTGTACCAAAGATCCACCACAGCAACCCAAAAGCTTCAGAAGCCAGAAGTGAAGCAACCACTAGGAAAGATGATGACAACCCACCGCAAACAAGATCAAAGACTACCCATAAGCAGAGCGAGGAGAAAGACACCATGGTCGATTTTTAAAAAACGACATGCGGCAGACGATTACATGGGTGATCAAATGCCTTAAAGCGGAGCTAACAGATAACCAGATACAAAAGTAGCTGCACCAGGAGAACCCTCACATACCAGTCATGAAGGCTTTTTACTTACGCCAAGATATCAACAACACTAGCGGTGGTGACAACGGAGGGGAGCGAGATGCCTGTCATAGCGACAATGGACAGGAAACAACAACAGCCTGAGCGCTTTACTCCTACAATTACACAGAAGAATAACATGTCGCAGCTAGACAGACATCTGCCGATATGGCGCCAAAGACAATGCCTTCAACGCATGTCCACTTGCCAAACAGGACAAGGACTTCCGGAAGCCTAATTATAATAGAATATGCGCCAACTGCCTTGCCAAGCCTGTACCTCCAAAGACACAGAGACGTCATAAAACTCACCGAAACCACAAACACACTATTCAAGGAGGAGCGGCGGGGGTGTGAAACAGCCACAGGTATTTCACAAGATTAAAAAACCCAGCTTCACGGCCAGATCGCTGAACTGAAGAAACAAATCAACAAACTTCTGCTGACACAAAAGCCAACCAATGAAAACCAAGAACAAGACACCAGCAACAACGCAAGGTGTCTGGAAGAAATGAAGGAAATGCAGCGCAGCATCAAACACGAGGTTGAATGCATGGCTCAGATAAAGAAAGAGAACGAAGAAATACTGCAGTGCAATTCAAACAGAAAGAGAACTGAGAGTCGAAAGGGTGCTAATCCAAAACAAGCAAGCAGAAGCGAGCCAAAGACAACTGAGGAACCTCAAGCTGAAGCCAGCAACCCATTCACAAAGACCAATAAATTCAAGGGGAAACCAGTTTTAACCCAGAAAAGTGACGCAAGCCTAGACAACCTAGAGGAGAAAACAGATACATGTTTTGAATATCACAAAGAGGTATTCGAATGGTGAATGGTCCGTCAAATTCAGTAAACTACCCGAAGAGGAGGTGTCCATACAGGTGGCTGCGATGCTCATTGGTCATGCACAGAGAAAAGGCACAAAAAGAATAAAGCAACTAAACCAAAGGATAATTTATTCTAATGACTACACCCACTCAAAACAGACGAGCTAGGAGCTGTCACTGACAAAGGGAAAGGCAGGAAGAAACAGACACAAAGGAAAACCCACCGACCAAACCCTCAGCTAACGTTACAGGCATAAACCCTGCTGCATCGAAAAGTTAGCTAGAACTGATGCAGAGGAAAAAGAAACTAAACCCGCACCACGAACTCCCACAATTATAACCAAGGCTGCTAAAGCTGGTTGAACGAGGTGGAAAGTTTTTTTTTTTTATTACAAGAAGAAGAGGCCCAACTGTTATCGGACTGGAAGTGGGGCTGCTGGGAGTAGTGGTTACAGCTCCACGAAGAGGTGCTTTGGATAAGATCAAAGTGTAGTACAAGGAGCGGTCAATAAGTAATGCCTCGTAATTTTGAATTCCATTCAATAGGAAAGAAAGAAAAAAAAACCAGAAAAATTCACACTGAAATTAAACCCTAAGTCTGTACTTAAAAAATTTTTGTTTCAATGTAGTCTCTGTTATTCGTTATAGTTTTTGTACACCTTCTCGCAAGGGCATGTATCCCTGCATGGTAAAAAAAAAAATGCGTGTCCTTTTTCCTAAACCACTGGCGTACAGCACGTTTGATGGTCTTGGTGTCCTCAAAGTGATGTCCTCAAAGATCTTCTTTCAGTGGTCCAAACAAACGGAAGTCTGGAGGTGCTAAATCGGGTCTCTAAGGGGGATGTGTTAATAATGTCCAGATATTTTTAGAGGGGAAATAACTCAAATTCCAACACCGACACGAGGCTCGCAATTTCCTAACCAGATATATTTTAAAAGACAAAGAAGAAGAATTGTCAGAGATAAACAAATTGTTTTTCACATCTGAGATCACCTCAAGCAGTTTGCACTGTATTTATGTAGTTTACTCATCCTTTATACGCTCAGCGGTGATGAGGTTACAGATTCAATTCATACCACGTTCGAAACACAGCTGCAGGTGATTTGGAAGCAGACAACCTTGCTTTGGTTTCCAAACAAAGGTATGATTGCCGGTCGTTCAGAAAGCAATGGCAAACTACTGAATGTAAACTTGCCAAGAAATCCCAAACAGCCAAAACATTCTTGGGTTGATTGCTACATCCTGTAAAGAATATGTAACTAACTTTATAGGAAAAACAATAATATGCCTATGTTTCAAATATACATATCTGCACCAATTATGACACCCACAAGCTTTGTGTTGTTGAAAGAGCAGTTGCACCTTTCATGCTATGAAGGCCAGTGTCTTACTTCTCTTTCTTCACTTCACACATTCATTGACTGGCTTTAAATTCCCCATATTAGGCTGCTTGCTTGCACTGGACTTCTGAATAATTTATGTCTTGAGCTACAACTGTCTAGTCTATCTGAACTAGAACACCAGCCATTAATACAACTTCACCTTTGAAGTAAGAGTGTGTTCGCCTGATGACGAGGAACACTGGTAATCCACATGCAAAAACTAGTCCAGTGCACTAAAAGTAGTACCATGAGTTGAGTACTACGCTTGAGTTCAAAGGAGGAGAACACAAACGTCACCAACAACAACTCAACGTTTAACATGTGGATTTGAAGATTAAAACAGTTGCCTGCCAAATTGATTACACATTAACAAGAAATAACGGAAAGAGAAATATATCAGAGGCAAGGGCCCAACTTAAATATAAACATAGACCACATAGCAGTTATTACCACAATAAGGACCAATAGAAGAAGTAAGCAAAGATCAGGAAAAAATATACTAGGTGAATTAGTAAACTTAAAAAATCTCAAAGACGAGACAATGAGGGAAAAGTATCAGAGAGAATTAAATGAAATCTTTGTAAAACTACCTATAGAAAGAAAGACGGTGGAAGAAGAATGGGAGATGTTCAAATTATGTATTTTAAACACTGCAAAACTAACATGTGGAACCACGAAAAAACACAAATAAAGAATATAACAAGTTGGTGGAACACCGAGGTAAAGACAGCTGTAAAAGACAAAAAGGAAAAGAGGTGAAAAGTGGCTGAAAGCAAACAGGATCACGATTACATCAAATAAAGAATAGCAAGACATGCGAATAGAATAATAAAGAGAGTAAAACAAAAAGACTGGAAGGGATATGGAGAAACCCTAAATAAAAACTACAAAGAGGCAACTAGAAACTTCTACAAAAAGAGTAGTGCAATGAAAAACAGAGCAGAATCCTTTGACCCAACTGAAATAATTAACAGTGAAAAAAGAGACCCAATAAGTGAACAAAAACAAATCCTAAAAAGATGGAGGCAGTACTTTGAACAATTTCTCAACATTCCATCAGATACCACAGGAAACCAAGAAACTGACACAGATGCCATTGAAGAACTAGAACCAGACATACCAAAAGAATAAATTAGAGAAGCTATAAGATTAGACTCATTGAATAAATCACCGGGACAAGATGAACTAATTAAAGCAGCAAGAGAAGAAGGAACAGCATGGCTACACAGGCTGTTTAACCATGTTTGGGCAGAACAACAGACACCACGAGACTGGGAAAGTGCCATAATTATCCCAAATTGGAAAAACAAAGGCAGTAAGAGAGATTGCACACAATACAGAGGCATTTCCTTTGTGAGTCATACCGGAAAAATATTCTGCAAAATTCTAGAGAAAAGACCACAACCTACAATAGAACCCCAGCTAAGTGAAACACAACTTGGATTTAGGAAAAACAAAGGATGCACAGATGCCATCTTTGCTCTTAGACAACTTACAGAAAAATCAATCGAATTTAATTAAACACTCTATTTAGCCTTTGTCAACTAAGAAAAGACATTTCATAGAGTAGATAGAAATAAGCTGTGGAAAATCCTTAAACAATATGGAGTAAGTGCACATCTAACAAACTTATGCAGAAGATTATATAACAATAGTAAATGTACGGTAAGAACAAACTGAGGACACTCAGAACCCTTCACTATAAGATCCGGAGTAAGGTTGTGTCCTGTCCCCCTTCTTGTTCATAACTTATATAGACAGCATATGTAAATAAACCAGCCATTCTGAGACCGTAACAACACCGCATGACAAACAGAAAACAGCAGAAGAACCAAAGGTGAATTACACCATGAAAGAACTCCTATTTGCAGTCAATCAAACACTAATAGCAAAATCAGAAGCAGAATTACAAGTCCACATAAATTGCCTAAACGAAGTGTGTAAGAAGTATAACATAAATATTAGCATCAGTAAAACAGAGGTAATGACTATAACAAAAGAAGAAAAAAACAACAAAGATTCATCTAAAAGAACATCCCTTGAAACAAGTGAAGAGCTACAAGTATTTAGGAAGTATAATATATCAAATGGCAAATCAGAAGACGTGATTGAAAATAGATGCAATACGACAAACAAACTCATTAAACATATGGCACAAAAACACGTATCAATAGATACTAAAAAGCACTAGGCAACACAATCTTCCTACCAACTCTACGCTACCAAAGCCAAACCTGGACAATGACGTACTCAATGTATCAAGAAGAGAGAGAATCAGAAAAGAAGAAATCAGGACTAAAGTGGGGTTATAGCAGCGATAGATTTCATCAGAAAACAGCAAGTTAAATGATTTGGTCATGCAAGCAGGTTACCAACTAACAGTATACCACAACAAGCAATAATGTACAGACCAAACGGAACCAGAAGAAGAGGCCAATCATGTAAACAATGGACAGAGGGAATAACAGAATCCACAGGAATCTAGATATGTGAAGCCCATAAACGGGCACTCTTCCGCTGTTTATGCTTCACCTCGACAACGCAAGGATAATACTACAAGCCAATCAAAATTCAACAATGACTACATTGAATGTCACAAACTGTGAATATCTGGGTTCCATAATCAACAACACCAGTGGGGACAGTTCAAAAGAAGTCAGATGTGATTGGGCATAGTAATCCAGAGTTTTAACAGTATAAAGAGCCCATGGTACAACAGCAGCAAAGGAGTCAAAGTCACAATTTTGAGAATATGCATCTTTCCTATGGCAATTACGGATTGGAGTCATGGACTACTTCGCAAACACTAAAGAAGAAAATTGGAGCGTTTAGAACTTAAATGTTACAAAAAATTCTAAGAATGATGTGGATCAAGAAGAAAGAGCAGTAATGGAAGGCAGGATTCCTGGAAGGCAGGGGTCAACCACCACAAAGGTGGACACAAGACATTTAAAGACACCATGGGCATTAAAATACATGAGACAAGGGACTAAAGGACTTTCTAGCAGACTTGATGGGAGCGGTGCTATGCAATGTCCTGCCACGCGATGATGATGATGATGATGATAAGCCTACTTGATGCAAAAATATGTACAAATATTGAATCAGATGCAAAATAACTCACTAACAATACCATTTCTTTTTTATATTAATACAATCTAAGGTCATTGTGTCAGCATTATGATAATGCTTTTATTTTTATAAATGACTAACTTGGTGAAAAACAAATGTTAAAATTGTTTTCAGACATTGGCATTAAGGTGGCCATGTACAATAGAGTACTCAAAAAAAACTATAAGAAAGGATAAATAGTTTCTAAACAAGCATTAACATAATTAGAGTTAACTTGCTTTGCAACTTTTAAATAAATGAATAAATAAGTAAGAAATGAGATAGTGAAATAACCAAAACGTTTTAATCACCATGTTTTTATCAAATAATTGATCTCTACTGATGTTGGATTTCATGCACATTTCTTATCTCTGATTATCTTCATCAATAAGTTGAACATAATCATACAGAAACACAGAAAACCCAAAGTCAAAATATGAAATGTGTGTCTGTTGGTGCTAGTCAAGCTATATAAGCTGATTTCTGTATTGAACATTGACAAATTGGATTTATATTGAAGACATGACTACAATTTATAGATATGGTAGTGAAAAAGAAAGGCAAATTTATGTGATGACAGAAAAATTGCACAATACACACAATTACATACTGAGATAACTTTGGACTAAAAAACAAAAACCCCAGCAATGCTGGATTTATAACATCATCAACAAGACAACAATAAAATTACCTGCAAGTCAGTCACTTTTGTATTAGAGACACTGAGTTCTGATCGTGTTTTATCAAGCTCTGCTCTCAGCTCTGAGGCTACATCCCTGAGACTGGCCAGCTGATCAGAAGTAGAACCCAGGCCCTCCTCACTCTCCTTGACCAACTTGAGTAGCCTGGCTACCTGAGAACATTGTATTTCATTCATTATTACACAAAATATGTTCTGAGATCAAAACAGCTTTTGAAAATGGTACTAAGGATTTCTCTGCAAAACAAAGGCACAGAGGTAGGGAACTGACCATCTCATGTCATAATATGTCAAATCCTACCACGTCAAATTTCAGAGGCAGTATCTGTTATAGGATTGCTTTCACTTAAATATATGATTTAAAACTGCAAACTAACACTGAAATGATCCTACAATCATGCACAATGTGATTAGAGTGACTTAGAGGTTGGCATTCCCCAGCAGCTCAAAAAGTGTCAGGTCTGAATCCTATTGTGGAGAATGTTGGACAATGCCTAGCCAAAGGCAAAAACATAAGAGCTCTCATGTGCACATGGTGCCATATCCCTCCACAGTTGGAAACTAAAAGGCAGGCTGTACTGGTTGCTGCAATGGCAAAACCTGCACACAACAGAATATTTACTTTGCATGATTTATTGCCTGGCATATTTCACTGCATCTGAGCAGGTGCATACTGCAAAGTTATCATATGAAGTAAATAAAAGAATAATAGAATAAGTTGCCAAAATAAGTTGTGTGATTTCTGCAGTATGTACCTGACGAGATGCAGCGAAATATGCCAGGCAATAAATCGTGCAATCTATTGTTTGTGTCTTCGTTATTCAAAAGAATAATACTTTGATCGAAATATGTAAAACACAGTCCCTGGTAAGGATCCTGTTTAATCATGCTAGGAAGATTTTCTGTGATGACACATTAAAAGAAGAACTGGACACCCTTAACCAGACTGGAATCTAATGTATATCCAGCCAATTTCATCAAGCATCACTGCCAATCATCTAAACCTATCCTCACAGAATTACTGGTCCCCAAACCTCAAGTTTTTCTTCAGCTAACATCTTGAGGGGACAATGTAATGAAATGAAGCCATACCTGACTTAAAACAGCAGTAAATCAAACATTCTTTGCTGCCGAACCAATAATCAGATATAAAAACACCCCGATGCCTACTCCATTTGTGAAAGAATCATTTTCTTCACACACCAAATCAAACTGCATTTAACAATTCCAGCTTGAATGCCAAGCAACTTACATAGGTAGAACAGAAAGACAATTAGGAAATTGAGTAACAGAACATAGATCAGTGTGTGTACCACTATGGTCACCAACCAACAGAGTCACTGCCAAGAAAGAAAGCAATGGCAGTTTAAAGAAAACTATAGCTGGCAAAGAAAATAGTGAGAAAAGAGAAACAAACAAATGAAAATCTATCCAACAAGAACTCAACAATGAAGAAGACTGGTTAGGAAGACAAATAAAATAGAAGAAACCAAAATATTTTGGGCAAGCAAACAAACAAGACATGATTGTCTAGAAAAGATAACTATGGAGGGATGTGTAGCGGGGAGAAGAAGAAAACCTCCATGTAGATGAATGCAAGATGTGATAGATGATTTACATGCAACAGCAACAGAAGAAGGACATTTGGTTTATAATAGTGAGACATTTCCAAAGACTTAGAGGCAAAGTTCTGCACAGGACAAGCCACAGAATGATGATAATGAATGAATGATATTGAGCTGCTCTGTGGTTCTGGGAGCTGTAGCAGTACAGTGACTAGCAGGCTTGTCTGCCAGCCCCGTGGCCATGCTTAAACAAGATTGTTATAATAACATAACATGGTATCATAAAATCTATATCATGTGGCTAATTATATGCAACACTTTAATACAAGTTTCACACATTCTACATCCTTTAGATAAAACATCTTGCTGTTACCTCACTTTCAGAAGCAGAAAGCCTGGAGGTCAAGTCTGCCTTCACATGATTCAATTCTGTCTGAAGTGAATCCCTTTCCTGCACAACATGACTCAACTCAACTTCGTGAAATCTGGTCAGTTCCTGGAAAGTTCAACGAGAAGAGTCAGATTATATTTACTACTATTTACATTCTCCATATGTAAGTTTCTAAATGACAGAATACTGAAACTCTTTATGAAATAATTTATTTCAAATCATTCTTCAAACACTCAAATTCAACTAAGCACAAAGAGCTATAAGATCTACAGTTTCAAAGAAGGTAATGATGCAGAGCCATTCTGTTTTAGATCCTATTACATTGGGTTAAACCATAAAATGAGAAGGCTGTAAATTAGTCTAAGAAAGTAGACACAACAACCAGATATTCCAGTTACATTATCAAATAAACAATTTAATATAAAAACTAACTTTAGACTCGGAACAGAACACAATAGACTCAATTGGCACACGCACACAAAGTTAAAGAAAGGTTCTACAGCAAAGTATGCATGTGGGTAAGCACCTCAATCTGCTCAGAAAGGTTTACTCTAGGGCCTGATGAAACAGTCCTAGCTGTCATACTCTCAAGAAGTCTGCAAGATCTCCAGAAGACATGCAGTTCAAGCAGGAAACAAAAATGCAAATAAAGGCTGATTCCAAGAAGACAAAGTCAAAGAAGAAGAAAACGATGAAGGAGGAGGAGGGGAAAGTGGAGGAGAAGGAGAACAAGAACAAACAACATGCTAATTTCACCCACAACCTAAAAATTCAATGGTCCACCACTCTATTGAAGCTATGTTGTGTGTCACAGACAATTTCAAAGTCGACTAGCACAAAGATAGACACGGACACTGAAGACACCTTGGGAATAAAAGTGCACGAGGCAAAGGAACTAGCACAGTAGCGAGAATCTGTTCCCTGGGTCAAAATGAGGGCAATGTTCTTGTGCTACATGATGATGATATCTCATTCAGGCACACAAACTTTGGGTCCGACACCACATTCTCAATAAGCCTTACCAGCTGGACTTTGAACTTACTGAACTGTGTGATTACTGTAACGTGTATTTCTTGCCTGTTTAAGGGACAGTAATGCATCTGCAGCACTTCGTTGTTCTACACCCAGTCCATCCAGATATTTCTGTTGAGCCTCTTCCATTTTCCTGGCTAACTCTTCTGAATGTTGTTGAGCTTGCTTTAAGATCTGTTGTTGAAAGCTTTCTATCTGTTTCTGACTGCGTACTTGCAGGGTTTCTTTTTCAAGTGACATGTCTTCTAAAGCCTGTTTGTGGAAAATGTACAGGACAAAAAGTTACCATGCTGGAAACATCTTTCTCAAAATATTTACAGGTACTGATGCTCACAAAGTATATTCACTACCAACCTTTGCAAAAAATCAATCCTAAATTTACTCATGATACTTGAAGTGGCACAATTAGATTTTTTTTTTAGATTGCAAACTACTTCATGTCATCTGAGTAGGGTGTAAATGTTGAAGACATTTTGAAACACACACTATTGTTTTACAGTCTTGTGAATATGCAATTTACTTCACATATTAAAGTGATTAAAACAATATCTGCACTTTATTACCAAAAAAAAATAAAATAAAACCTTACAACAGTAGTTAATAATTGATCACAAAATCTGTTAATTGTTCCTATATCTGCCAATCTTTATGGGTGGGATTTGATATGTGCACTTGTGAATGTGTATGTGTGCATGTATGTGTATACACATGTACACAAAATCTTGTCATTTAGTCATAATACAATAAACACATTGTTAATAGAAATAACATTTCAAAAAAATTCCTATAAACTTTTGTCAGGCACCACAAGGCACAATAAAAACACAAATTACAGAGTTTTTAGCTCAACCACTGGAGTTTTACCATGTTGAATCATGTGATTTTCTGAAGTGATCAACATTTGCTATGTGCCCCTTCCAGCATGAATCACAAATAGAGCGTGTTATTTGAGATCTTCACTTAGTTCTTGAAGGGTTGCTCCTTTGGGCTAAATTTGCTCTCTCTGACAAAATCTGGCAGTTTTAGTTTTTACTTTGATGCTTCACATCTGCAAGTGGTGGAGCTAGTGACACCAATTCAGTGAAGATGTGCTCTGAGTTTAGTGTCCTGTTCTGAGTTTGAAAATACTGGTCTGTGTGTTTCTGCCTAGAGTATTAATGCTGTCATGCTCTGGTCAGTAATTCTGCATTTTATTTTCTCCAGTTCATCTTCACAGATTGTTTCATTTCTTGTCTTCAGTTCATCTTCATAGATTGTTTCAGGGGTATCTTTGCCTCTTTAAAGCTCTGGGGTGGATGAGGCTGCATGAGGTCCCCCACCCCCTCACCCCCTCCCCAGCATATGCAGTTTCGTCTACTTTTTTATTTCCATGAAAATAATAATGGGCTGATATCTACAGCAGGACTTCCTGTGGACAGCATTCTAGTGTTATCTTTTATTTCATAGAGGATGCTGTCCTGTTTAGACCATGAGATTGCTTGAAGGACTACATCAGTAATTTTTTTGGTCATATCTGCTGAACTATCAGAGTCCGCAAGAAGAGCTGTTTCCTCTGCTCTGAAGTTGATGTAGGTTTCTGCTATTACTATGCAGTGTGCCTCTATGTTGCCACTGGAATGTATCATGTGAATCATTGAAAACACCTCCAAAAGTCAAAATGAGTAATCTAGATGTTTCGAAAGAGGCTAAGACACAAACATCAGAAAGAGACAATCATCGATTCTTGGCCCCATTATAAGAAAAACTGGACCATGTGAGAAATGGACAGATTTGTGTAAAAAGAGATGGATGAAGATGGCTAGAGAAGGTTCTGGGCAGCTTTTATCATGGCCAAGGAAAGGTGTCAGCCAATGAAATGATGCATGCTTTTGGATATCACAATATGTGGAGAAGTATGGTTGCCCACCCCAGTTGACAAGGCACCTGACAATAAATGTGAATCATATGATCAGCTAGTAAGATCTGGGTAAATCGAGCTGAGAATGATTGCTATGTGATAAATTTGACATAACTAAGTAAATCTATCTGACAATTACAATTATTCTTTTAAAATATTAATATCAAAAGAATTTACAATTGCTGGTAGTTATTGGGAGGAATGTTGATGGCTGAGGCTTAAAGCTATTTATTCTTGCAATGTACTGACTGGGTTTCCATTATGTTACCTCAAACTGATCGGGGGAAAACCCATTGTGTTTCCATGTTTGAGAGCTTGTGTCTCCAGTTTTGACAGAACAGTATTCTAGCAATCTGGTCGCTAGTCTGATACAGAATGGTTATACAGTGGCTGTAAAGGTAGGCACAAGAGATCTGGTTTCCTACTCTGTGTACAATGTGTTTAAGCAGCTGGGTCTACAGGGAGGGTTGAGAAATCAGACACTAAAACAACTGGGTGAGGCTGTGGAGAAGGACCAGTGCTGGCTATGGAGCAACTAGAACAAAGAATGAGACAAACAGAGGGAGTAGGATGAGATGCCTGGGCCCATTAGGAATGTGACTCTTTTAAATGTGGACAGGGTGCAAGTACCTTCACCGTAGTATAGTAAATCGCTAATATGAAGGTGGAGATGGTGGACAAACAGCCTCCAAGTCAAATTAACGGTGCCATGAGAATGAGGCAAATAACGATGCATCGGATGCACATTGTTTGCCTCCCTAAGGGCTAGGTGGCTTGTGGTAGGAACACATAGCAGCATATTTGTGGGATCAGAGTGGTAAGCATGTCTCGAAACTGTCAATCGGGTATGAGAGTGTCAATAAGATAAAGAAGCTGAAACATTCATGAAAGAGGGACTGCTTCTGACCAATCAGAAGCCTCCTATCATGCTTGCTCCACAGGCGGGTTAATATAACTTGGACACTCAATTAAAACTAAAAAGAGAACTTAAGTGTGTGATAAGATAAGAACCATAAAATAAAATATTAAAAAATATTTTATCAGGGTAAAGCAGGATAGTTATGTCCCTATGCAACTTCACCTGTTGTAAAATTGTCAGTGAGTTTCTCTGATCTGATGTTAATGACTGCTGCTCTGCTAGAAGAGAAGTCCTCTCAATCTCTAGCTTTCTGACTTGGGAAGTCAACTTCTCAATATCACTTTGCTGACATGTGATGATAACATCCTTCTGACTGTTACCTGATTCCAGCTCATCAAATTTGGCTGTACGAAAGACAAGTAAATGTTATCTAGTTTACATCAACATGCAAAATACATGCATTCACTCATATGAAACCAAGTGAAATCAAACGCTCTATATTTTTTAACACTGGTACATGATAAGACAGACATGGTCTGGGTCCTTTGTACAGGACAAAAAGATCACGATAGCCCAGAGAGAATTGTGCTGCAGGGAGTGACCAGAGTATCTGGTCAACACTCAGAGGAAAGGCCAGATGGACACATAATCAGACTGCACCTGGTAGCATTTGTATGGGACAGTTTGCTGGTTATTGAAGATGAGGACAGAGCATGTGTGGCCTTGTCCTGAGTGCTGTGACGTCAGTTCTTAACTCAGCTCAACTCAAGACCAGAACAACTACACCACCAAGGAACTATACAATTCAAAACAAACTCTGACACAAATTATGAAGAAATGAAAACAACAATGAAACAATTTTTCAGGTGAGTAATTGAATTTTTCTCTGCCAAAGATATGATACTTTTTAAACAGACCTCATAGTTACTTTATTGTCATTTTCATGTTTTTGTGCATTATGATTTGTCTTTTGATGTTGTTTGCTGCCATATAGTAAGTGCAAACAAGAATGACGTCATATGAACAACCCTGTCAGCAGCAGTATGGCAGTGGGGGATCGTCCATACTGCTGCTGACAGGGTTGTTCCATAATTATAAACTGTTAATTCCAACAAAAGGTATTCTCGGCTCGCTCCAATAAATCAAAACAGCAATATGAACAAAAATAATGAGATTGGATTCTTTGACGTAAGTTCAGCAAACTTGCCGTTTAATATATTCTACAGCATACAATGATTAACGTGTCCAATAATTATTGTTTAGCACTTACTGGGTCTGTTCCACCAGGTCCGCAGCAAGTCTTATTTGTAGCTTATAATAATTAAAAAAGGATCACAAACCTTGTTATTACAACTGTTTACATATTAGGCTACACGTCCTCTAATATCCTTCTCTCTCTCCATTGGTTATGTTTCTTGCCGCTCTGGAAAATACAGCTATTTCCTCTCGCTGTTGGTTCATTTATTTGTGGCGATATTCTGCATCATGTTGCTAATCCTCTTCCTTGTCCGTTAGTAATATTCCGCCACTGGTTTAATGCCAAGTAACCATCAGTCCAGTTTAGTGACATCCAGAATTGCACAGCCTTCTCGTTTCCATTTCCCCACAAGTCTGCCGTTGTTGGGCTAATCGCTCTGTGACGTTTCTCGTGTTTCCAACACGTCCCTTAGTTTTTTATCGTATTTGGCGTCGAGGATTTCTCTCTAATTCATATGACGTCATTCTTGTTTGACTTACTATATGGCATTTGCTAATGAAGGCTTGTCACCACAGCATAGTTGGTTTTTCATAATTATAATTTTGCAAACGTAACTTATACTTAATGTCCACGGACAAAACTACACTATTCAAAATGTCACAAACTTTGAATATCTTGTCTCCATAAACAATAACAATAGGACTGCTCAAAAGAAGTTCAATAGAGAACAATTCTTAGAATTTCATGGACCAAGAAAAAGAAATATACTGGAATTCTACAAGACCTGAACATCGAAAAAAAAAACTGGCTCATAAACAGTATCATGTCTCGAACACTGAAATACTTTAGCCACAGATAGTTATTTAGTTAGTTATAGTCGTAGTTCCAACTTCACAGCAACGGGTCATCCACATTATGCTCCATTCCTGTGCCAGTGAATATCACACAAAATGCTTCTCACTGCCCCATGTGAAAAGTGGAACAGACAGGAGTCTCAGCAAGCCAACAGCCTGCACAGGTACACTGTGCATAATGCCGCCACCAGAATGCCAACACTTTAGCCATATTAAAGATCACAGTGGTTTGTAAAACACTGCGATGGAAGGCATAGATTCTGGGAGAAGTGACAGGGGTCGGCCAGCATGAAGATGGATGCAAGATATTGCAGACATCTTGGGCAAGAGGGTGCATGAGGTGAGAGAAATGACTAGTGATCGTGAGACTTTCCAGCTCAGAGCAACATTCTCAAATGGCCTGCTATATGATGATAATGTGTTTTCCAAGTGTTTATATTCATATCAGTAAAACTACAATAATGTTCATTATGTGAACACAGCTGATGTCATACTAATAATCGCTTCATAATCCTCAAATGTGCATTTTAATAGAATGCACTGACTAGTAAGTTGTACGATAGCATACAATCTTTAATATCACATCACAGAATCCACCTAGTCTTAGGACAGCAAGTACTCTTTCAAAAGTTATATAGTGGCATCTCATATCATCGTGTGTAGGTCAGCATGGCTGAATGGAGAAGAAAGCATGTTCTTAAACGTCCAGTGTGCTGATGCCGAGATAAGGGGTTCAGTCCCTACACCGGACAATTGGACTAAAATGATGACTTATCGTACTTAACTTGAGGATGTAAATTACAAGTACCTCTGAAGTCAGAGTGGGTTCACCTGATGGCAAGGGTCAATGCTAAAAGGGAAAGCTAATCCACATGCAAAATTACTACGCTTGAGTTTAAAGTGAGCGAGCGCAAAAATAAAAACCCCCAAAACATATCATCATGTGCTATGTTGGTAAGTGTGGGCAATCATGGTTTGTCATCTCACACGATCACCAGAGTTTCAAATCAGGCCTTAGCTTTTGTCAAGGTTATGCCATGTGGCCAAGCCATGCACATATTTATCTCTTTGTCTGCTGCTCGCAAAATAGCATCTACTCTGCCTTACAATATCTCATTGATGTCTCTCCACTTATTATTTTTCTCTTTGATACTCCACAGCAGGATATGGCATCTGGCCTAGCAGGATGGGAAGTATAGTTTTCTGACTCTTAGATAGTTTTGGCTTTGGTATTGACAAAGAGAGTACTAAACTTTTGTTTGTAAGACAGTATGTGTTGGAACAATTTGGCTTTGAGTAGACAGTGGCTGGTACAAGTTCTTCATTCTTTACTGCAGTTGAAAGGTGAGATACATCAGCATGCACTGGTGAACTTCAATGTAGGAAAAAACCACTACCAAACTGTTTCCAGAAAGTCACTACAATTCCTCTGAAGGATTTAGGAAATAAAGTCACCAGTGCACTGAATTCAGAGTTGTCCCCGTCCCGAAAAAATAAGGTGTCTCTCCAATTATTAATTTTCCTATATTGTTCAGATCGACTCAGGCAAGAGTGTGTGGTCGTCGAATTGCACATCCCCCACAAGTGCTGACTGGTCTATAAAAATATGGATCTTGCACTACTTCTGTTCTCTAGCAGAATGCATCAATTCATGTGTTAAATTCCACAATTCCCACTTACTCATATGCCTCAATGAAAGGCATGGTAGTAGTAACTAGCACTATAGCCTACCGGTCAAATGGTCATGGTTCGAATTTGCATAGAGGTAAATTTCTAACATTGACATGGGTTCCCAGGTAGACACAGCCTAAAATGGTTACCAGGCAACATCTTCTTCTTCTTCTTTTTGTATGCTCGCTTAAACTCGAGCGTAGTCCTTACACACTGTTTAAAGTAGTAAAGGACTGAGTTTTGCGTGTGGGCTTGCTTTCCCTTTTACTGGTGTCCCTCGCCATTCAGGCGAGCTCACTCCGACTTCAGAGGAAACATCTGTGTCTTATATCATCCAACCACTATCATGATCCACTGCCACAAATACAATAACTTGCAAACACTTACAAGACTTTTGAATAAGCTCACTAGCAAGATCTGAACACTGCTGCTTAGAGTGAGCAAGCTCAGTCTCAACATTCTTTAAGGACAAAGTTGTTTTTGTAAGTTCCTCATTCAATTCTAGTAGCTGCAACAAACAAACAAAATAGAACATTTGTATTCGACATTTACAAGCAACAATCATTACTTAACTTTACAAACAACAATCATTACTGTACTTTGCAGTGTTGTGTACAGCCGTGGGTGTCTGTTCAGATGGTTTGGTAAAGGAATGAGATTCACAGACTGCTGGCTTTACAAAACAACATCATCCTCATCATTGTGTGCCATGCCGATAAGCGTGGGTGGTCATATTTTGCCATCTCACTCGATCACCAGAGTCGTGGATGAGCTCCGTCTTCTTGTCGTGACCATGCCACGTAGCCAAGCCATCCAGATATTTACTTCTCTGCCTTTCCCTTATTCTCTTCCCCTCGATCTTGCCAGTTGTCACCAAGTTCTCCAATTTATTTCTTCTCATAACATGACCAAAAAATTGTGACTATCTACATTGAATTTCTCTAATCAGTTTACAATTTTCATTTGTTTCTTGTAGGACTTGGTCATTGGTTTTTCTTTCTGTCCGTTGTATTCATCGCATTTTCCTCAGAAACCACATTTCCACAGCCATCAATGTTTTTCAGCCTGTTTGTTCATTGTCCACGCTTCACATCCATAAAAAAGCACAGGTTCTATATAGCACCTCACCACTCTTTTTCTTGCTGCAAATGGTATTGTTTTATTGGCCAGTATGTTTTCCATATTGCAAGCAGCTACCATTGCCACGGTGATTCTTGTTCTAATCTCTTCAAGGCATCTCCCATCAACATGCAGTGCATATAATTGTAAACATGAGTCCCAGAACAATTTCCTGCTATGGGTTTATGATGTTAGAGGGCCATCACATTTTGTAAAACTGAATGCATGGAGGAATAGGTGGCCAATCTTTCCTGGAGGCTTTAGCAGGCGAGGAGCCCAGGCATCAAACCCCCCTGTCTGACCATGCTTATGACATTATCAGTGCATTTCCCTGTCAACTTCAGTACAGGCTTGGCATGTTTGCTGTACCTTCGACGGTGATAATTATTTCTTTAACTGCAGATAAGAAACTGTATCTTGAGATGGGAGGCACTAACATGTTTGCTGTACCTTCGACAGTGATAATTATTTCTTTAACTGCAGATAAGAAACTGTATCTTGAGATGAGAGGCACTAACATGTTTGCTGTACCTTCGACAGTGATAATTATTTCTTTAACTGCAGATAAGAAACTGTATCTTGAGATGGGAGGCACTAGCATCTTGATCACTGGGCTATCTACTGCTCTTGATAACATTTAAGTTCAAGATCCCAGATTTTCTTCTTTGGTGATTGCTAAATGGCCAGTAACTCACATCCGTATGTTGCCACCCATTTAGAAACATGTTCTCAAAATGTTTACCTTAATGTGTGTGCTGGTGTTGTGCTGTCAGCTATTCACACTGTTTA
The DNA here is from genome assembly GCA_963921405.1 of Cepaea hortensis. NCBI lineage: Eukaryota > Metazoa > Mollusca > Gastropoda > Stylommatophora > Helicidae > Cepaea > Cepaea hortensis. The sequence continues at coordinate 103,262,918 of OY992877.1, forward strand.
ACCTCTGCATTGGGCTGGTCAGTATCCTTCTTATTTCTTCTGAACAATCTCCGTTGTTGATAATTATGAACCAAGGTATAGAAAGTTTGTGACATTTTTAATTTCTTAATCGCTGATTGCAATTTTTGGTTGACATTATTATTTTTTATTTAGTTCAGAAAAGAGTTTGATATTCGCTGTATTTTGCCAGAGATATTAACTCTTCAAATTTTATTGCACTGTCTGAGAGGAGGGCTATGTTATCTGCATATCTGCATATCTGAGTTCTGGAACTGAATTTCTAAATAATTATGACTGGATCAACACTGCCACATCTTACATCATTTTGACAATTCTCATTACATTTTCTGCATAGATGCTGAATAAGTATGAGGAGAGAATGCAAAACGATATTACTCCCCTTTGTACCTTAAACGATGATTTCTTGATGTTTCACCAGCTAATCTGACAGCTGCTTGTTCTGCATAATGTAATATTTCAATTAAGTGGAACAATTAAGTGAAAGTAATCATAATAATGCTTAATAATTACAGGCTACTTACTCAAGAATGCAATGCAAAAGTAAACAGTGAACATATTCCAATAACATATGCTTAAATTAATTTCATTTAATCTTCTTCTTTATTCCTCTTGCACCTCACACCTAGTTATGTACCTCAAATGCCAGTGTGTTCATGTAGGCATGCACCCATGTATGGTTTACTTTTCTGTTTACGTTTTTTCCATCCAAGGTAACAGGCTCTATCTTTCCTAACAAGATTTATGGTCTTTTCTCTGTGATTTCCAACTGCCTTAAGATTTTGTTGTTGTTTAACGTTCCCTTTTACAAGTCTATGGTGCATTTGGCATAAAGAGCTATACCTATATATACTATATTTGTATAGTTCAAACGGTACTAACTGGGTGATGTGGCTGGTATCATGCCAGCTGCCTTTACTTCCCAAGATATTTCCTGGTACTCATATTTAGGGTGTTTAGACCCTGAGAAAAGGTCAATTTTTTCAAAATTCGAAACTGCTCTGATATGGACTAAACCTAAGACCACTGGTACAGCAGGCGAGCATCTAGCCCAGTGGTTCTCAACCTTTTTTGGTCCATGCACCTCTTTACCATATGTTCAGAATGTCATTCTCTCCCCCCCCCCCCCCCCTTTTCGTATTTCCTCCCTATAAATCCCCTCCACAGCATTCGTAAAAATGGAAGCTAAATTTAATAACACATACTAGAACAAGTCTAGACGTTTACATAAAATGTGATTTGCGGGTCTACTAAGGTTATAAAATGAATTTCAGAAAAGCGAGAAGTACAGAACCATAAAGTATGGAGGGATAAACAATATCAAATAAACGGTTCTTGTATTAACGCGATCTTGAAATAATCTTAATCCCCCCCCCCCCCAGAAACCCTAAAATTACCCTCTGGGGGTGGGGGATTCCCCACCGGTTGAGAACCACTGATCTAGCCAATAAGCTACCATGGTTCCCCAGTAGGGTTCTTAACATGAATTAAACAAACAATAGTACAGGGTCCATGACTGTAATGACTGCATAGGACTGAAAGAGTTACAGTTATAACTATGAGTCAGAATATTATGTAAGGAGGCAAAAGAAGCATGGCTTGAGAGAAATTGCTTAGAAATTGAAAAACAACACAACAGTCAAAATACGAAATTAGTGCACAAAAGAATTCAGGAACTTACTAATAAAAGAACAAGTACATGAGCAAGATGTCTAAAAACTAAAGATGGCAAAATCATAATAGAAAAAGATCAGATTCTACATGTATGGACAGATTATGTAAAAAACCTTTATGATGATAACAGAGATGAACAGTATGATATTCGATTTAATAATGAAGGACTGCCAATTTTGAACTCTCGAGGTTCAAAATGTTCTTAAACATACGAAAGCTGACAAGCGCCCCGGTTCAGATAACATCACAACAGAAATGAGTAAAGCTTTAGAAGAATGTGGACTAGATCAAGTCACCAGACTGCTGATCACATTATATGATACTGGAGAAATACCTTCTGAATTATGTAACTCTGTAATTTTTGCAATCACAAAGAAATCAGGAGCCTTGGAATGTGATCAATATAGAACAATTAGTATAATGAGTCACATCACAAAGATTTTGCTACAAATTATCATGCAAAGAGGAAGAAAATACAACATGAAATAGGGGAAGAACAATGTGGGTTTGTAGAAGGAAAGGGTACAGTAAATGCTGTGTATATGCTGCGTTCAGTTATTGAACGTTCTATAGAAGTAAACAAAGACATTGCTTTATTGACTACACAAAGGCTTTCAATATGTAAGACATGTCAACATGGTAGATATGTTTGCAGATCTACAAATTGATGGGAAAAACCTTAGACTTACATAAAACATATATTGAAACAACAAGTTGCCATAAGGATTGATAATGAAGTGGGGCAATATCAGCCTATTAAGAGGTGTTCGGCAGGGGTGTGTAATGTCTCCAGATCTTTTCTCCCTTTACAGTGTATATAGTGTATACCCTATACAAATATTTTCAGAAATGTAGAAGATATAAATGGAATCAGCATTGGAGGACGAAACATCAATAACATTAGATATACAGATGATACAGTACTGACTGCAGACAATGAGCAGGATCTGCAACAATTAGTAGACGCGGTTGTTGCACACAGTGAACAACTGGGATTAGAATTAAATTGTAAAAAGACACAGATTATGGTCTAGGAAGAACGAAATACCACAATGTAATATACAAGTAAATGGGAATATTCTTCAACAAGTGAATCGGTACAATTATCTCGGAACAGTCATAACATCTGATGGGAGATGCCTTGTAGAGATTAGAACAAGAATCGACATGTCGAAGGTAGCCTTTAGCAAGATGGAAAACATTCTGACCAATAAAAAGATGTTAATTGAATCAAGAAAAAGAGTGTTGAGGGGATACATAGAGCCTGTTCTTTTGTATGGATGTAAAACTTGGACAATGAGCAGTCAGGCTGAAAAACATCTGATGGCTGCAGAAATGTGGTTTCTGAGGAAAATGCAAAGAGTACCATGAACAGACAGAAAAACCAATGACCAGGTACTATGGGGGACAAATGAAAATCGTAAATTGATTAGAGAAATTAGACGTAGACAGTCAACATTTTTTGGACATATTATGAGAAGAAATGGATTGGAGAACTTAGTAACACCTGGCAAGATCGAAGGGAACAGACCAAGGGGAAGAACAAGAAGTAAATACCTGGATGGCTTGACCACATGGCATGGCGAGACAAGAACACTGAGCTGATCCACGACTCTGGTGATCGAGGGAAATGGTGAGTCATGACCGTCCACGCTTTTCAGCATGGCACATGATTATTGATTGAGGTTATTGCAACACTATTTAAGATAGTAAAGTCACATAAATAAAAAAGTTTTTTTATACAACCAGAGGCCTATTTGGCATATTGTGGTAGCCCCACATTTTAACAGACCAATCGGAACTCGAAGGGTGATGTGGTCAATTTCACGCAGGCCGCCTTTAATACCTAAGACATTTCCCGGTACCAATTTAGGCTGGGTTGCCCTGTAAGCCCTGGTAAATTTTTAAAACTCCACTTTGATGTGAATTAAAACTCATGACCACTGGGACAATGGGTAAGTAAAAGGTGCTGTCATTGTGCTAATGCCACTTTGCCTATCTGGGATAGAAAGAATTAGACAAGGTGTCCGTAAAGTCTGGTCACATGGTTAAAAATACAACTTTTTTTTCAAATAACATCTTCAATATCTTCTTCTTCTGCGTTTATCTGGAGAGTTTTTTTTTGTTTCGGACGTTATTGTGTTGTGCCTGTTTACAGCAGAGCTGCATTCTTGCGCCGTTAGGTCAACACATCCGACTTCTACGGACATTTGTTGACCGGGTTAACCTTCCTGGGGACATCTTCAATATGATTTCCATCATTTGCAAAAATGTTTGTAAACTCGATGCAATAAATCCACATTGCCTTCAATTTTGGTACATTCACTCATTCGTTGAGTCAAGCGCATTGGATTAAATGAAAAATATCCAATTATCCTATGTGTCCAGACTTTACGGACACTCTCTGTCTGTGTGTGTGTGTGTGTGTGCGCGCGCACATGCGTGCATGCGTGGGTGGGTGGGTGTGCGCGTGCATGCGTGTGAGTGCATGCGTGTGTGTGTGTGTATAACATTTATTTGTGTTAACACAGTTACAATGATATTCAGACATCCTGTACCTGTTTCGTTAATTCACTTGTACTTGAGTGTCTGTTGGTCAAATCTCCCTCCAATGAATGTAGTTTTTGTTTAGACTGCGTCAGCTCAGCTTCAGTTTCAGCAAGTTGATTTATCAACCGGTCAATCTGTATTTTCAGTTCTTTATCACTAGAGCCAAAATCGGATTTTAATATGTCTATTTCTTGTTTCAGTTCTTCAATTTCAGCTTCATACTTGTGTGTTTTGCTGCTGCGAGCAGCTTCTAATTCCTTTTTGTACAAATCTGCAGCTTCATTCAGCTTAACTGTGTGGTTTTCCTCAAGTCTTATTTTGTCAGATTCCAATATTGCAATCTGTGTCTTTAAGTCGTCAATTTCTCTTTTCAGTTCTGTTTCTTTTTCAATGTACTCACTAAAATAATCACTATCTTGGTTTCTCTTAGTCTCCCGCAGGTCTTCCAACTCAGTCTGGTGCTTTCTCTCAAGCTCTGCCAAAGTTACTGCATGTTCTGCTGCTATTTTCTCTCTCCAAAACGTGAAGCTGTTCAGATTATCTTCAAAATTTCCTTTAACTTTCATTATTTCTTGGGATAAATGAAATAATCTGGCTGAATAGGTTTCCTGCTCTTTCTCCTGCAGATTCTTTATCTCAGCTTTGTAATGTGAAAACTTATTTTGAAGAGAAGTGTGTTTAGCTTCATAGTCTGCGACTTTTGCTTGCAAAGCTTTCACTGTATCACAATAATTTGACTGCTCATCAATGCGATCTTTGTAGAGGGAAATTTTCTGTTTTGTATCTGCAAGGATTTGTTGTATTTCTTCTTCATGTTGCTCACGAAGTGTCTGTAGTACTGTCTCACTTTCATCATTTTTTGTGTTCAAAGCATATATTACCTGAAAAAAATGCTTAAAAGTATTAATATTTATAAACCATCAAATGTGCATGGACATAAAGTATTCTTTTTATTATTATAATTTAATTTACATGGAACCTACATATTTTTCAGGCTGAAACATTCCATTCTTCTTTTTCTTTTTCTTTTTTTTTTTCTTACTCGCTCCAAGCCGGTCTCTCTGGCTGAGGGGTTACACCACTTTCTCTGTAATCCCGTTTATCCGCGCAGGGTCTCGCAGCGAGGCGAGAATTGGAAGCGGTTCGACCCGCACTCGTGACTTGCGGGATAATGAGCCGGCCGCTCAGAAAGCAATGGCAAACTACTGAGCGTAATCTTGCCAAGAAATCAACATACAGCTGAAAGATGCTGATGTTGACTGCGATGTCCTGTAAAGGATATGCAAAACATTTATTTACTCACTCCAAACTATCCTATCTTTAGCTATCAAATGCAGCTCCATCCATGTCCTCTCCGTGTTATTAATCTCTGTCTCTAATTCTCTTTTATTTGCGTATGTTGGTTTTTTTTTTTTTTAAATACTCTTCTATTTCATTTTCTCTGTGGTTCCGGAGAAAGAAAATGTGTATACTATGAGACTTTTTTCAATGTTATTCCTATCATGCACCAGCACCTTTTCCTTATCTCTACATTCACTGGAATCTGTCTAGTTCTCTCCCTAAGCTTCACCACATCATCTCTGACCACTTATCCAAACCTATAAAAACCACAAATAATTCATTAATATTTGATTCAATTATATTGCAAAGGCTAATGGACGAGTCTTGAAAAAGGAGTCTGGCATATGAGACTACGTCTAGCATAAGAATGGAGGTGGAGGCAGTAACAGCGGCATTCCGTTGGCTAGAGGAGACTACTGCAACATACGTTGTATTCACTACGGATTCAAAGAGTATGCTTAGTACGGTGGAGAAAGGAATGTTTCGTGTGGAATGGCTCTTGTCGCTTCAGATGTCACAGATTATGAAAATTGTATGGATATTTTGCGCTGGCTAAGTGGGGGTGCAGGGGAATGAACAGGCTGATAGGCTAGCAGGGAATGCACCTCTTGGTGGCAGATTGCCTATGGACAAGGGGGAGGTGGTCGTGCACTTGTAGGACCATGTGGATAAGCGGAGGAACAGATTGAGAACCCATATGTCGGCAGGGGTTGTGGAAGAATCTCAAAACTGAAAGGGAAGACCAGGAGAACTTTTAATCAGATAGCGGTGGGAACAATTAGTAGTGTGACTCTTCACTGGTTATTGAACGAGGGGACGGAGCACGTATGGGAATGTCCTGAGTGCAGTGATGTTGGTTCTTAACTCAACTCAACTCAACTCAAATGATTCAATTATCTATTTGCTCATATTTTAATGTTTACTTCCATTCTAGTCTAAGATTTGAGCAAATGTGTGAAAGTAAAATGAGAAATAGCAATAAAACTAAAATGAATCTAATATTAGACTATACAGCAAATTAAACAGCCAGTGAATTTAACATTATATGTTATATACAGAATCAGTTAAGCATCACAGTTTGCTTTTCCTATCCTCCTGATGAGTGTAAAAAATATATTTTAAAATTATGACCTAGACAAATTGATACAAAAAGGTACTGGCTGTATGCAATGACCTCCTATGAGAACGCTTGGAATTATTGGTCAAAAGTACTATAATAAAAGTACTATCATAAGAGTTCTGTAAGAATTAAAGCATAACATATGACAGCACAAGCATGTGAAATAACTACAAATAAAGACAAATGTTGCGTAAAAGTATGTAAACAATCTGAGCTCACCTTTGTTAGCTGAGCTATTTTCTTTGACATCTTCAGGTGCAAATCTTGAGTAATTTCAACATCTTTTTGAGATGTCTGCAGAAAGCTGTCATATTTCCCATTCTGATAAGGATTGAAAGACATTTTTGCTCCTGTCGCCATGTTCAATTTCCTTTCACTTATTGCCGTTCAACTATTGTCCATACCAAAGATTATGTCCATGTTACAATCTGTAAGAAGATCACTATTTTTGTAGGAAACATCGTCTATCTGCTGAGATGAAACAGTTTTTTTATAAACAAGTGTCTGTGGCTCTCAGCTTTAAGATATAAAAAATGGAACGTAAATTATATGGAAATGAAATGAAGATTAAAAGAACTACTTTCGACTTCTATACACTTAAGGAACATGTAATGTCATTTACGGAATAGGTTTGAAAACCAATTCTATTGAACCATACTTGGGGAAATTTGTCCGGATCCACACTGTTACAGTGAAATGTAATAACTGATAATATTATTTTTGGCTGCTTCACACACCATATATATATATATATATATATATATATATATATATATATATACATATATATATATATATATATATATATATATATATATATATATATATATATATATATATACGAAGGACGGTAAATAAGTAAAGTCTCCTATTATTTTTATCTATGTAAATACTTTATCGGTGTGCAATCAATTTATTAATTTAGCGGGGTTCCACAAACACACTTCTGCACTGTGTATCACTACCAACCTTTTTCAGTCACAGGTTGTGCAACAGTAACGATTTAAAAATGGCCATCAAAGAAGTCCAGTTAAAGCAATGTAATGTCATAGAATTCCACAATGCTGAAGGCAAGACCCCGATTTGCATTGTATGTGTTGTATGAGTATTGTTTATGGAGATTCAACAGTGGAAGTCAGCACTGTCCAACGTTGGGTATGTCATTGTGACGAAGCTGAAGTAGGTCAATCCTCACTGGCTGAGGCAAAGTGGACTGGCCGCCCGTCAACCCCACTTGACTCCACACAACATTCATCGAGTTGATGATATCATTCGTGGTGACCGTCGGGTAACACCGGATGAACTGTGTACCATGTTGTCTATTAGCAAAGACAGTGCCCAGACCATCGTTAAAGACCTTGTTTAATCAAAGGTTTGTGCGTGGTGGGTACCCAGAATGTTGACAGACATAAAGAAGCAAGGAAAACCTTAGCCAACAACCTCCTCCACTGTTACAAAACTAAAGGAGAAGGGTTTTTATTGCATACTGCGACAGGTGATGAGACTTGGGTTCATTTCTTTGAACCAGAATCCAAGAGGCAGTCAATGGAATAGAATCACACAAAATCGCAGACAAGAAAGAAATTCAAAACATCATCATCTGTAGGGAATGTTATGGCCCCCATGTTTTGTGATGAGAAGGTGTGATTCTTCTCGACTTCTTGGAAAAAAGAAACATGGTGAATGTTGACCGTTAAATTGAAACTATGAAGAAGCTTGGAGGGCATCTTCGACGACTTTCCCCATTCAAAGATCTGAGAACTGCACTACTGTTGCACGATAATGCCACGCTACACACCGTATAACTCACCATTGATACAATTGCAGAATTTAGCTGGACATTATTATTACATCCCCCTTACAGTCCCGATTTAGCACCTACAGACTTCCATCTGTTTGGACCACTGAAAGACGATCTTCGCGAACATCACTTTGAGGACACCGAGACACATAAAGTGCCGTACGCCAGTGTTTTAGGAAAAAGAACACAAATGTTTACTGTGTGGGGATACATGCCCTTGCGAGAAGATGGACAAAGTCGTAAGAACTCGGACGCAGAGCAAACATGACAAAAACTATAACGAATAACGGAGACTACATTGAGAAATAAATGTTTGAAGTACAGACTTAGAGCATCATTTCAATATGAATTTTATCTGTTGTTTTTTTTTGCCTATTGAATTAAATTAAATATTACGGGGCACTACTTATCGACCGCCCTTCATATATATATATATATATATATATATATATATATATATATATATATATATATATATATATATATATATATATATATGCGATCGGAGCGACTGCAACAACTATAGGGGTATCTCACTTCTGTGTATTGTTGGAAAAGTATTTGCCAGAATTGTTCTGCGCAGACTTCAAGTCCTAGGAGATCAAGTCTACCCCGAATCACAGTGTGGCTTTCGACAGAACCGGTCTACCACTGATATGATATTCTCATTGCGACAAATGCAAGAAAAATGCCGTGAACAGAATCAACCACTGTTTATTGCCTTCATCGACCTCACAAAGGCATTTGATTTGGTCAGTCGTGAGGGTCTGTTCAAGGCACTAAAGAAGATTGGCTGCCCACCAACTCTTCTGTCCATTGTGGAATCGTTCCACACAGGCATGAAGGGTATAATCAAGTTTGATGGTGCAACTTCTGAAGAATTTGAAATCAAGAGTGGAGTTAAGCAAGGTTGTGTACTAGCTCCCACCCTCTTTGGAATATACTTTTCACTTCTACTGAAATATGCATTTCGTGATCAGGATGGTGGTATATACATTCACTCACGCTCAGATGGCGGCCTCTACAATGCTCAGAGATTGAAGGCTAAGACCAAAATTAGGAGGGTACTGATCAGAGAGTTGCTTTTTGCAGATGATGCTGCAGTTACGACCCACTCTGAGGAAGAATTGCAATGTCTACTATCTGCATTCTCCAATGCTTGTTCTGAATTTGGTTTAACAATTAGCAAAAAGAAGACACAGATTATGTCACAAGGTGCACATGGGGTACCATCAATCTTTATTGACGACGCCGAACTAGAGATAGTAGACCATTTTACATATCTAGGATCAGTGGTAAATAGCAAATTATCCCTCGATCAGGAAATCAACATCCGGATTGGTAAGGCAGCAACAACAATGAACAGGTTAAGAAAAAGAGTCTGGGAGAACAGGAAGCTTACTGCCAAAACAAAAGTCCTTGTCTATCAAGCCTGTGTCCTTAGTACTCTTCTCTATGGCAGTGAAACCTGGACAACTTACTCACACCAAGAGAACAATTTAAACAGCTTTCATATGCGGTGTCTGTGAAGAATTCTTGGTATTAAGTGGCAAGACAAAATCACAAATACTGAAGTATTGGAAAGATCAGGTTGTGTGACAGTTTATTCCATGCTCAGTCTTCGTAGACTTAGATGGATAGGACATCTTAGGAGGATGGATGATGGTAGAATAGCAAAGGATATCTTTTTTGGTGAATTACAGATGGGTAAGAGATCTCAGGGTCGGCCTCTACTACGATACAAAGATGTGTGTAAGCGGGACATGATTGATACAGGCATTGATAATGCACATTGGGAGCAAGTCGCCGCTGAACGTGTTGCATGGAGGGCAAATATCAGAAATGGAATAAAGTCAAAGGAGAAAATTATTGCAGAAAAGTCACACACCAAGCGTTTGAGACGTAAGATGGTGCATGATGGTGGAAATGACCACGTGTTCAGATGCACCCACTGTGAACGGACATTTACAGCGCAAATTGGCCTTTTCAGTCACACTCGCTACCGCCATAGTTAAAAGTTATTATGCCTTTTTAAAGCACAAACTATCGTCTGTCAAGGCGGCAAGGTGCCAATGTATGTATATATATATATATATATATATATATATATATATATATATATATATATATATATATATATATATATATATATATATATATATATATATATATTTATTAAAGTCAGGTCTTAGTCAGATATGAATGAACTACTATATGACAGTAGATGATACTATAGTGCATTCACATTTGTTTGCCTCCACATTAAAATCCATATCTTAGTAACCAACTGAGGGAAAATGATGAGATTTAGCATATAACCTTATCATTATGTCCGCCCAACAAAAATTTTTTTTTTCTGGAGATTGTACAGCAGATTTCAATATTTGTTTATATGTGGTATATAATTTACGGGTCAGAGATGAAGTGCATATTATAAAATGTATTACATCTTAACCCAGAAACACCAGAGTTCAATAGTGAATTTTCTCAGTGGTGCACAGGAATTTACTTATGAGAAGCACATCACATAGAGGAATGGAAGTGTTCAGTGGTGTCATCAATAATGTGGGTGCTTTCATGAAACGTGATTATTTTATAAATCTTACCATTTATCGCTAACATTTGAATGTGTGAATATTGTTGAATGGGATTGAATGTGAAATTTTGTACACTTCAAAGCATTGCTATGAAGTTGTACGCATATTTTTGTCAAGAAGCTGAGCGCAGGAAACTGTTTCATACTATAACAAATCCAGAGAAAAGAACTGTGCATACATTGGGTTTGAGTAAGCGGTCATTTCATCGATGGGTGCAAGAATCTGGAATGAAACTAACACGCAATAAGCAAACGGTGGGTGGAAAGGCAATTATAGACAGCTTCGACAAGGATGTCATAAGGTGAGCTATTATAAAAATGCTGGATGCCAAAGAAACAGTGACTGTAAGAAAACTTAGGGTTTGGTTGAGAAAGAATAATGACACAGAGCTATCCAAATCAACTTTGTGGAAAATTATAAGGACATCAGGCTTTACTTTTAGAAAATACAAGGGAGGTAGAGATATCATTTGTGAGCAACTGCATTTAGGAGCCATGAGAAGTAGATACCTACGTGAAATAAGGAAAATGCGCAAAGAAAATTATGACATAGTGTATTTGGATGAAACCTGGATCAATGTGCACCACACAAGTAAAATGGAATGGCAATCAGTGGATGGAAAGATAAAGCGATATGTGCCCAGAAGTAAAGGACAGCATTTGGTCATAGCCCATGCTGGTAATACTCATAATGGCTTACTACAAAATGCTGGACTCATGTTCGTATCAAAGCATACAGACAATAGGGATTATCATAAAGAGATGAATGGTAATGTATTTAGAGATTGGCTCGAGAATACAGTGCTTCCATCCCTTGATAGACTATCTTGTCTAATCATGGAGAATGCATCATATCACAATGTTGTTGCCCAAGAAGACAAAATACCTATGGCATCAAGCACAAGGAAGCAATTAAAATATGGCTCCGAAGGGAAAATATACCATTTCCAGATACACATTTCAAGCTACAGTTGTTGTCCTTGTAAAACAGGCACAAAAAAGCAAGAAATATCAAATCGACAAGTTGATAGAAGAGCATGACTATAGGTGCTTGAGACTTCCGCCGTACCATTCTCGTTTAAACCCTATAGAACTTGTGTGGGCTAAAATTAAAGGACAGGTGGCAGTTGGCAATGTTTTGCAGATCCTTTACAGGACATCGTTGTCAACATCAGCATCTTTCAGCTGATTGTTGATCTCTTGGCAAGATTACGCTCAGTAGTTTGCCATTGCTTTCTGAGAGGCCGGTTCATTATCCCGCAAGTCACGAGCGCAGGTAGAACCGCAACCAATTCTCGCGCGCTGCGAGATCCTGCATGGATAAACAGGATTACGGAGAAAGTCGTGTAACCCCTCAGCCAGAGAGACCGGCCAGTTGACAATACTACATTCAAATTGTCTGATGTCAAGATACTAACCCAGACAACGCTATTAAATATTGATACAAATGACTGAGGACCATGTGTTGAAAGAGGAAGATGACTATTGGAGAAAGGATGGATTGAATTTTATGCAACAGAGAGCAGTCATCAACCTACTGGTATCGTCCAATACAGATTAAGGTCTGGGTAGATATCGCAGACATTAATCCACATGCACACCTACTGGTATATTTTGTATTCAGAAGAATTGCAGGCCTTAAACATTACAGCATCGGCACAAACAATAAAACTTGTCAATGGCAACAGTTTGTATTTCACAGTGATGAATTTTCAGTTCCGCCAGTCCTCAACAGTGACAAACAACTGGCACTGAAAAAAAACAAAACAACAACAACAACACTAAACGCATTGAATACCAACAGAAGAGTAATATTGCGGTGGAAAATGACATATTGTGGCATAACAAGAAATGTGAGAACAAACACGTTGTCAAATTAGGGGACAACACAAGAACATACGAATCAATCTATAAATTTCAATTAAAAGAGGACCAACATCTTAACCGTTAAGAAGAAAGCCCACTACAGAGACAATGACAACTATATTCGTCATGCAAAACAGGTAATCATGTTCCATCTCTGAACAGTAAACAGCAGAGTAGACAATCTTTCATAAAGACTCAAAGCGGGTCTGTCACCCATGTGTACGTGTGAACAAACTACACAGATAGCTGAACAGATCCTTAAAATTTGACACATGATGACTAAATTGCGGTATCATTTCTGGTCACTCCATACACACATTAACGCACAGCTATTTGGAAGCTTTCACGAACTCCATATAACAAGCTAAATGCATCCTCGTAACATGACTCCTTGTGTACACATTACTAACCAGCAGCTGAAGAAACAAGGAGGACATGAAAAATAAGGTAAGAAATACATTCCTTCTACTTTCCTGTCAATTTACATTTCAATTCTACATTATTTACAACATTCCTCTGTAAATTCTCTGTCTTTACTAATATTACACATTGCACCACTCTCGGGAGTCTCCGTGGTGAAGTGGTCAAGCCGTCTGACTCGGGCTCTGAAGGTTGTGGGTTTTATTCCAGGCCGCGTCCTTCAGTTCACAAGTGCATTGTTCAGAGACTCCAGAGGGTCGTCACTGGAGCTACGGAGTTTGTGCTTTGTGCGACACTTTCCACACTGCAGAAAGAAACTGAGCCATATGGGATAAAAATCTGGTGCAATGCGACTTTTTATTGTACCCACTCCCATACGAATCTGGCTACACCTTGTACTTGTGTCATCACCCGAATTGATGTGCCTTACTGTAAAACATACTTGTTAGTGTGAATTCACTACATTTTCACCAAAACACCAAAGAAATGTCGCCGCGTTCTGTGATTTAAGTTGCCTTTGGACCTATCAGACATATTCTTTGGGTGGGGGTAAATATAAGACGCAGGAAAAATTTCATAACGATGCAACAGATAGTTTTCATAAAAATTGATCGTGAATAAGGGCACGCAAATGTGAACAGACTATACCTGCTGTCTGTTAGTGCAGAATGGTGGGCGGCAGCACCAAATCTGACACCCCACAGTCTGCCAATGGCTTCGGTCAGAGGAGCACAATTGGGAGGGTACAAACCTTATCATGGTGTGAGGAAATGCAGCCTAAAGACTAAATGTCATGGCAGGGCATACCAGGCCCTAAACCTTTGTCGACAACTGGTCTAGGATGGAAGCTCCTACAAGCGGACAGTTAAAGCATTGCATTGCTGATCTGGCAGCTTCTGTAGCTTGTCTTGTACCAGATGTATTGGTGTTAAATTTCCTATAGAGCAGGGATGTCAAACTCAATCGCTCAGCAGGCCAAAACTCAAATCGCATGTAATGTTGCGGGCCGAACAGGATAAACATTCAATAAGCTGAAAATTAAACCTTTTTAAAACATTAATATAAATTAAAACAGAAAAAAAGTTTTAATAATAAAAAATCATTGGTATACACATTTTCACTCTTATGTCAATTTGTCAGAGCACGATGCTTGGCATCTTTTCTTGGCTACAAGTTTGTTTATCTCATCTCATCATGTTCTGCTTGTACCTTGCAGTGCCGAGGTGAAGTATAAACAGAGGGAGAGTACCTGCTTATGGGCTTCATGTATTTATATTCCCATGGACTGTTATTCCCTGCGTCCATCATTTACGTGGTCGGCCTCTTCCTCTTCTTCCCTCTGGTCTGTACATCATTACTTGTAGTGGTATACTGTTAGTTGGTAACCTACTTGTATGGCCAAACAATTTGACTTGCTGGCTTCTATAAAATCTAGTGCAGCTACAACCCCCACTTTAGTCATGATTTCTTCATTTCTGATCTTATCTCTTCTTGATACATTGAGTATTCCTCTCAAAAATCACATTTCTGTTGTGATTTTTAAGTTTGTTTATGTTGGGAGTAATGTTCTATGTCATTGAGATTCTCATAATGGACTGCAAGTGTTCATCAGTGAGACGATTCCTGTGTGATGTTTTGTTAACCTTCATCACAGAAAACAGCGGCTCACACAGATATGTGCTAACAAACATGCTCAAGGTTCGAGCCATGTGTAGGCGAAGCTGGGGAATCTCTTCAGGAATGAAATGAGTGAACTGTGCAGGCCCCACAGTGTCGGACTTTGCCTTTAGTGTCCCATTACACTGCAGCTCTATTAACTCCATCTGCAAATTTACAGGTGCAGTTTCTACATCTATGGCAAATGGATAACGAAACAGCTCAAAATTACTTTTCTGTGCTTCAAAGTCACTAAAGCGTCATGCGAACTCGGCGCGAAGTAAGCTAAGTTTTTCAGCAAAGTGTGCACTGGGAAACACCATAGCTTTGACTTGGTTTAACACTGCTTGGCAACTAGAAAAGTGAGACAGATTGCACTGGTGCATTTGTGTCTCCATAAGCGCAGCTTCACTTAAAATGCCTTCACTGCATCATGCATATCAGTGATAAAGTTATCCCGTCCCTGGAGCTGCAGGTTCTTCTTCTTCTGCGTTCATCCTGAGATTTTTTTTCAGACGTGATTACACTGTGCTGTTTACAGCAGAGCTGCGTTCTTGTGCCGTTAGGTAGACACATCCGACTTCTGCGGGCTACAGGTTCAAGTCGTTGAGATGAGTGGTTATATCAGACAGAAGCACCAACTCAAATTTCCACTTTTTATCCCGAAAAACTGTAGAATCTTTTCCTTTACTGTCCATGAATTGACAGATTTCCTCGATCAGCTGGAAAAATCTACTGAGAACTTTTCCCCGACTTAGCCACCGCACCTCTGTATGCTAAGGCATGTCGACGAACGCCGACACTATTTCCTGCACAAAAGACTGAAATTTACGGTCATTTAAACCTTTGGCTCTGATAAAGTTGACGGTTTGTGTTACAGTGCTCATTACATCTTCCATGTCGAGGACTTTACCACACAGCGATCCTTGGTGTATGATGCAGTGGTAAGCTATCAATTCACCAGTATAGTTCTCCTGCATCTTTAACCACATCCTTCCATCTGTTGTCAGTCCAATGAGTTTGTCCCAAGGCTGGTTCATGTTGGTTAAACTTTGACATACGTTGTCAAAAATGTCTTTTCCTGTCATTGTCCCATATATGGATTTCTTGTCCAATATTTGTTCTGTAACATTCAAACTGGAGTCCACTCCACAGATGAAGATAGCGAGTTGTGCAGTGTCAGTCATGTCATTACTTTCATCGACAGTAAGGAAGAATGCAACAAAGTCTTTGCCTTTTTCGATCAGCTGTGTTTTCACATCGGTGGCCATCTCACAAACCCGATCAACAACCATATTTCTGCTAAGGCTTACCTTTGCAAACATCTGCTTTTTGTCTGAACACAAGTCGTCACACGCTTTCAACATGCAGCGCTTCAGAAACTCTCCTTCTGTACATGGTCCACCTGATTTTGTGATATCCTCCGCCACAATAAAACTTGCTTTCACAGCAACTTCAGTTTGTGATTTTACTTTGGTAAAAAACATCTGCTGTGATGTTAGATGCCTATTCAATTCTTCTACCTTCTGTAGCTTCTGCTCTGCATTCAGGCTGTTTAACCCGTCTTGATGTTTAGTCTCATAGTGCCGTCTCAGATTATATTGTTTGATCACAGCCACATTATCTCCACAAATTAGACACATAGGTTTACCACCAATATCTGTAAACATATATTCAGCCTCCCAGCGGCTTTGAAAGGCTCTGTTTTCATAATCAACTTTTCTCTTGGTCATTTTAAAGGCTAGCTTTGATTTAAAAAAAGATTGTGCATCTACTGACAGATGCTTGATTGATATCAGGTTAGCCATAGTGGGAAAAGGTGATGTAATATTCGGGCACTACACTACTTTCATTTCTTATGTGCCAATCCAAAACGAGCAACTGAACATTGCTAGGTCACTATAACGACGAACATCCACTCACTACACAACTTTTATTTTTGCTTATTCTGATCAAAGCGAGAACGCTCTCGGGTAGCCTATCATTCAGAAGGCTGCTAATTAGGGAATTTCATTTGCACTTTACATCGTGGCCATTAAAAAATATTTTTGTCCAAAATTCTCTCCTGGCCGAATATATTTGTACGTAGGTTGAGACCTCTAGGGCCTGATATGATTGTACGCCGGGCCTGACATAGCCCATGGACCTTGAGTTTGACACATGTGCTCTAGAGTAAACTAGGCAGACCAAGAGAGGGATCAGTCTCAAAATTTTTTTTAGCCGAGACTTTGTGCTATGTAGAGGTATAGCTCAATTTTACATAGCATTGTCTATCAAGACTGTGAGGTGCCAGTTAGTTTATAGTGAATTTGTACTTTAATTAATTATCTCTCTCCCTTTCTTTCTCTTTCTCACAAACTGTTTTCCTAGATGTCACAAGCAATATTATGCCACACACTGTTTGTTTGGGCCCCACAAGACTTTCTATCTAGGTCTATGTCTATGGATTCCCCAGTTCATTATCTGAATACATATAACTCATCCATGAATGTAACTGGTAACTTGGTATTTAGAAAAAATCAGGACTCATTTCAAATTGGTTATCCTTTAAAAGAAAGCTTTATTTTAGAGAAGCTTATGTTATTTTGCCATATACATTCAATCATCGTGCATATACATTCAAGCTTCGTGCAGAGTGGCTTGCTTCGCTTTGGAGGTCACGGGTAGCAAGCATCACCTGGATCTTTTCTCCGGGGCATGCCGGTGTGCTGGGGAATGAACAGGCGGACAGATTGGCTGGCTCGGCAAGACAGACGTGCTTGCGGCCTTGTGGGAGCACGTATACACCTCGGAGGATCAAATGGATCACCATAGTCTGGTAAGAATGAGACAGCGAGGTGTGACGAGCGGATCTGGCCGACGATTGACGCTCAGAGGAAAGGCGAGACGGACATATAATCAGAATGCTACTGGAACTATTAGTGTTGGAACTCTTCGCTGGCTGCTGAGGATGGGGACGGAGTGCTTATGGGAATGTCCCGAATGCTGTGATGTCGGTTCCTAAATCAATCAATCAATCATCAATGATTTGGTAAAGACAGTAAAGTAGACATTTCTTACATTCATATAAAAATCAGTATCCATTCTAAGTAGTTTTACCTACATTATAAATAGTGTACTACGAAGAGCACTCGGGTCTACATCCATTTCATACCCCAAATAGGTCATGCAGAAAAAACAACACATGAATTTTATGGAATGACAAGGAGCTTAATTAAGCCTCAATAAGGTTTCATTAGCATTAGACCCTAGGTAGCTATTTCAATGACTAGATACAAATTCTGTACATCTTCCATAATTCTAGGCTCAGGCGGATAAAGACCTGGCTAATAAAGATATTTTTTTTCAGGATTGCCAGGATTTCAGGATTTTTCAGGATAGTTGGGTGTGAGTTAAAGTATCCTTGTTCACTTAGCAATGCACTTGTGGGATATGAAGGTGGAAGATTGGAATCCTGACACTGCTTTCAATTTTTAAACTTTCTAGAGTATTCTCCCATCTTTACTTCTTTCCCATATTTTTATGAGTGCTCATTAATACCTTTGAATTTTTAAATAATTGAAAATTAAGCACAACCCACTACTGGCAACGCTGTTTGTATTCCAGTATGAACCTTGGGCCTATTCATGTCAGATTGGAAGCACTAATTGTAGTGCTTCCAATCTGACATGGACAGGCCCAAGGTTCATACCAGAATATGAACAGTGTTACCAGTAGTGGGTTGTGCTCAATCTTCAAACCTTAAATCCTGAAACAACCACATAAATCAATTTTAAATAACTTATAAAAGTATATTCTTACCATGTGCATATTCTTATAGTTAAAGTACAGTAAATAAAGGGTCATTTACACACCTTAAAGTGCATTGGGCATATGGTGCTAGATCCATATTTGTATAAAATAGTTTGCATTGGGTGGGAGATGTGGTCAGCCATACAGTATAGTGGTTTTAATCGATTATCTACATGTTTCAACAGTTTTTCACAAACAGGTAGGTAATTACCAGAAGACAAGTCATTACAGTAATGTTTCATACAACTGTGAGCCTGCTAGGCTGTGAATCATACATTTTGTAAGTCACCAGACCAGCTAAATGATACACTAGGGATGACTTCCAACACAAATCAAACAGCTAATAACAGCATTTATTCCACTATTTTTCATTTGCACACTTTGAGGACACAATTAATTCATACACAAAAAAATAACCTCTGTTTAGAACTGACATCATATACTATATACAGAGACTTGAATGAGTTGTCGTTGGATCTCATTTTGTCAGCTTTACATTTTTATTTTACATTTCACTAAACTAATAGTTTAGTTTAGTTTAGTCGATGGATCAACATCACGGCACACGGGTGTAACCCATAAGTGCTCCGTTCTTCTCCTAACTCAAACCTGAGTTTGGAGAAACTCAGCTCAGTGCACGAACTCCGTAGCACGGTGAGGATCCTGAAATACTTTGGGTAGATTTTTAACTTGAAATTTTGCCCGGGCAGCGCCGTTAGGCTACTCTTTTTTGATTTCCAACTGCCAAGGGATTTTTTACGTGCGCAACAATCCACATGGGCGTCCGATCTCACTACCCAGAGACCAGGGGAAATTTTGTTACTAGAAGTCCACGTGAAAAAATCCTGGTCCACACCGGGGCATGAACCCGGGACCTCCAGCACTCAAGGCGGACACCATACCTCGAGACTACGCAGCCCCCCTTCACTAAACTAATATGATGAACAAATGGGTTAGCAACTGCAATTTGGGTTAAAACCACTCACATACAGTTGATAATTACCAGTTGATAATTGTAGCCTATTCGACCGTGCCGCGACCCAACCTGAAAACAAAAATTATATATCACGCCACCCCGCAATTATCCATGGTGTCCCCAAAAATGGCTATCTAAAGACCATTCATGCTTTCGACATCATTCATTCATTCAAATATCATGTGACAATAACACACATCATCTTGGCTTCAGCAGAAAAGGTTCCCCCAATATTCTGTGCACAGCGATTGGTTTAAATTATCATGGCTTTTAAATATAATTAATTATTTGCCACAAAGTAAGTAATTTTATTTTTTTAAGCGCATGTCTTAGAATTCATAGATTAATTTTAGATGAATTTTCGAATTATGCATCCATTTTTACATAAATTTGGAGTTTCATCACGGACCGTCATGGATAGATGGTAGAAAAAAATTATCTAGTTAGTTAGTTAGTTGACAGATCATCCTCATTGCACATCGAACCATTCAGTCCATAAGTGCTTGGATCCCCTCCTCAGTAAATCCTGCACCGCGTAGCGGCTCACGACACCAGTTCTGTGTTGGTTTATTACTCTTCTTTGGCTTCCTGCGTAGTGTTCTTGTTTGGCCACACCTCTTTTAACTTCTTGTTCTCGCAGTCTGACCATGGTTGTAGAAAAAAATTATCTCTCCTGACATATGAATGGAAACTCAAGATGGCGGCTGACGCGAATATTGATCGGAATCGGCTCACATCGTGCAATTTGAACTAATAAAGTTAAAGAAAATCCAAGTTTAAAGATTATTAATAATTTAGTTGTATACTTGTATTATTGTTTTATCATTTAACATGATGGAACATATTACTGAAGTCAGTTTTCACATCCGTCTATGACCCGTTTGAGACAATCTCGTATTGGACCGGAAGAGGAGATAAAATGGACACACTTTTTTTCCTGAAATTAGGAAAATCATATCAGATTTTGGCACTCCTCCGAACAACAGCTCCAAATTATTTAGTTTAAAATGCATTCCTTACAGGGCCTCATTAGCTGATACAATAAAAAACACGAACTACCAACTAAAATGAAGAACTGAGAAAACTGAAAAACGTTTGAATAATATTTGACAATTATATGTGAAAATTGTGGCATAAAATGTTGTAAATACTGTCTGAAAACATTGTTTTTTGTGGAAATTTTTTTACATATCGTAACGAGTATTGAATGTGTTGTCGATCACTTCTGGTGAGTGTGTTGGTGGACTGCTAGACCTATTGATGAATACAATAAATGTTTCTGGGCCCATAGGGCCCTCACTGTCGTCGGTAGTACAAGATATGGATATACACTCCGACGACAGTGAGGGCCCTCTGGGCCCAGAAACATTTATTGTATCCTTCGATCAGTCTAGCAGATGACGATACACTCAAACATAAATGCTTGACAACACATCACCCCGGAAATAACCTTATGAGGCCCTGTAAGGGATGCATTTTACACTAAATAATTTGGGGCCATCGTTCGGAGGAGTGCCCAAATTTTTGTACAGATTTACCGATACTCATATGTGAATATCTCTGCTTAGAATTGACATACAGACAATACATCATTGAGGTACCATTAGATTTGGTTTTTCAAGGTCGATCTATCTGTGGTGGTCTCATTAGTAAATACTCAGTTTTAAAATCTGATCGAATATAGTTGTTTTTAT
Source organism: Cepaea hortensis (assembly GCA_963921405.1). Classification (NCBI taxonomy): domain Eukaryota; kingdom Metazoa; phylum Mollusca; class Gastropoda; order Stylommatophora; family Helicidae; genus Cepaea; species Cepaea hortensis. Next base: position 103,284,422 of record OY992877.1, read on the forward strand.
TTCATTCTTTGGTGGTTATGGGAATTTAAAGTGGTTGTGAGCAAATTAAGATTAAGAATGATTAACATTTAATAAAATGCTCCTAAAAGGATCACTAGATTACTCAGCTGTCAACTCTCGATTCAACAGCCAATTCTTACTCACAACTGGGTAAAAGTAAAGTAGTAAATTAAAATAAAGTTACTTGGCTACTAATTGACTAAAGTAATAACTACAAACAAAAGTAAAAGTTTGAAAATTCTTTTCCTATTCGGTAACAAGTAAATAAGTATCAACCAAAGAAATTGCATATTATAGTGTGTTGCATTATGACAACGAAAGATGACTATATAATCTACAAATACGTTTAATTAATCATATTCGTCACAGTTTTACTAAATCTTCACCAGTCATGAGATATACCCTCCGTAGTCTGCCATGTTTTGATCCATGTTGCCAATGTAAGCTGTGGAGCTGTATTCCTACGCACTTCCTGTGACCTTAGAAACAGATATCTTGCTCAGTTTTATTCTATTTGTCATCATACAATATAATCAGATTGAAGATGTTTTAAAGAAATTAAATGTAGAATATCCCATAATAAAGGCAGTATTTCATAAGATGAAGAAAAGTCTCTTCAGTCTTATCTTTGTCAGTCGAGATGAGGAATAGATGATGTACCGGAGCCAATCATGGACAGTTAGTACTCATAGTAGACTAGTGAGGAATTATATGAAAGCTGCGGAGATATGGTTTTGTAGAAAAATGATAAGAACAATGTGGACAGCAAGAAAGCGCAATGAAAAAATATTGACAGAAATTAAGTCACAAAAAGATTGATTGATTGCTTGATTGATTTAGGAACCGACATCACAGCATTCGGGACATTCCCATAAGCGCTCCGTCCCCATCCTCAGCAGCCAGCGAAGAGTTCCAACACTAATAGTACTAATACTGTAATACTAATAGAACTGGTTGCTATATTATATCGCATGGAAAGTAGACAGTCCGCATTCTTTGGGCATGTCATGAGAAGTGAAAGCTGGGGTGTGTTGTCACAGAGGAGAGGGTTGGAAGGTAGGAGAGGCGGGAGGAGACCACGAGAGAGGATGCTGGATTGTTTGGCATTTTGACAAGTAAGGACAGCAGTATCAGAAATGGTCGGCAGCACACGAGACAGAAGGCTGTGGAAAAACAATCGTCAACGTCACACGACATGGGCTATAAGTTTATAAGTAGATCATACAATAAAAGATGTATTATAAAACATTAGAAACGCAATTAAGCTATGCATGAAAATAAACAATATTTTAATTGTAAAATACTGTGGTCACACGATAAATAAATTGAAATGTATTGATTGTCATTCATAAAAGTAATGAACACGACTAGAAATTAAAGTGGTCGAGACAAGAACACTGAGTTGATCTACGACTCTGGTGATCACGTGAGATGGCGAAACATGTCCGCCCACGCTTATCGGTATGGCACATGATGATGATGATGATGATGATGATGATGATGATGATGATGATGATGATAAATCAAAGACGCATTAGAGCATATACAAATTGAAAGTCATAGCTCATAACCACACTGGGAGTCGAATCTGTCGTCTTCACGTGATGCAGAGCCTCGTTGAAGAAGGGATATCAAGAAGAAGAAATAGAGTTAGTAAAGGGAGAGGGTTAAGTTGAGTTGAGTTAAGAACTGACATCACTGCACTCTGGACATTTCCATATGTGCTCCATCCCCTCATTCAACAGCCAGCGAAGAGTCATACTACTAATCGTTCCCATCGCTATCTGATTTAAAGTTCTCGTGGTCTTTTCTCTGTTTTGAGATTCTTCTAGAACCCCTGTCGATCCCCCGCAATCTCATTCTTTCCACATACGAGTTCTCAATCTGTTCCCCCGCATTCTCCACCTGGTCCCATAAACAACTACCGTGTCTCATGGTTCACACGCACCTATTAGCAGAATTTGTTTCTCTAATAATAAACAATAGCAAAACACGGAGTGAAAGTGTGCGTTAGCTTTACAAAATTAGAGTACAAAATAATGAAAACGTTGCGGTGACAAGTCTTCATTAGCTAACAAAAGCAATCAGCAAAACCACAACAATACAGAAAACATGTCTTTTTCTTCTTCTTATAGCCCATGCCACGTGGGTTGGTCAGCATATCGCAGGTTGCTTACATTATTGTATTAATAATAATAATACTAATACTAATAGTGCTATTATAATAGCCGCGTCTGCTATATATACTACAACATTGTGAGCAATCAGAACATGTCAGCAATTCATCACCATCTCAATCTGTAACTCTGAATGTGGGTCCCATTCTGTCCCAGGCAATGCGCATACGTTTCAAAATCTTCAGTATTATGCTCAGTATTTCATGTTCCTAAACCCAGAATGTATGGTTTGGCCATGTGGTATGGTCGAGAAAGAACACTGAGCTGATCCACGACTCTGACGATCGAGTGAGATGGTGAATCATGGCCGCCCACGCTTATCGGCATGGCACATGATGAATGAATGAAATCCAGAATGTCATCTGCCTTCCATTTCTCCGTTTGTTCTCAACTATGTCCTGTAGGGCTGCCGTTAAGAGGGATTCGTGAAGTGTGACATGTCCAAAACAGATACGCTTTTGATGTCAAAAATTGCTGCTTTCATTACCATTATCAAACTTCTGATAGGTGTTTTTTCCGAAATGTGTATGGATTAAGTGTGTTTTTCGTGGTGAAATGGAGTTCAGACCGTGCAACGGGGTTCGTGCACGCGCGCCCGGACTCCCTTCGGCGTATCATCGGCGCCCGGTGGCGATAGTTAAGCCTAACATGACGACCAGACGACCGACAAGAACATGGCGTGGCAAGAGGGCGGGCACACGCAGAAGGCGGTTAAAATGTGACAGATTGGGCATCGGACATGTTCGAGTACTGTACTGGAACTGTGCATCATTTAGTCAACGCCGACCCATTCTTGAAAAACTACTGTACGGAAACGATATTGTAGTCTTACAAGAAACACAGCTCGGCGACGGAACAGCCAATGTCGCGGGATTTCAGGGATTCTTTAACAGTCGGCACCTCGGACAGGCCATTCTGGTCCGCGACAACATACTAGTGTCTGAGATCGATATGTCTTCCTGGAACAGTGATGCCCTGCAAGTGCAGGCATTAAGAATAATGACACCAGTGCAGCTTGTAATCGTCAACGTTTATGCGCGAAATGGGAAGGTCGACGTGCGACAATGGCAGAGTTTGTTCGATATGGATGAAAGGCATATCATCTACTGTGGGGACTTCAAGGCCAGAGGCAGTCAATGGGGGAATTGCATCACCAATAGACAGGGAGTAGATCTGGAGGACGCCCTGGCATCTGCTGCCCTAATCTGTCTGAATGATGGGAAGGTCACTAGAATAGCCACTCGACCAGGTGACTCTGACAGCGTCATTGACTTGGCTCTGGTGTCGCCCACCATCGCACCAAGGTGCCGGTGGGCACACTGGGATACCACGATAGTGACCACTACCCTTGTGTCATCCTGATCAAGAAAGACGGGGCCATGAGTCAAAGAAACAAGGCAAATGCCTTCCCGTACGACAACACTGGTCAAGACGCCATAAGCAAGATCAGAAGAAGAAAACTAACTTCCTCCCGCAGGAGACAAGAAAGATGGTTGCAGCCACCATGGTGGGATGGAGAGGTCGAGAAGGCATGGCTGGGAAAGAGGCAGGCTGTCAAAGACTGGCAAAAGGCCAGAAAGGCTAACATGCCACAGGTTGAGTTGGCGAACCTGAAGACTGAGGTCGATAGGACGACGACTTTATTCAAATCCTGCGCCAAACATGCCAAGGCCGAGAAATGGGACGAGTTCTGCAGGAAGGTGTGCTCCGAGCGATCTCTTACGACATTCTGGCGCCTCCACAAGAGCATGAACGGTGCTGCACAACGTAGGGGTATTCCAGACTTTCAAGGCACAGACCTGGCATGGAAAAAGTCGGATGCGGATAAATGTAAGGCCCTTCTTGCACGCTACATAGAACAGACTGACCAGAAAGACGAGCCCGCCAGACAGAGGACCACAACGACACTCTCTCAGTTGTGCGAGGGGGTCGGGACAGACGAAGAATGGACAATCACAGCTGAGACATTGCGTGCGATGCTCAAGAAATCACCTAACACCGCCCCAGGACCAGACGGCATCCGATATGGTGACCTAATGGTGATATCAGATGATGACATGGAAGAACTGGCCAGAGAATTCACCACCAGTATCCAGAGGGGTCAGGTCAAAGAAGAATGGCTACACAGCTACTTGCTGCCGCTGCCAAAACCGAACAAAGACCATTCCAAGATAAGCGGCTACAGAATCATTACGATGCAGAATACTGTTGGCAAGCTACTGGAGAAAATTGTAGCATGGAGACTTGCTTGTGGCTTGGAACAGCTCGGCTGCTTCCCGCCCACACTTGGAGGATACAGACGCAATAAAGAGTCATGGCTTAATGCGGCGGTCTTTGCTCAAGATGTTTACGAAGGATTTCAGGTCAGAGAAGAGACATGTGCGGCCGCCATATACTTAGAGGACGCATATAACAGAGTATCTTTCGAGCACTTGATGCAAACCCTCCTCAGACTGAAAGTGCACCCTCACCTTGTACGATGGATAGCTGCAGTTCTGCTCCAAAGGAAGGTGGTGCTAAGATGCGGGAGTTGGTCTTCTGAGCCGATAACGATATGTCCAGGATTGCCGCAGGGTTCACCACTGTCACCAGTACTATTCAACGCGTATACGGTGCCGATCACTGAACAACAGTTGGACGGGAGGGGTAGGACTCTGTCATTCGTTGACGACATCCTCGTGTATCGACAGGGTCGAGATAGACAGGCGGTTGCCAATGATATGCAGGGCGAACTAGATCGAATTTCCTCATGGTGTGCTGATGCCGTTGCCCTTGTCAACCCTGCAAAGGCAACGGTTACATGGTTCTCACTAAACAACTATATTGTGAAAACAGACCTGCCGGCAGTAAGAATGGATGGGAGCAGTTTGAGTAGAACCCAGTCAATGACATATCTTGGCGTGAGGCTTGATCGTAGCCTGTCCTTCAGAGATCATGTCGATTATGTCATAACAAAGGCTCGAAAAGGTTTGTCAGCAATGAGAGTCATGGCGACTGCCAATATCGAGCAAAGACTGCTAATACTTCTGTTCCAAGGACTTGTGCTTTCACGCATCGAGAATGCCCTGGCCATCCTGTCAGCCCTACACAGATTGGAAGACTTGAAAAGGTACAAAACGAAGCCATGCGCATCATTTTGGGCTGCACGAGAGACACCAGCTGTGTAGCAATGAGATACCTCCTTGACTTCCCGACAATGGAACACAGGATCAAGATCTGGAGAGCTCGTGCATACTTAAAAATAAGTGCAGATGAGCAGCACCCTCTGCATGACGCTATATTCAGAGAAAAGGGTGACAGACTAAAGAGGGGAAAATCATGGATGGGTCGGGCGGAAGATGTCGTCAGACAGGTCTGCAGTCTTACCAGTATCAACCCCGGCAAGGAATGGGTGCCGATGCCTCCAGCTTTTAAGTGCACTTTCTCCTGCATTATCACACTCGACAGACGGTGCAGAGAGCAGAACCCTGCCGCTGTCAATGCAGAGGTTAACGCGCTCATCTATGAACACTCAGATAGCCCCGAAGTGCTCATCTATACAGATGGATCTGTTGTAAAGCAGCAGAGAATTGCGTGGGCATTTACGGCCCGCTCAGCGGGCCGAACCGTTCAAGTATCCAGTGGTGCCCACTCTATGACCACGAGCAGCATGACGATGGAGGTGATGGCAGTTACACAGGCTTTCATATGGCTGGAATCACAGCATTATACCAACGTGTGTGTACTAAGTGATTCAATGAGCATGATTCAGAAGGTCGAAGCTGGATCTGTACGTAGACAGTGGACCGAATCGCTGCGGAAGTCTGTTGTCCGTAAAGTCACCTTCATCTTCGTCCCGGGACATGCGGGAGTCGAGGGAAATGAACGAGCTGACAAACTGGCTGGCTCTGCACCCCCTGTAGATGGCCAGCCCTTGGATCGTGCCGATGTTATTAACGTCCTTAAAGATATGGCGAGAACAGAGGACTTTGACGCCAGTGATTCCACATCGCTGTCCAGGATGAAAGACCTGGGAGTAAGAATCGGCACAGCCAGACGCGAGAGGTACATCGGGAAAACAAAGCGCCTCGTCAACCAACACAGAACTGGCACTATTAGCCACCGGACGCTGATGAATATGCTGGGGGGAGGATCTGAGCACCTATGGACATGTCCGGAGTGCAACGAAGATACCCCAACTGATAACTGATAACTGAATAACTGAAACTTCTGATAACTCGCCAGTTAGCAACTACCAACACAATATGTTTTATGTGGTATGATTTATGACAGAAAGAGCCACAATGGTATGCGTTAGAATATGAAAGTGGCTCACTCGTCCCACGGACAACTCGTTTATAGTCATCAAACATGGCAGGTGACATAACATTTAAAAGCAATGTATTTGACACGACCACTGACCCGACACAGAAACAGTTAAAACGTACACAACTACGCCAGGTACATATATTTATGCTGTATTTTCAGCAGTATAAACTAACAGTCAGAACACCTGACTGTCAACATAAACATATTGACAACTTGCATGGGGTTTCTTTAGATGTCGGTATAGTCAGCTCTTAAATCAAATTAAAGTGACAAAATGAGGCACAAGCAAGCTAGACAAATTAGTTTAGTTTAGTTAGTTAAGTCGACGGATCAACATCATGGCACACGAGTGTAACCCACAAGTGCTCAGTTCTACTCCTAATTCAAGCCTGAGTCCGGAGAATCTCAGCCCAGTGCACGAACTCCGTAGCACCGGCGAGGATCCTGAAATATTTGGGTAGATTTTTAAACTCGAAATTTTGCCTGGGCAGCGACGTTAGGCTACTCTTTTTCGATTTCCAACTGCCAAGGTATTTTTTACATGCACAACAATACACACGGGCGTCCGATCTCACTACCCAGAGACCAGGGGAAATTTTGTTACCAGGATTCCGCGTGAAAATATCCCGGCCCTTGCACACGTGACCTCAAGCACTCGAGGCGGACACCATACCTCGAGACCACTCAGCCCCCTTTTTATCACTGATTTGTCTGCTACAATGATCATAGAATAGTTATCTCCTCCCTCCTCCTCATCCCTCCTCCTCCCTCCTCATCCTCTCTCCTCCTCCCTCCTCCTCCTCCATCTACCTCCTCCCTCCTCCTCCCTCCACATCCCTCCTCTGCCTCCCTCATCCTCCTCTCTCTTCCTCCTCCTCCTCCTTCTCCCTCCGCCTCCTCCCACCTCCTCCTCGCTCCTCCTTCTCCCTCCTCCTCCATCTCCCTCTCCTCCTCCCTCCTCCTCGTCCCTCCTCCTCCCCCTCCTCCTCCTGCGTTCTTCTCCTCCGTCCTCCTCCTCCTCCTTCCTCCTCCCTCCTCCTCCTCCCCTCCTCCTCCTCCCCTCCTCCTCCTCCTTCTCCTACCTCCTCCTCCTTCCTCTCTCCTCCTCCTAATCCCTCCTCCTCCCTCCGCTATCTCTTCCTCCCTCCTACTCCTCCCTCTTCCACCTCCCTCTTCCTCCTCCCAGCTCCTACTCCTCCTTTTTCTTCTTCTGCTGCTGCTGCTGCCGCCGCTCCATTTACCCAAGTTAATTGTTGGGGAAGATGTAAAGATCTTTCAAGTGCTCTTTCTAATGCTTTTTGTAAGTTGGTCTTCGTTTATCTAAGGTTGTTCTAACTGCAACCAATAAATGATTAGACAGACAGGCAGACAGACAGACAGACAGACAGACAGACAGAGAGGTAGGGACAGACAGACAGACAGACAGACAGACAGACAGACAGACAGACAGACAGACAGACAGACAGACAGACAGACAGTCGGGAACGGGAGCTTATATGACTACTTATATGAATTAAATGAGATGCTCCACACCAAGAGCTGGGCGATGCCGGGCCGGGTCAGACAGACAGACAGACAGACAGTCAGACAGACAGACAGACAGATAGTCGGTAACGGGAACGAGAACTTATATGACTACTTATATGAATTAAATGAGCTGCTCCCCACCAGGGACTGGGCGACGCCGGGCCGTGTCAGCTAGTATCTTATAAATTACTACATTATTTAACGCTCCTGTTTTCGTTAATGTCCTGATATCCCAAGGGCTTATTTTACGTTTGATGGTTTTGGTTTTGCCATAAGCCACTTGATGACGGTCTGGGGTTATTTGTGGCTCGTGAAGGTCCCTACCGGACGAGGATGTCCTAAGACAGCTGTTAATGTTGTTCTGTGACAGTTACCTGATTTGATTCAAGAAAACATGGGCATATACTGTGGTGGTTTATTCTTGTCTTCCACGTCTATCCGGAGATATGTTACTTCTGCCATTGCGACTGTAAGGACACATGAATGCCTTGCTCGTCTCCGTTGCAGAGGTGTCCACTAGTACCACTGTATATTCTGATCCCAGAGTCACGCTTGACACACAGCTGCGTTGCCCGACCTCCAGCACATGGATGTGGATCTGGGAGTTTCCCTTGTCAAGTATGAGACCATGGTGGTACTTCTCTTACGCTCCGGTACTTTTACAGGACAAAGCTGCATAACACCGGCTGTTAATATTGTAAGCTCCAATTCTTATTCCTAGTATATCTTCAATTATTTCGCTTTAGAGATGGACGGAGTCGCGATAGTGCCATGACTACCACGCTCGTTTATAGAGCCGATGGTAGGGTTGCTAAACGTCCGGCAAAGAGAGGACATGTCCTCCTTTTTAGCCTAATGTCCTCCGTCCGGCAGGCAAAGCTAAAAACCTTTAAAATGTCCGGCTTTTTAAATATTTTATGTTATAATTTTTTATGTATTGTTGTTACACCTTACAATGTATCTACACTCTACCGTGTGTTTACATTCTTTATTAAAACCCATAGCTTAATAATATTTATTTAATTTTCCTATTTATTACAAATATGAAACACCAATTATTTGTATAATTTGAATCTAACTGTTGCTCTATTCGGCAACTCTAACAATGCTGTCGTCCAGTTTTTCCCAACCTTTTTTGTGCTATGCCCCACCTAAGCCTTTCTAAAATTCTTATGCCCCTCCTCCCCCCTCCCTCCCCAACATATGCATCATTTTTAATATTCAAAAATTGAAATGTTCACTAAAGAAACTTGCATTTTTTTTTAGAAGGGCTCACGGTTCCCAGAGGGGCCAGAGCTGCCCCCCCCCCTTTTCCGCCGTGTCCTGCGACCCTGTGTGTCGGCTGTGTTGGGTGAATTTTTTTTTTTTTATTTGTTAGGCGGTTCCCCCACCTCCCCCTTTTGTGTGTGGACCCTTAGTCTCACTGTGAGCTATTGCCCACAGTGGTCCACCAGGCCCACATCTAAGGTAAAGATATGTGATGGGTGTTTATTTGATCATCCCGGCCCCCGACCAGACCAGGCGCACTACTGGGGGGAGAGCAGCAAATGCACCCGATCCTAGCCAAAGGACCGACAGATTTTAGGAAGAAATCACTAGGAAATTATTGAGCAAACACAGTTAAGTAAATTTTCAAAACATATAACGGAGAACTGAAATTCAAGAACAAAATAATTTTAATGAAAGATTTTTCTATATTATTTTAATTATTAGTAATTATTTAAATTTAGTGAGATACTTGCGCTTGATGCTTGCTGCAAAGAGATTGTGTGTCAGGTTCCAATTCAGTTAACTTCAGTCTCAAGTTTCCTCGTTTTGTTTTATCCAGCCGATTTGTTCCATTTTCGAATTGCCCCCCTTAACAATTGAATTGCCCCCCTGTGGGGCGTGGGCCCCACGTTGGGAAACACTGCTGTAGTCTCTATGGATAAAATGTTAATGTTATTTCCGGTGGCAGAGACGCCACTTAAAATTGTTTTTTTAAATTTGTAATTTTTGCCGTCTATGTTTACGAAAATGGCTTCTACAAAGAGAAAATGCAAATTCTCGAATACTATGAAAAATAAGTTTCCCTGCGTCGTTGAAGGACGCAACGAGAATGAGGCAAAGGGTACGGTTTGCGATAGTTACTTGTCCGATGCCAACAAAGGAACTACTGACTTGGAACGCCATGTTGACAGTGAGAGACATAGAAACCAAATCAAAGTGTCCGCGTCATCTAGCACATTGACGTCTTTTTTTTTTACGCCTAAGTACTTAAATGTGTTGCTGAAAGCGCATGCTGCCGAAGCAACTTTGGCATTTCATACAGTTTGTCATCATCAGTCTTACAACTCGATGACCTGCACAGCTGGTTTGATGCACATATTATTTGAAGATTCAGAAATTGCTAAAAATATTGCTTGTGCAAAAACAAAGACTGAATCAATAATAAACCAGGTAATTGTCCCCCACACTGTTGATGAATTGGATAAATCTTTAAGTGGTATTTCGTGTTTCGGTCTTTCGACAGATGCTAGCAATCACGGTTCGCAGAAAATATTTCTGATCGTTGTTCAGTACTTTGACTGGAAAGCAGGTGGAATCCAAACTAAGATTCTCGAGTTAGACAACACACCAAATGAAACCTCAGAAACTATATTACAGTATATTTTGAGAACACTCTAAAAACATGATTTGTACTCCAAATGTGTTGCTTTTGCTGGTTACAATGCCAATGTGAATTTTGGAGGCATTATCAGAAGTGAAGGTAGAAATTTGTTCTCGCATTTGAAGGAAGCCTTGAGCAAGCCATTAGTAGGCGTTGGATGTTCTGCACAACTGCATCCAACACGGCGCAGATTTAATACAGATTGACGTTGAATCTATCGTCTTGAAGATATTCAATTTCTTTTCTATATACACTGTCAGAACAGAAACTTTAAAGGATTTTTGTGACTATGTCAACATTAGCTATCAGCAACTACTCTATCACTCTAAAACTATATGAGATACAGTAAGATACACTTATTGGCAGCTATTGTAATAAAATTGTACTGATTGTGGGTTTAATCTGGACCGACTTAAATGAAACATTCAGTATGTCCTCCTTTTTGTCTTATTATGCCCTCCTTTGTCCTCCTTTGTGTCTTATTATATCCTCCTTTTGGTGCCCACGTATCTGGCAACCCTAGCCGATGGTCATGTATTTGAATTCGCCTAGAAACAGCGACCCCTCCTCCCCCCCCCCCCGTCCCCCACATTGACTAGGTCTCCCAGGTCGACCTAACATAAAATGAGTATCAGAAAATGTCATTGGAAGACTGACGTGATACTGACCCTATTATTCGTCGAGTGCCGATCAGTCTAAATATATGTGGCTAGAACGGGTCTCCCTGGTGAAGGTGTTAGCGACTTTCTCCATAATTCCGTATATCCAGGTGAGGAACACAGCTGTGCGATTTACGGCAGCGGATCGCGTCGCGTTGATTACTTACGGGGTATGTGAGCCGGTCTCTCAGAAATCAATGGTACACTACTGAGCGTAATCTTGCCAAGAACATCAACAACAGCTGAAAAATGCTGGTGTTGACTGCAAAATCCTGTAAGGGATATGCAACTTAAAAAAAAAAAAAAACAGAACCATATACCAAATACGTATCTTGTCGTGAAAATTGGTCCCTTACTTTTCATTTAATAAACATAGAAGAGACACGGTCTCTCTCTCTCTCTCTCTCTCTCTCTCTCTCTCTCTCTCTCTCTCTCTCTCTCTCTCTCTCTCTCTCTCTCTCTCTCTCTCACACACGTTCACACACACACACACACACACACACACACACACACACAATAAATAAACAAATAAATAAATAAAGTAGGATTGTGAAAATAAAATGGTCTACAGCAGTGTTTCCCAACGTGGGGCCCACGCCACACAGGGGGGCAATTTGACTGTTAAGGGGGGCAATTCGAAAATGGAAGAAATAGGCTGAATATAACAAAACGGGGAGACTTGAGACTGAAGTTAACTAAATTGGAACCTGACATAAGATCTCTTTGCAGCAAGCATCAAGCGCAAGGATCTCACTAAATTTAAATAATAAATAATTACTAATAATTAAAATAATATAGAAAACTCTTTCATTAAAATTATTTTGTACTTGAATTTCAGTTCTCCATTATATGTTTTGAAAATTTTCTTACTGTGTTTGCTCAATAATTACCTAGTGATTTCTTCCTAATACCTATCATTCAAGTTTCTTTAGTGAACATTTCAATTTTTGAATATTAAAAATAATGTATATGTTGAGGGGGGGGGGCATTGGGCGGGGGAGGGGGGCAATATGAATTTTAGAAAGGCTTAAGTGGGGCATGGTACAAAAAAGGTTGGGAAACACTGGTCTACAGGAATAGTTCAATGTCCTAGGAAAAAAGACAAAATGATGTAGATGAATGTTTCTATGTTGCCTATGAGGCATCATATTGACCATAAAACCTCGCTCGGCTGTTCAATGTATTTTGTAGATGTCCAAAGCAACTGGTGTACAGCCAAAATGTGACACCTTTTATTGCGGTGGCTACGTTGAAAATAAGCCAGAATTAAAACACTACACTACGTTATGAAATACAGTGACATAGACGTCACCATAATATAAAAGCATGGTGTATAAATACGAATTGTTTTTCGAACTGATTGCTGCAAGCCAAGAAAACCAAGGTGATTATTTGTGTACTTAATATTATGTTAGCATAACGTATTTCATTCGTATTTTGGTGTTAAATTCAACAGGATTCAGTTATTCAACTATCGTTTGCTATTAATTAATATACTTTAAAATATAATTTTCCGGTGTTCATAAAAGAAATAAAGTTCAGATGATTATTATCGGCTGTTGTATTCTTGCAGGGAAATTAGACAACCTGATTTCGGAAGCAAATACCTTGAATTTAGATGTTTCTGGTGTATCAAAAACAAGATGGACAGACGCTAGTTATATCAGGAGAGAGCGATTATATATTCATTAACTCGAGAGGAGATCATCACGAGAGAGGAGTAGGAAATTTAGAGAAAAATATTAGTGGATTCTGGGTTCACAAAGATATAATGCTACTACTCAAAATTAAGGCAAGGTATTTTGACATAGTAATTCTACAGACGCATGCTCAAGAACACTAATTATAGTGATGAACAACTAGAAAATACTAAGAAGACCTACAAGAAGCACTGAAAGTTATAAAATCATCAGAGTCCTAAATGTCACGAGAGACATGAACGCAAATGTTGGAAAAACTTAATATAAACAAATAGTATGGCAACATGGTTTGGGAACCAGAAACAACAGGAGACCGACTGATACGGTGTTGTGAAGAAAACCATCTTATTATTTGTAACACATTTTCCCAACATAACCCTAGGAAACCGAATACGTGGAATAGCGCTGGAGATGGAACGAGAAACTGAATTGACTACATTATTATTAGAAATAGTTTTTACAAAACACACAATATTAAAGATGCCAAAACATGCCCTGCTGCTGCAGGTCGGCATGGCCGAATGGATATGAACGCGTGTTCTTAAACATCCGATGTGCTGATGCCGAGGTAAGGGGTTCAACCCCTACAATGGACAGGTGGACTAAAATGTTGACCTGTCGTCCTTGACTTGGGGACGTATATTACAAGTACCTCTGAAGTCGGAGTCGGTTCGCCTGATGGCGAGGGACACTGTTTATAGGAACAGCTTATCCACACGCAAAATTCAGTCCAGCACTACTGGAAGTCGCGTGTATGGACTAGGCTTGAGTTCAAAGCGCGCAAGCTAACTCCCCCCCCCCACCCCCCCCCCCAATAAAAGCAAACAAAAATACCCTAGTGCTGATATCAACTCTGACCATAATCCTGCAGAGTTAAATTACAAATAACGCCTTAAAACGCATTAATAAGGATATCAAAGACACCTCAAATAAATATGAGCATTGAAACAACCAGACATAAATCAACTATACCTGATCGAAGTAAAAAAATAAATATGATAGGCTAATCGTTGAAAGCATGGAACAATATCGACATGAAAATCGTGTGGAGAAAAATACAAAATGAGATTGTGTAAAAACTAGCATACACAGTGCAAATACCAACTTACCAGTGAAGGAAAATAAGAAAATGCAATTGCAGATAACTGATGAAATCTTGAACAAATAGACGCAAAGAACACTCCAGAATAGATATTAATAGGCAAAGAAATACGTCACATGTGCATGGTTACCAAAAAAGAGTGGTTGCAGAAAAAAAAATGCAACGAAGTAGAGGATCTAAAAACAAAAACACAACTCGAAAGAATTGCATGAAAATATAATAAAACTCACAACGAAAAAAAACAAACAACAACAACAAATATAACAAGAACTGGTTGTATCAGAGGCAAAAATATGAGAAATTATAATTGACAACAATACCAATAAATATACAGATGACAGAATACACAGAAGATTGTTTACTGGGACAGCAGGGTCAATAAACCAACATTGTATAAATATTCAAAATGGACCAAACATATTAAAGACTGACTTAGAGAAGGCTATTAAAAAGATGAAGGGAAGGGAGGCTGAAGGTATCTTGACAAGATAACAACAGAGATAATAAAATCCTTGCCCAGCTTTGACATTGATACTATCACAGAATTATGTAGTGATATATATATATATATAATACTGGGTATGTCCCCAAGGATTTGAAAACATCAATTTTCATCCCACTACTCAAGAAGCCAAGAGCTGCTGTTGATTGTGGGGATTACAGAACTATTAGCTTAATGAGCCATATAACTAAGATACTCCTCAAGGTCATACAAGAAAAGATTCAGAATACAATAGATGAGGAAGTAGCTGAAGAACAGCGGCACGAGAGAAGCAGTAGTCTGTTTGAGGGTATTAATTGAAAAATACATAGAAGTTCAGAAAAAATACATACTTATGTTTTAAATATGATCGATTAATCACATGCCTTTAAGATATAGGAGTAGACGGAAAAGACATCAGACTTATTAGTAACTTGTACTGGGAGTGATTCAAATTCCGCCGCTGAGCAAGCACGACAGGGCCTTCTGATCGTCAGAAGATGTCCCCCTTCTCCACATGTTTCGGCCCTTTTACCTTCTTGACACTCTCTTGGGACGGGGTCGCCCGGGTTGTGACTCCGGGCCTTTTTCCCCTGTCATGCGAGATGTTTGCGTTGTCCCTGCGTTGTTCCGTGTTTGTCCCATACGTGCGAGCATGCCTGCTTCCAAGCCTCCCTTCCCTCGGAGAAGAGAGCCTTGTGCACCCAGTGCTTCGTGCCCTCACCACATCCTAGCACCTGTGGTCAAGGGAAGCCAGCTTCTTCTCCGGCCACTGCCTCTGTCGCCTACGTTCGTCTTCAATGCCATGTTCCTTCTTCGTGCCCCGTTTACGGCGCCGCACTCTGGGAGGCCGGCTCTTCCCCTGGGTTCCTCGACCCCTCTCTTGGTCTCTGCTGCGGAGTGTGGCTCTCGTAAGACGACTACCACCATGGCATGGAGGTTGGACTTCGGCCGACATTTGCATGACCTTGCGACTGCTATTGAACACTCCGTTCTGAATGCACTGCCCTCGCTCGGAGGGAAGGCTTTAGAGCCGACATGAGACAGTGCAAGTTCTACCTCTTAGTTGAGAGACTGGTTCCGATGTTAGTTGCCCCGCAGTTACAGACAGAAATGTTAACCTTATTACTGCCGAGACTTGTCCCATTCTATGTTCCGGTTGTTCGACAGCCAGCACGAGGCTTTTCCGGCTGCCTCGCCGAGTTGTGCCCGAGTTCTTCCTTGTCCTTTGATACCTAACTTGTTTTAGCACGTCATACACGTGTATCACGTCTGGGAACAAGTGGCGCCAATTAGATACGGAAATAATTATTCGTTGCCCATAGAGATAAAAGGTGTTGTCCCCGAGCCTCTTCAACCTATACACAGAAATAATGTTTAAACAAGTCCAACTGCCTGGACTTAACAATCTTACGTATGCTAACGATACAATATTACTAGCAGAAAGCGAGCAAGCGTTACCAACCTAATGGAACAATTAAGCAGGCATGGTGCAGAATGTGATTTAGATATTAACATCCAAACAGAAAACGAAAACTATGATAATTAGCAGTGGAAAGGAAAGGTCAACAATGAACATCACAGTAAACCGAGAGGTACTAGAACAAGTAACACGTTTCTCCTATCTTGGACGTGTAATAACAGAAGATGGGAAACGTGAAACAGAATTAAATAAGAAAATGGGAATGGCCAAAAAATGCTTTCAGCAGCATGAAATAGTATTAAGATCGGTTGTTTTTCCATCAAGAATGATGATGGCCACTCATTTCATCCAGTGGGGTTGAAAGTATGGAGCCGAGAGTTCTAAGATGGCTGATAAGGCCTATTTTGGCTCGAAATGTTCTTTGACAATGTGGGCAAAGAATGCTTGACGTTCCAGGAGGAGGATCTCCTGCAGTGGATTTTCTGCCAGATTTTTCTTCACAGCTCTTGCAGTCCTGGTTGCTTCACAAGTGACTGCACCCTTATGTAATGATGTACGCAACGAATTACGGTCTTTAGCAAATATATGAAGTTGGATGAAGAATGACTTGCGCGATGAATTTGATTAAAGTGAGGAAGAGTTGCGCAATTCGTCGACCTCACTCTCTCGCCTGAGTCCATCTGAGTCCAGTGGCAAGACAAGTCAAGACGACTGGAGACGAATACAGGTGCAGTGGATGACTAGGGCGCTCTACGTGCCTTACCGTGCTCATTACGTTCCACAACGCTTTGCAGGTAAACGCCGTCTTGCCCGTTGAATCATCAGTGATTTCATCCGCGCAGTCTGCCGAATCCTGTCTTCACATGCTGGGTAGGCAAACCCTAGTTCACCGCATGGTTTGACACCAAATCGGCTACCCACGCCTGGTTTAGCCAACCTCTCACAGCTGTTGCACGGGGTGGGGGTGGGGGTGGGGGGTGTGGGTGGTCGCTGTCGAATATTATATATATATATATATATATATATATATATATATATATATATATATATATATATATATATATATATATATATATATATATATTATATTATTAACATCTGAAGAGATTAACAATGCATTAAAAATAGAATTGTCAAATGTTATGTATATTCAATGCTATTATATGGCGCGGACGCCTGGACATTGAGCAAGGAATTAGAAAATCGGATAGAGGCACCGGAGCTGTGGATATACAGACGAATATGTCGTATTTCATGGAAACAAAAATAATTCAAATACAGAGGTTCTAGAAAACACTGGGAATGAAAAGAGAATTGAAAGAAATAAAAAAGAGGCAAGTGAAATATTTCGGTCACGTTAAAAGACATAACACTCTTATAAAACCATACTGGATGGCAAAGTTGAGGCAAGCGAGCAAGAGGTAGACAAAGATACAAGTGGGAAGATAACATCAAGAGAAGGACGAACATCAGTCTAACAAAATGTACAGTTAGGGCGAGAGACAGACAGTGTTGGAGATGAATTGCAGCCAACCTTCACTGAGGAGACGGCACCTTATTGATTGATTGTACTCTTGAGTATCAAACATAGTTATTCTTGAAACGCTTCATTTATACGTGAGCTCAGAACCAAACATTTCACAGGTTCATATTGTGGAGTCAAGAGTATGGACACAAGTACTGGTATTACTGAAATGTCTAACGGCTTTTATATTTTACTATATTATCATCATCATCACTTCCAAAGCCGATAAATATGTTTAGTCATGGCTCGCCATCTAACACGATCGCCAAATACTTGAATCATGTCTTGGAATGTGTCTTTTACTCTTTTACTTGTGTGTGTGCAGTATGTCGATGACTGGCTGTGTGAGATATTGTCATCTCTGTGCCGGTATTTGCCTGCAGTTGTTGGGAAATTTGATGCCGCTTAGTTTATTTTTCTGTCGTAGTTAGGTCTGAAGTAAAGTCGTCTTTATTCCTCCATTTTCCGAGTTCTATCACGCATGACTTGTGTATATTTAACTTGGCTCCACTCCCCTCGCCGTATTGTGTACAAGTGTGGAGAATATTTGTGATGAATTTTTTTGTTGGCAGGAAAGAATATGGTGCCGTCTTCCGGTCCTGTTTCTTTCGATCTGCAGATCAGAGATGAGTGGAAAATGGGAGCCCACAAAACATTTAAAATAAAAAGCAAGCTTGCTTGCAAGATGAAGCAAAACAGACCTATTCCAGAGTGGGTTCGTATGAAAACAGGAAACACACTCAGATACAATGCCAAGAGGCGGACTAAGCTCAAGGTGTAATCTCTTAAATTCTGGAGTTTGACCTTTTAATCATACAATGTTTGTGTTGCTGCATTAGTTTGGCTACAATAAAAATTGTCCATCGGGAGGGGGGAGGGGGGGGGGTGCGTATGCAGATAATGTTCTTTCTGCCCCCCCCCCCCACCTCCCCCCACCTTCCCGCCTGGTATGAATGGGTACGAGATGTTGGGGACTTATCTGATTGCTTCTAATGGTTCTAAGGACAGCACATATAGGAGCGACGACAGGGGACACCCTTGACTTACCGATCTTGTGGGCCGGAATTCTGAATTGGGCATGTAGTTTACCAACACTTTACTTTCAGGATTCCTGTAAAAGATGTATCTCCTAAAGTACTGGCCTAGATTGCATTTTAGTACTCTTGTGTAGGTAAGAATGGGAAATTCTGTCAAAGGCTTTCCCTAATACAAGGAGACAGTACCGTGTATGAGATTTTCTCAGTATGATGCAAGTCTTCGAAATGTCGCCCCTTACATTTTTTTTCTTCTGTAAAAATGCCGCCCTCTTATGAAGTCCCCTAACGGTGCCGCCAGATGCGACCGCCTCTCTGTATCAAAGCACGGCACGCACTGCAAGGAGAGGCCGGACAGTCCCTCTCGTGTGTGTATGTGAGACGTCTCTAATGAAGTGTGTATGTTGGTGAATGTTTCCACGTGGTGCATTGCATTGTTGATCTAGGTGTATAAGTATCGACATGAAAGGTTTAAGTTTGTTAGTGAATGCTTCAGTAAGTATTTTGTAGTATGTATTTTGCAGTCATATGGCTCTTTAAGTGTTCACCTGCCTCTTGTCTTTATTGTCTTTGCGTTTGAGTGTTATGTAAGACATGTTGCAGCTGTCTGGTAGTTGTTGTTTGCCAAAAGCTTCTAGACTTTAAGAAATATACCACCTAGAATAGGAAAGAAGTGTTGGTAGAATACTAGTCTTGGAGTTTTGTTTTTTGTTCATTTTGGCATGTGTTATGTCTGCCAGTGTTAGTTCTGTGTGTAGTCTGCCTCTGTCTTGTTAGACAATTTGAATTTGTTTGTAGAAAGCTGTCTTGTACCTGCTACCTACTGACTGCTGTAAATAAATGTGTGTAGTATTGATTGAATGATTCTGAATGCTTTTGTTATTTGTTATTTGTTATTTGCTCTGGTTTGGATTTTGTGTTGCCTTGCATGTCTATTATTTTGCATATGTGTCTGCTATGCGGCTTGTTTTGTTCAAATGTCATGTAATGATTGCTGGGTGCGACTTGTGTAACTGTGTTGAGTTTTATTCTAAGGTGTGCACCCATATATCTGTGTAGTTGGTGTTGCTCTAGTTGTTCTTCTAGTGTGTATAAATGGTCTATTATTGTGTGTTTGCTTAGTTAAGTGGATGGCTGTTTATACAATTTGTTCTTGTCTCAATCTGTCTTTGCGTATAATGAATGCATGTTGCTGTGTTCTGCTTCGTATTGTATTTTTCGGTATGTCCCAGTCATATGTACGTATTATGTGTGCTGGTGTGGTGTGTTGTTTAATCCCCAGTGTGGTGATCGTTTAAATGCTTGTGTGTTTGTGTTATTTGTACTGATGTGCGCTACTATGGCTTTATATTATGTGTACTGCAGTGTTTCCTGTAAGTTCTTAGTGTGCATTATGTGGTGTGTTCTAGTATGTAATCCTATCTAATCTAGTTGCACTGTTGTGTGTTTTGTTTGTGTTTGTCACTTCTCTGCTATTTGGGTGTTTATGTCTGAATGCGTCTATTAAATTGTGTGCGTCTAATATGTTTTGCAGTGTCTCTAACTGGTTCATGTCCTCTCTGCTGCCGCTTCTCACCTGTGCCCTGATTTTCCCTCCTACAATATCACAACTTCCATGGACACAGTTGTAATCTCCATAGAACAGGATATTGTGTTCTCTGTATGTATTTGTGGGTATAGTGTGTGTGTGTGTGTTTTTTCTTTTTTTGCCTCAATATAAAATTCAATATCTTAGTAACCAACTGAGGGAAAATGATGAGATTTAGCATATTACCTTATCATTATGTCCACCCAACAAAAAAAATTTTGTTCTGGAGATTGTACAGCAGATTTCAATCAGTTATCAGTTATCAGTTATCAGTAGGGGTATCTTCATTGCACTCTGGACATGTCCATAGGTGCTCAGATCCTCCCCCCAGTATATGCATCAGCGTCCGGTGGCTAATAGTGCCAGTTCTGTGTTGGTTGACGAGGCGCTTTGTTTTCCCGATGTACCTCTCGCGTCTGGCTGTGCCGATTCTTACTCCCAGGTCTTTCATCCTGGACAGCGATGTGGAATCACTGACGTCAAAGTCCTCTGTTCTCGCCATATCTTTAAGGACGATAATAACATCGGCACGATCCACGGGCTGGCCATCTACAGGGGGTGCAGAGCCAGCCAGTTTGTCAGCTCGTTCATTTCCCTCGACTCCCGCATGTCCCGGGACGAAGATGAAGGTGACTTTACGGACAACAGACTTCCGCAGCGATTCAGTCCACTGTCTATGTACAGATCCAGCTTCGGCCTTCTGAATCATGCTCATTGAATCACTTAGTACACACACGTTGGTATAATGCTGTGATTCCAGCCATATGAAAGCCTGTGTAACTGCCATCACCTCCATCGTCATGCTGCTAGTGGTCATAGAGTGGGCACCACTGGATTCTTGAACGGTTCGGCCCGCTGAACGGGCTGTAAATGCCCACGCACTTCTCTGCTGCTTTACAACAGACCCATCTGTATAGATGAGCACTTCGGGGCTATCTGAGTGTTCATAGATGAGCGCGTTAACCTCTGCATTGACAGCGGCAGGGTTCTGCTCTCTGCACCGTCTGTCGAGTGTGATAATGCAGGAGAAAGTGCACTTAAAAGCTGGAGGCACCGGCACCCATTCCTTGCCGGGGTTGATACTGGTAAGACTGCAGACCTGTCTGACGACATCTTCCGCCCGACCCATCCATGATTTGCCCCTCTTTAGCCTGTCACCCTTTTCTCTGAATATAGCGTCATGCAGAGGGTGCTGCTCATCTGCACTTATTTTTAAGTATGCACGAGCTCTCCAGATCTTGATCCTGTGTTCCATTGTCGGGAAGTCAAGGAGGTATCTCATTGCTACACAGCTGGTGTCTCTCGTGCAGCCCAAAATGATTCGCATGGCTTCGTTTTGTACCTTTTCAAGTCTTCCAATCTGTGTAGGGCTGACAGTGAGGATGGCCAGGGCATACTCGATGCGTGAAAGCACAAGTCCCTGGAACAGAAGTATTAGCAGTCTTTGCTCGATATTGGCAGTCGCCATGACTCTCATTGCTGACAAACCTTTTCGAGCCTTCGTTATGACATAATCGACATGATCTCTGAAGGACAGGCTACGATCAAGCCTCACGCCAAGATATGTCATTGACTGGGTTCTACTCAAAATGCTCCCATCCATTCTTACTGCCGGCAGGTCTGTTTTCACAATATGGTTGTTTAGTGAGAACCATGTAACCGTTGCCTTTGCAGGGTTGACAAGGGCGTCGGCATCAGCAAACCATGAGGAAATTCGATCTAGTTCGCCCTGCATATCATTGGCAATCGCCTGTCTATCTTGACCCTGTCGATACACGAGGATGTCGTCAACGAATGACAGAGTCCTACCCCTCCCGTCCAACTGTTGTTCAGTGATCGGCACCGTATACACGTTGAATAGTACTGGTGACAGTGGTGAACCCTGCGGCAATCCTGGACATATCGTTATCGGCTCATAAGACCAACTCCCGCATCTTAGCACCACCTTCCTTTGGAGCAGAACTGCAGCTATCCATCGTACAAGGTGAGGGTGCACTTTCAGTCTGAGGAGGGAGTGCTCGAAAGATACTCTGTTATATGCGTCCTCTAAGTCTATGGCGGCCGCGCATGTCTCTTCTCTGACCTGAAATCAGCAGATTTCAATGCTTGTTTATATGCGGTATATAATTTACGGTTCCGGGATTAATACCATCATTTTAAAAGTATTACAGCTTCAGCAAGACACATCCACGCTTTTTTTGAAAATGTCTCGCGGTTTTCGTTTTGGCACAAACTGCGCGAAGTTAAATGGTATTGTTCAGAGGTGTCTCCGATGGGGGTTCTTTCATGAAACGTGATTATATAAATAAACAAGCCGACTCGGCCCGGATTCGCCCAGCTCCTGGCGGGGATCTATCTATCTATCTATCTATCTATCTATCTATCTATCTATCTATCTATCTATCTATCTATCTATCTATCTATCTATCTATCTATCTATCTATCTATCTATCTATCTATCTATCTATCTATCTATCTATCTATCCCTCCCTCCCTCCATCCATCCATCCATCCATCCATCCATCCTACCTAGCCAGCCAGCCAGCCATCCATCCATCCACCCACCCACCCACCTACCTTTCTACCTACCTACCTACCTACCTACCTACCTACCTACCTACCTACCTACCTACCAACCTACCTACCTTTCTGTCTGTCTGTCTGTCTGTCTGTCTATCAGCCAGTCCGCGCTATTAAATATTGATAAAAGTTACTGGAAAAAATGTGAGGACCATGTGTTGAAAGAGGAAGAGGACTATTGGAGAAAGGATGGATTGAATTTTATGCAACCGAGAGCAATCATCAACCTAATGGAATCGTCCGACACAGATTAAGGTCTGAGCAGATCGCAGACCTTAATCTACGTATACACTTACTGGGATATTTTGCTCCAACTATTCAGACGAATTGCAGGCCCTAAACATTACAGCATCAGCATAATGTCAATGGCAACAGTTTGTATTCCACAGTGATGAATTTTCAATTCCGCAAGCCCTCAGTGGTGACAAACAACTGTATTGAAGAAAACACACACACACACACACACACACACACACACACACACACACACACACACACACACACACACACACACACTAAACGCATTGAATACCAACAGTACAGTAATATTGCGGTGGAAACTGACATATTGTGGCATAACAAGAAACGTGAGAGCAAACACGTTGTCAAATTAGGGGACAACGCACGTGCATACGAATCAATCTATAAACTTCAATGAAAAGAGGACCAACATCTTGGTCGTTAAGAAGAAAGCCCACTACAGAAACACTGACAACTATTTTCATAGTGCAAAACAGGTAATCATGTTCCGTCTCTGAACGGTAAACAGCAGAGTAGACAGTCTTTCACGAAGACTCAAAGCGGGTCTGTCACCCATGTGTACGTGTGAACAAACTACACAGACAGCTGAACAGATCCTTAAAAATGGAAACATGATGACTAAATTGCTGTATCATTTCTGGTCACTCCATACGCACATTAACGCACAGCTATTTGGAAGCTTTCACGAACTCAATATAAAAAGCTAACATGAATACTTGTGTACACTTTATTAACCAGCAGCTGAAGAAATAAGAAGGACATGAAAAATAAGGTAAGAAATACATTCCTTCTACTTTCCTGTTAATTTACAAATTATTTACCCCATGCCTCTGTAAATTCTCTGTCTGTACTAATATTACACATTGCACCCCTCTCGGGATTCTCCGTGGTGAAGTGGTCAAGCCGTCTGACTCGGGCTCCGAAGGTTGTATGTTCGATTCCGCCTCCTTCATTTCACGAGTGCATTTTTTCGGAGACTCCCGAGGGTCGTCGCTGGAGCTACGGAGTTCGTGCTGTGTGCGACGCTTTCCGCGCTGCGGAAAGAAACTGAGCTATATGGGATAAAAACCAGGTGCAATGCAGCCGACCCTGTCGACTTTTAAGCTAGTTCTTTCATTGCACCCACTCCCATACGAATCCGGATACGCCTTGTATGTCATCTGAATTGGAGGGGCTTTCCTTACTGTAAACATAAATTTGTTAGCGAGAAATCACTAGTTTTTAAGCAAAACATCAAAGAAATGTCGTCGCTTTCTATGATTTAAGTTGTTTTTGGACCTATCAAAGACATATTCCTTGGGTGGGTGGGGGGGGGGGGGGGGGTAAATATAAGACGGCTGGAAAAATTTCATAACGATGCAACAGACAGTTTTCAAAATAATTGATCGTGAATGAAGGCATTCTTTGCGGGACATACTATAGTGTGTCTAGTCCTTAATAAATCTGTGGTTGGTATTTGTAGTATGGTGGTGCCTTGACGTTGACTGTGTGCGTGAAATATTCACTGTTTGTGCTATACTAATTCAACTCTGGCTATCTCGAGTTGTCTTTAGAATGTTCCACTTATATGATGGTGACAACAAAGACAACAATAATTACAGCCAGAAAGGGAATTTAATTGACTCTGATAAAGCAACTTCGCCGGCTCCCTGGCCGAGGCGTTAGCAGCTTTCTCCGTAACCCCGAATACTCTCGTGGTTGACGTGAGCGCACGAGAATTGGAAGCGGTTCGAGTTGCGCCAGTGACTTATGAGAGTATGGAGCCGGTCGCTCAGAAAGTCGTGGCGTGCTGATGAGCGTAATCTAGCCTAGAAATCAACATACAGCTAAAAGATGCTGATGTTGACCGCAATATCCTGAAACAGGATCGAAACGCGGAAAAAATAAAGCAACTTCGGGATGATTTGGATTTCGCCGACAACAATGCTACAATATACCACAATAATACCACAATGTAATATAAAAGTACATGGGTATATTCTTAAACAAGTGAATCGGTACAGTTATCTAGGAACAGTCATAACATCTGATGGGAGATGCCTTTAAGAGATTAGATTGCCATTGCGAAGGTAGTCATTTGTAAGATGAAATACTGACCAATACTGACCAATAAAAAGATATCCATTGAAACTAGAAGAAGAGTATTGAAGTGCTACATAGAACCTGTACTTTTGTATGGATGTGAAGCGTGGACAATGAGCAGACAAGCTGAAAAACATCTGATGGCTGTGGAAATGTGATTTCTGAGGAAAATGCAAAGAATACCATGGACAGACAGAAAAACCAATGAACAAGTCCTTCGGGAAACAAATGAAATCGTAAACTGATTAGAGACTTTGGACGTAGACAGTCAAAATATGTTGGGCATGTTATGAGAAGAAGTGAATTGGAGAACTTGATGACAACTGGCATGATCGAAGGGAAGAGACCAAGGGAAGACCGAGAAGTAAATACCTGGATGGCTTGTCCACGTGGCATGGTCGAAACAAAACATGGAGCTGATCCACGACTCTGGTGATCGAGTGAGATGGTAAAACATGACCGCCCACGCTTATCGGCATGGAACATGATGGATGGATGGACAATAATGCATGCCTTTCCAACTCTTTAATCAGATGCAAGAAAAACAAAACACATTGATGGGAGGTCACAATAATTAGGTCTAACAGTACTTACTTAAAAGAAAGAAAAGAGTTTGAGATTAAACTAAGTAAATAACAAACAGATCTCTCTTGGTGGAACCAGGTCATCTGTTTATGTAGCAATGTAGACAAACATGAGGGACAGATTAAAATAAGAACACAAAAAGCAAGAGAAACTTTACTAGTACAAGGATTTTTATGGAAGTCAAAAGAGATTAAACTAATCACCAAATTTAGAATATTTAACACCAATGTTAAATCGGAACTACTGTACGCATCAGAAACATGAAAAACCACAAAAAGAATGACCAATAAACTACAAACATTCATTAATTGATGCCTGTGCAGTTAGGTGAGACTAAAAGTATAAGAGAATCACCAACGTCAACTTCATAGAGAGAACTAAAGAAATGCCAGTGAATCGCCGGGTAGGACAAACTGAGAAATTGCAGGACAGTATAACTAGGCAATACCTTGTCTGGAACCCACAGAGCCAAAAAATATTGGAAGACATAAAACACACGGGGAAGAGAATTAAAGACGAGATGAATAATATGCGGAGAACATCGGCGGATCTACAGGAGATAACAAAACAGAGAATGGCTATAGTGTGTTTTTGTTTGTTTGTTGCCTCAATATAAAATTCAATATCTCATTAACCAACTGAGGTAAAATGATGAGATTTAGTATATAATCTTAACATTATGTCCACCCAACAAAAAAATTTTTGTTCTGGAGATTTTACAGCAGATTTCAAAGTTAGTTTATATGCGGTATATTAATTACGACATAGAGATTACCTCCATGATTTTAACAGTATTACAGCTTCACCAAGAGACGTCCGGGCATTTTTTGAAATTTTCACGTGATTTCCGTTTTGAAACAAACAGCGCGAAGATTCAGAGGTGTCTCCAAATGGGGGTTCTTTCATGAAACGTGATTATATAAATAAACTAGCTGACAAGGCCCGGCTTCTGGCGGGGATCTATCTATCTATCTATCTATCTATCTATCTATCTATCTATCTATCTATCTATCTATCTATCTATCTATCTATCTATCTATCTATCTATCTATCTATCTATCTATCCGTCCGTCCGTCCGTCCGTCCGTCCGTCCGCCCGCCCGCCCGCAAGCCCGCCCGCCCGCCCGCCCGTCCGTCCGTCCGTCCGTCCGCCTGCCTGCCTGTTTATCTATCTATCTATCTATCTATCTATCTATCTATCTATCTATCTATCTATCTATCTATCTATCTATCTATCTATCTATCTATCTATCTATCTGTCTGTCTGTCTGTCTGTCTGTCTATCTATCTATCTATCTATCTATCTATCTATCTATCTATCTATCTATCTGTCTATCTATCTATCTGCCTACCTGCCTGCCCGCCCGTCTGCCTGCCTGCCTATCTATCTATCTATCTATCTATCTATCTATCTATCTATCTATCTATCTATCTATCTATCTATCTATCTATCTATCTATCTATCTATCTGCCAATCTGCCTACCTGCCTGCCTGCCTGCCCGCCCGCCTGCCTGCCCGCCCGCCTGCCTGCCTGCCTGCCTGCCTGCTTATCTATCTATCTATCTATCTATCTATCTATCTATCTATCTATCTATCTATCTATCTATCTATCTATCTATCTATCTATCTGCCTACCTGCCTGCCTGCCGGCCGGCCGGCCGACCGACCGATATCTATCTATCTATCTATCTATCTATCTATCTATCTATCTATCTATCTATCTATCTATCTATCTATCTATCTATCTATCTATCTATCTATCTATCTATGTTCGTTCTATCTATCTGCCTGCCTGCCTGCCTGCCTGCCGGCCGACCGGCCGACCGACCCACCCACCCAGTCAGCCAGCCAGCCAGCCAGTCATCCACCCACCCACCCACCTACCTACCTTTCTGCCTACCTACCTACCTACCTTTCTGTCTGTCTGTCTGTCTGTCTGTCTGTCTGTATGTCTGTCTGTCTGTCTGTCCGCGCTATTAAATATTGATAAAAGTTACTGGAAAAAACGTCAGGACCATGTGTTGAAAGAGGAAGAGGACTGTTGGAGAAAGGATGGATTGAAGGATGTATGTTCGATTCCGGGCCGCGTCCTTCATTTCAAGAGTGCATTTTTTTCCGGACACTTCCGAGGGTCGTCGCTGGAGCTACGGAGTTCGTGCTTTGTGCGACGCTTCCCGCGGTGCGGAAAGAAACTGAGCCATATGGGATAAAAACCCTGTGCAGTGCAGCCGACCCTGTCCATTGTAAGCTACTTCTTTCATTGCACCCACTCCCATACGAATCCGGATACGCCTTTGTTTGTCATCTGAATTTGCAGGTCCCCATTACCTTAAACATAACTTTTTTAGCGAGAAATCACTAGTTGTTAAGCAAAACATCAAAGGAATGTCGCCGCTTTCAATGATTTAAGTTGTTTTTGGACCTATCAAAGAGATATTCCTTGGGTGGGGGTAAATATTAGACGGCTGGAAAAATTTCATAACGATGCAACAGACAGTTTTCAAAATAATTGATCGTGAATGAAGGCAACCAAATGTGGACATACTATAGACGTGAGTTGGTTGAGGTTTATGCCCCAACTGGGGATTAAGGACAGAAGAAGATTATAAGAAAAGGACTCATTGTCATGACACAGGCTTGTTTGGCATGTGGTGCTAGCTTCATATCTAAGAACAATAGATAACTTAATGGGTGATGTGGCCAGTATCAGGTCAGCTTTCATTACTTCCCAGAAATTTTCAGACATCCAATTTAGACTATCGAACCATGAAAATAAATCTCCGCCTCGAAGGCTATTAGAACATATTACAATCAACCCAGCAAGCAAGCGGGCCAGCCACTGCCCTACCACATTTCCTTTCGGTCTCCCCTCTCTTTTTTGTTCAAATGACATAACTGAACGCCCCCCCCCTCCCCACAAACCACCAGCCACAAAATTGTGGTTTTAAGTTTTATTAAAGAAAGTTATAAAGACCACCGCACGTCAAAATGGGTGTTGCAAATCTTCTATTCATTATTAGGTTGGTCCTACAACTGTGCTGTTATCTGGCATGTTCTCTCCCGCCTTTTTGTTGAGAAGACGTAAGTCTCTAGTTTGCTGGCTGCCTTGTTGTTTGCTTCTGTCTTTTTAATAGCGTGTAATTTTAACTTTTAAAAATAAACTTAAATAATTTCTAGCTTAACAAATTTACATACTGGTTAATTTAGACATTGCCAGCTAACGGAATTGTTCAATTGTATTTGTTTTTCATACTCTTCTCGCCTCGCAACTGTTAACCCACTGTCTACAGAGGCAATCTTGTTCCGCGATGCCCATAATCATACTTTCTCTCTGTGTTCTTGATTAGTTGGATGGCTATCGTCCGTCTTCTTCGCCATTGTGCTAATCCATCTAGCATTTTCTTCCTCTGTCCACCTGACTCTAATATCATAGATCTTCCTGATTGTCAAAAACTTCTCCAATAGCTCTCGTCTCATAATATGACCAATAAATGACTAAAGTGCCTTGTCCTGATGCGAACACTTGTGAATTGGGATAATTGCAGTACTTGGGTCTGTGTCAGGTCTTAGTTAGATATGACTGAGCTACCGTATGACAGTAGACGGTAATACCTGCTTCTGTTAGCGCCGAATGTTGGGCGACGCTTGCTAAACCCGACAACCCACATTGTGCCAACGGCTTCGGGCGGACAGTTAGAGCATTGCTTTGCTGATCCGGCAGCTTCTGCTGCTTGTCTTGTTCCAGACGTATTGGTTCACCTTTCCTCTGGAGTACACTTGACTGGCCGAGAGAGGTATCATGCTGCATGGGCAACACATGGTCTCTAAATTCAACCCAGGCTTTGTGTTATGGAGAGGTATAACTCCATTTTACAAACTATCGCCTGTCAAGACGGCAAGGTACTAGTCAGTATTTGGGTATTAGTCATCTTAGTAGTCCACGACATTCTTAGAATTTGATGAAGAAGCCATATCTGTGTGACCAGTTAGGTAGTGGAAAATAGGTAAACAGCTCAGAAGCCAGTATTCTTCTTGTTTTATAGCATGGCTCGTCAGGCTCCCCCTGGGCAAAAGGTTGGAATCAGTTGGTAATGAAGCACGTACACATAAAACCTGTGGATGAAACATGACAACCCAGGTCTAATCCTAGTCGGTCAGTATCTACTGTACTAAATCATGACCATGACCTGATGGGGGGGGGGGGGGGTGAGTGGTCTCGAGGTTTGATGTCTGCCTCGAGTGTTGGAGGTCCCGGGTTCAAGCCCCGATGATGGCCGGGGTTTTTACACGTGGACTTCTAGTAACAAAAATTTCCCCTGGTCTGTTGGTAGTGAGATCGGACGCCCGTGTGTATTGGTGCGCACGTAAAATTTCCCTTGGCTGTTGGAAATCGAAAAAGAGTAGCTTGGCGGCGCTGCCCGGAAAAAGTTTGAGTTAAAAATCTACCCAAATTATTTCAGGATTCTCGCCGGTGCTACGGAATTCGTGCACTGGGCTGAGTTTCTCCGGACTCAGGCTTGAGTTAGGAGTAGAACGGAGCACTTATGGGTTACACCCGTGTGCCGTGATGTTGATCCGTCGACTAAACTAAACTAGACCTGGTTATGGCCCAATATCTCTCTCGGTCAGTATCTGCTATGCTGATTCATGTCCAGGTTGTGGCGAGGAGTGGGTACAAGTGCCAACAGATTGTTTTACGTCCTTTTCAGTTTGCACCCAACTAGACAGAAAATGCAGACAAGAAAATCCGGCTTCTGTGGAGGCGGAAGTGCAAGCGTTGATCTTCGAGAATTCGTTATACGGTGATGCTGTCATTTACACAGAGGGTTCGATCGTTCGACGAGTGAGAAGTTTGTGGGCCTTTACGGCTCAGGCCGGAGGGAGAGTTGTGAAGGAAGATTCTGGCGCTTTTGCTTTGACCACAAGTAGCCTGACTATGGAAGTCATGGCAGTGAGTAAAGCAATAACATGGCTCGAGACACAGACATTCACCAGGGCATGTTTCCTTAGCGAATCAATGAGCATTCTCAAGAAGGTAGAGATGGGATGGATCCGAAGAGAGTGGTTGCTGTCTCTGGGGCAGTCTCGGCTGGCAAAGACTAGTTTCATTTTCGTGCCAGGGCATGCGGGTGTACAAGGAAATTAGCGGGACCACAAGGTCGCAGGTAAAGGCTACCGTAGATGGCGGACGAGCCATGGACGAGGATGACATAGTCGTTTGCAAGAACCAAGTGATGACTCTGAATCTACAACCATGGTCAGGATGCGAGAACAGCAAATTAAAAGAGGTGTGGGCAAACAAGAACACTACGCGGGAAGCCAAAGAAGACTAATAAACCAATACAGTACTGGTGTCGTTAGCCGCTACAGGCTGTGGGATTTACTGAGGAAGAGATCCGAGCACTTATGGACTGAACGGTTCGGTGTGCAATGAGGATGATCTGTCGGCTAACTAACTAACTAACTAACTAACTAACTAACTAACTAACTAACTAACTAACTATGTCCTGGCTATATCCTAATATCTCTCTCGGTCAGTATCTGCTGAGCTGAATCATGTCCTGGTTATGTCCTAATATCTCTCTCGGTCAGTGTCTGCTGTGCTGAATTATGTCCTGGTTATGTCCTAATATCTCTCTCGGTCAGTATCTGTTGTGCTGAGTCATGTCCTGGTTATGTCCTAATATCTCTCTCGGTCAGTATCTGCTGTGCTGAATCATGTCCTGGTTATGTCTTAATGTCTCTCTCGGTCAGTATCTGCTGTGCTGAATCATGTCCTGGTTATGACCTAATATTTCTCTTGGCAAATTTAAAGTTGCAGCCCCTGTTGTGTGGGGGAAGGAGGGCTCTGTAGCACATCCCAGTGGGGATGATGCTTTGGTACTAGGTCAGGAGAAAATCTCCTACACAACCTCACTCGGATAGATGCCAGCCCTGTTCAGGACTCAGGCGACCTCAATGCCAGTGTCTATCCTAGGCTTCGGAATGTGTAAAATATTCAGTCGTTTACTGTGTCTTGCATTATATTTAAACAATGGCCAAAGGTAGTTTGGGCCATTCCGATGTAGGATTTTGTGAAGTTTGCATCAAACTTAGAAATCAGTCTTCCGGACTATTCACAAACAACCAATGAACCATACCTTGTTATATATGAAGACATACATTATGTGAAATGATTTTTCTTTAATTTCTGCTTCAGGTGCTAGCCGAATAAAACAGAGTACTACAGTGTAGGGAAAGATCACCTGTAGCTCGAAAACAGTGTAAAGGGACACTCCTAATAGACCTAGAAACACACAGCAAGAAAATGTTAAAAGAAGTTGGCAGTGGAGACGAAGAGACAAAGCCCCTAACCGAAAAGTTACAGGTTAAAGAACATGAATGCCCACAATCAGTGGAAAAAGAAGTCATCGTGGAAATGGTTAGCCATACAACGAAGCCTCTGATTTACAAAGTGTCAGAAAATCCACCAATATCTCTTCTGTTGTTGTTTGCAATGCAGGTAAGATTCACATCATTGGGGTTCCTAGTTACTCAGTTGCTACCTTGGGGTGTAGATATCACACATTGATTTCCACAGAAAGCCCTGTCAGCGTAAACATGTTTGGTAAACCGTTTACCGTAAAAGTGCTAGTCTTTTAGCACATATACAAGTCATTTCCATTTGTCATCTTTGGTTGTCCTTGGATGCATAAACTGTGATAGTTATAAAAAGATACACGTGACCTTCGATTTATTTTAGATAGACGGCGGTAGTCGCTAAAGTAGCGGAGAGTGTCAGAACAAATCTATGACAAGAAAATCCAACTGCACCTCCCTGATAGATGACGTGAAACACATTACGATATTGGTAACGTAGCTCTGAGGACCGAGTGTCCACCGAGATAAGTGGACACCTCTAGGGTGTTCATTGTCGTTCGCAAGAGTATCACAGCGCGAGTGTACGGTTACCTTAACAGCTTAAAAGGTTGCTAAAGGCTGAGTGCATAGTTCACAGCGACGTGGATGTGGAAATCAAGGGGAAACTACAACATCATACATCCCAAAAACATAAAAGGGAAGCCGCTAAAGAATCTCAAAGATCTGATGGTGAGTCTCCTAGACCAGGCAGAACATTGGCGCGAGCTGAGGAAGGGACCGATGGCGAAGCGAGTGTTGGTAGCAGAGATAACAGCAATAAACCTGGCAGTATTACTGTGGATAGCTCTGTCGTTGGGCTACAGAATAAACTCACAACGAAGATGGACACCGGACATTGCAAACACCTTGGACATGAGGGTGCATGAGACCGGAGAAATGGCAAGAGATCGCGAACTTTTGGTCGGGCCGAGATGAGAACGACAATCTGCATAGGACCTGCTGAATAGTGAGAGGGCTGTTATTTGGTTGTCTTTGCGTGTCTAAACTGTTATTGATAGCTATGCTATATTTCTGTGGGTGTTTACACTATAAGTGGCAGACATGGCTTAATTTTCTTTTAGCCTTTTAGACTGTCTACTACCCCTCTGTGACTGCTCCATCCATCATATGCCATGCCGATAAGCGTGGACGGTCATGTTCTGCCATCTCACTCGATCACCAGAGTCGTGGATCGGCTCTGTGTTCCTGTCTCGACCATGCCACGTGGCCAAGCCATCAAAATTTTTTGACTGTCTACGCCTAATGTCTCTAATCAGTTTACGATCTTCATTTGTTTCTTGTAGGACTTGTTCATTGGTTTTTCTGTCTGTCCATGGTATTCTTTGCATTTTCCTCAGAAACCACATTTCCACAGCCATCAGCTGTTTCTCAGCTTGACTGCTTGACTGTGACTGCCAGATTACATATATAAAGATGACACTGATCCATGCAGTCACAATGGAACAGTAAATAATTCGCGAAACGCTATTGCATTTACTATTTTCTTCTTCTTCTTCTGCGATCATCCGGAGTTGTTTTTTTCGGATGTGATTGCGTTGTGCCTGTTTACAGCAGAGCTGCGTTCTTGCGCCGTTAGGCCGACACATCCGACTGCTGCGGGCATTTGTTGACCGGGTTAACCTTCCCGGGATTTACTATTTTCATTATGACTGCATGAAAAAGAGTCGTATGTTCTTGATGGTTTTCGTAAATATCTGCTGAAAATGCTTTCTTTAGTATATTATTTTCTTTAGGTGTGTACACTTATGGTAGATGACTTTTATAGATGGACATCTTTGGTTAATTTTGAGTGACTTTGATAGGTTGCTACCCTTTGTTATTAATTTTTATTGATGTATATCCTCATAGGGATAGCTATCATTGGTCGTCTTTTAATTGATGGGCTGTATAAAATGGCTGTCAGTGGTTGTCTTTTAAATTGGTGGCTTTTATTGGCGAATATAATTGGTTACCTTATAAATTAGTGGCTTTGGTTTAGTTTAGTTTAGTTTAGTTTAGTTTAGTTTAGTTTAGTTGATGGATCAACATCACGGCACACGGGTATAACCCATAAGTGCTCCGTTCTCCTCCTAACTCAAACCTGAGTCAGGAGAAACTCAGCCCACCTGGTTACCTTTTAAATAGTGTACGTGAGATGAGTCAAGAACCGACATGAAAGCAGTCGGGACAGTTACATAAGTGCTCTGTCCTCATCTTTAACAACCAGTGAAGAGCCCCAATA
Organism: Cepaea hortensis; assembly: GCA_963921405.1. Classification (NCBI taxonomy): domain Eukaryota; kingdom Metazoa; phylum Mollusca; class Gastropoda; order Stylommatophora; family Helicidae; genus Cepaea; species Cepaea hortensis. The sequence continues at coordinate 103,318,746 of OY992877.1, forward strand.
CTAATAGCACCAGTTGTAATTGTGTGCTTTGATAGATGACTCCATTTTCTTAGTTTTTTACCGCTCGCTTTGAACTGAGCGTAGTCCACCGATAGGGAGGGACACGGGTAATAAGGAAAGCTGGTCCATACGCAAACATCAGTGCAGTGTGTGGTGCCCTGGGACTCGTTGGTCACTGTTTCCACCCCTAGCCATAAGTAGGCTCTGCTGGGAATCCACGGCTGTTTATCCCAATCTTCCTTTCCCTCACGTTCCCTTCTCACTCTCAAACATCTCAGCCTGAAAGGTGTGAGTCTATCTACTGGTTTTGAGCGCTTGTGCTGACTATCGTGTGCGTGTCCATTGTGCCCCTGGTCCAAGGCCTGTTGCAAGAAAAATCCGAACGGTTTTATTTTAGAGTTGACTACGGTGGCCTCAGCGAAAGTGTGAGGTTCCTACCAAAACGTGTCGATGTCTCAGTGTTCCATGACTAAAGTGAAGTTGCTTACTCTAGGTTACTAATCGACGCACTTTCGTGACGCGTTCTTGCTTGCTTGCTTGTGTTCGTTGGCTTGAGCTCCAACGCGAAGTCCTGTATGTCAGATGAAGGCATCCTGTTGTCCAACATCAGTGTGATGTCATACAGGACCTGAGGTTTCCTTGAGTATCCGTTGTCCCATGTCTGGCTTATTGGTGTGCAGACTGGTGGTTCCTCGCCGTACAGGCAGACACTCTCTGACTTCGGAGGTATCGGCGATCCTACTGACTTTAGCCAGGACCCCGAAGGGACCTGTTGCCCAGGACGCTCGACGAGGACGCGTCAAAAGGTCTTTGCCAGTATATAACCCGGCCCTGGTGCCTTGGAAACACCTCTGCGTCCCTGAGGCGTTCTTGTTACGAGCAGTTTGTGCGTTTATTCCTAAGACTTTTCAGTGTATGAAATATTATTTATTTAGCCTCTACTCTTATTTGATGCATGTGCAATTCATTTATATCTTCCTATGACATGGCAGCACCATATACTCAATATGTTTGGTAGAGGGGTAAGAGATCGTTTACCTTGACTGTTTGTCCCACTCGCATCCACATTAATAGTTCATCGTGACCTCCTCCGCGTATGACAACTTCTGGTTCCTTCTCTACTCAGGTACAATGCTGTCCACTTTGGTAAATACTCTTGCCACATGTATGCATATCGTCTGTTCTCTACCACTAAGAGTTATTAGATTCATCTTAACCTACATTGTTCAAATTGATTACTTAGACGCATATCCTTTAGAGGACGTCGCATTCAACCCCAGCGTTTTTGACTGTTTGTGATTTCTTGGCAAGTTTATGTTCAGTATTTGTCACTGCTTTCAGAACGACCGTCACTCATACCTTAGAATGGGAACCAACGCTTGACGGTCTGCTTCCAAATCGCCCGCAACTGTTTTGAAGGAGGTATGCAGGATTACGAATTGCGTCCGTAACTCCTTCGCCCCAAAGCCAGTAACATTGATTGGAGAGGACAGGGGTGGGGGTGGGGGTGGGTTGTTTATATAGGGGCATGTTTTCAGGATCCATCTTGTTAATACCGAATGCGTTTTTCAGCCTCGCCTTCAGTTTGTTTATATAGGGGCATGTTTTCAGGATCCATCTTGCTAATACCGAATACGTTTTTCAGCAAAGCCTGCTGGCTATAGCCAACCCTTTGAGCAACGCTGTCATTGTGGCAGAGGTGGTCTGTGCCAGCAATGACGACGTTATCAAAGCTAAACTGCTCAGTGCCACTTTGTTGATGACCGGGTTGGCCACCTTTCTCATGCCGACTGTTGGCGTCAGGTAAGGCCGATGTTGTTGAGTCATCAATGTTACCATGAGTTGTCGCAACCTGGTACTTGTTGCTGATATTGCACAGACATGTTTAAGTGACAAGAGTCCATGAAATATTTGTAAATTGGGTCGGGTCAATTTTTTTTCCGCCCGCTGTAGTTTATTGAACATTTGATTCGCACAGCTCGTATGACGTACTTGTTTATACTTGGTCTGTCCATTATGACAATGTTTTTCATTACAGTTCTTTTCTTGACGTGCGATTACACTGTTCATGTTTATGTTGAAATCCACACAACTTTCATATGCTAGTACAATATTTGTAATTTCAGTAAATTGACCAAGACTTTTGTTGTTTACATTTCTTTGCGTGCAGTAATACCTCTGTTGCTGCAACACATCTCTGCACGATTTATCTCGTTCACATAAAGTTGATGTGAGCTTTAAATATATCACATGCTCTACTAATCACAAATGTTAGCATAGTTCACAATTTCATGTTGACAACCACTACGTTCATGTAGTTATAGTATCATATACTGTCCCGAGGTTCTATCGGCGACCCCCACTTTGCCGATGAGCGTTTATGACCCAGAGGGTGATCATTGCGGACTCCATTGCTCCCGCTTTCGTCGGGTTGTTTCCCTCTTCTAGGGGTTATTACTTTGTTCACCATCATCATGTCCTCATCCATGGCTAGTTTCTTGCGTCGTAAGCTTTCTGTGTAGAGCATCTTCGTCGTGTGCAATATATAGTTGTTCTTCTTTCGGTTGAGCACATAACTTCTTCTGGCTCAACGTTATCATTAATTACCTTTGCATGCTCTCTTCACTCCAACGATGACGAACAGAGTATATTCAGAACACAACTACGATAACGTTTTCCACAATTTACGTTCAACTACGCACATTATGCAATGCAATTACGTCTGCACATATTCAACACCTGACAAAACCCACAAAGTTATACCACTTAATAAAACGAGCGGCTTATTATTTAGCCGTTGCTCTCTTTACCTCTGACCACGATGGCTGAACGCACACTGCTCTGTTTGGACTCACCTCAGAAGCGAGTTCCCGCGTTTTCACGCTTTGTGAAAAGTATCCACTTTTCCCGATCCAAGTGTCCAATTCCTGAACACGGCCATAACCTTTGCCAGAAAACCTCTTATTTGTGCCTAAAAGTCATGGACAACAAGAACCCAAATTTCATATCTGCAGAAGTCAAAACAGTTATACAGAAAAGTCCTAAAAATAAATCACCGGGTCCGGATGGAATAACCACATAAGCTATTCAGGCCTGTGGGAAAACAGGAGTTAAATGGCTAACAAGACTTTTTAATGTAGCATGGGGAGAAAGAAAAGTCCCAGATGATTGGCAAAAGGCAATAATAGTACCAATATGGAAAAAGAAAGGCAATATGAGAGAATGCGAAACATACAGAGGTATATCACTCCTGAGCCATAAAAGGAAAATATACACAAAACTATTAGAACAAAGAGTTAGACCCATAGTTAAACAACAGTTAAGCAATGTACAATTCGGTTTTCGGAAAGGTAAATGTTGCACTGATGCACTATTTACACTTAGACAAATATGTGGAAAAACTATCGAATATAGTGACCAGCAGAATATTGTGTTTGTAGATCAGGAAAATGCTTTCGATAAAGTAGACAGATACAAATTATGGACCATCATTGAAGACTATGGGATACAAGGGCAATTGCTAGAGAACATCATAGCCATGTATCACTCGAGCCGAAGTACCAAGAAGGTACATCAGATATGTTCACAGTCAATACGGGAGTGAGACAGGGATGTGTGCTCTCTCCTTTGCTATTTAATATCTACATAGACAGAATATCCAAAGAAGCAAGTCTTGACAGAAAAGATTCAGAAAATTTAGAACTCTTTACTCCAGATGAAACAACTGACCCACAGGAAATAAATGAACTTATGTTTGCAGACGATCAGTGCCTGTTTTACAGCGATGAGGGCAGACTACAAAATCATATTACTAATCTGAGTTCAACCTGCAGCAGATAAAATATGAGTATAAACACAGCCAAAACCGAAGTAATGCGCGTTAGCAGATCGCCGGGCCCACTAAGTATACAGATAAATAGCACAACTCTAAAACAAGTTAAAGAATTCAAATATCTTGGAAGTATGATCACAGAAGATGGCAGATTGCACAGAGAAATCGAAATCAGATGTCAAAATGCTAGTGCACTTATCAACTATCACCCTTACTGAAACATCCAAATATACCCATGTCCGCAAAACGACAGATAATAAACAACATATTCACACCAACCCTATGCTACCAATCTCAAACCTGGACTTTATCCAAATCACACTTTCGCAAAATCAACACCTGCGAGATTAGGTGCCTGAGGAGAGCTGCCAACTTAATAATCCGAGACCGAGTAAGAAATGCTGTTATCAGACAGACAGTGGGATCAACATCTTGTGCCACATTTATTGAAAGACAGAAGATCAGTGGTTTGGCCATGTCGTTAGAATGCAACACCAACAACTACCATCACTGGCCTTACATCAAAGATCGTCTGCGACCAGACCAAGAGGACGTACAAGAAGAAAATGGATTGACAACATCAAAGACATTGTAAAATCACATTGAATGACACTATCTAGTGCCGCCCACCAGGCACTGGAGCGCAAATTATTCCTCCCCACGACGCTTGACGGCAGAAGTGAAAGATGATGATGATGTATGCCGGTTGTTCAGAAAGCAATGGCACACCGCTGAACGTAAAGTTGCCCAGGAATCACGAATAGCCAAAAAATTCTAGGGTTGACTGCTGCATCCTGTAAAGGATATGCAACTAAATTTTCCCTGTTAGCTTCTATCTAACAATGGTGCAACGGGGTTCTGGCACGCTTCTGTCTTTCAGGCAACTGTGTCTGGGTATTTTCCCCATTCAACGTCAACAATAAGTTACTCATTAACATAGTTCTGGCCATTAGAAATGCGTTGATAAGACACTCGTGTGGGCTCCACATACATTGATTACGTAACACTGTTGGATACAAAATGATGAATGATGATTGTCAAATCCACGTATTATTCTCTATCTCTCACACCATATAAACAAAAGATCCATCTGTATCTTATACAAATCGTATGTAACTTTCAGTGAATCAACTGACAAGTTGTCTAATAATGCACGTCTGAGCAACTCCTTTAAAACTTCAGCTGACCTCCACCTGAGAAACTCTTACCAAAAAACCCTTTGTATAGTGTGTAATGTTAATAACTGCAGTGTTTGAAAATATTGCCGGTACAAGTTTTGTATTCACCCTCTTTAAAGTGCATGCAACATAAAAAGAAATACAAAACTTGGACCGGCAGTATTTTCAAACACTGCACAGTCATTAACAATACAACCTGGAGTGCTATGACACACTAACGGGTCTTACAGTATTAGCTAGCCATCTCTTACCTACCACAGCTGACCAGAAAAACTGAATTATCAGGCTGACCACTCTTACTAATGATTTTCTTACACATCCTTCCTCTTCTTCTTATTAATTCGTCGGGAATGTTTGTTTTGGACGTAACTGAGTTGTGCCTGTTTACAACAGAGCTGCAATATTAGCGCCTAAATATAAGCAGGAAGCATTTCCTTATAAATGTCCTTTGCAGGCAGTCCTTTTGCCCACCAAGAAAAAAAAAACTCACAACAAAACGTTGCTCTTTGGTTGTACACTCCGAAAGTACAGTCGCCGTTTTGTTTGTGCACTGCGCATGCGCATGAGACACCTAGCGCCACCTGACGAAGGGAATATAAAGTTCTATGTTGCTGACACCAATGACACCTGTAGAATACACCAACTACATTTACCTGCCATACCACAGAACTGTGTGACTTACTTATTAACTTGCCTTCGTACATTGTATTCTGCATGAAACGGGTCATTAATGTCAGGTCCTGAAAAACAAAACTAAGTTATACGGACAACTATTGAGCTATATAAGAGCTCCTTGTTTAGTAGTACATATGTTTATTAAACCCTTCTGGCAAAGAGTTGGCTGATAAAGAGCTGATAATAATAATAATAGTAGTAGTAGTAGTAGTAGTAGTAGTGGTAGTAGTAGTAGTGGTAGTAGTAGTAGTGATATTAGTGGTGGTGGTAGTGGTAGTAGTAGTAGTAGTAGTAGTAGTAGTAGTAGTAGTAGTAGTAGTAGTAGTAGTAGTAGTAGTAGTAGTAGTAGCAGCAGCAGCAGCAGTAGTGGTAGTAGTAGTAGTAGTAGTAGTAGTAGTAGTAGTAGTAGTAGTAGTAGTAGTAGTAGTAGTAGTAGTAGTAGTAGTAGTAGGAGTAGGAGGAGGAGGAGGAAGACGAAGAAGAAGAAGAAGAAGAAGAAGAAGAAGAAGAAGAAGAAGAAGAAGAAGAAGAAGAAGAAGAAGAAGAAGAAGAAGAAGAAGAAGAAGAAGAAGAAGAAGAAGAAGAAGAAGAAGAAGACACGGGTGCAGACGAAGCAGAAGAAGAATAGGAAGAATTGAAAGGTGCACCACAAAAGTACAATAGCATTTATTTCTTCTTCTTCTCTTGCGTTCATCCAGAGTGTTTTTTTCAGATGTGATCGCGGTGTGTCTGTTAGGCACCCTTGGGCCGAAACCCTTAGGCCAAGACATTCGACTTTAACGCGCATTTGTGTCCAGATTAGCAATCCTGGGGGTGGGGTGGTAGGGCTCTCACTTTTGTGGTGCCATCCACATCCCAGCTGGTCACTGGGTAAAGCTGGGGCGACCATCCTCAACCCAGCGCGTCCACAGGTGGCGGATCGTTGAACGGCCTCTAGATGTAGAGGTTAGCTGCGAATACCCAAATGGGCAGCCGCGGACCAACTGGCGGTGGGCACAGAGGGCGAGGCGGGATCTCAGGGTGGGATCTGAGTTCCTTAGAAAATACCTCATATGCTCGGAGACGTGTATGCCAAGCGAGTCAGAGGCGCTCTAACCCCCCTCTCCCCTTTCCGGGTAGGTGGAACCCGTTAGCTTTGGACAGCAGTTCATCTAGGAGACGGAAAACTCCAAATATAAACCCCCATGCTTAAGGTGGACCAGCGTGCTGAGGAACTGGATGGTTATGGGTAAACTGGTCGTGAAAGTTGGACGTCTGGCAGGCGTGCGGGCGGCACCAGGCATATGGACTCCTGCGGGACATTCCCTGTCTCTTTCCTAGCAAGCAGGCAATGCTAGGGTGACCGGTTATTTCCTGCAATATCCAAACTTTGCATATGGAATTAATTTAACACGGGAATCGTCGCCGGAGCTACGGAGCACGTGCTCTGCGCTTGACACATCTTTCAGAGGCTAGCGAAGAGAGAGTGAGGAGGAGAAGACGAGGAAATGGTGTGAGAAGAAGACATAGAAATAGGAGGGCAGGCGCCAGGAGAGCAAGACGAAAAGTGTATAGACTAGGTTTCAACCATGTAAGAGTGGGATACTGGAATTGTCTTAGTGCCAGGCAGAGAGGTCCTGTATTGGAGATGCTAATACATTGATTTTGATGTCCTCATGCTCCAGGAGCTAAATACAGACAAATACCATTGCCCTGGGTACGCCAGTTATATAAACCCTACTGGGCAGAAGAGACGTGGGCAAGGTCTACTGGTGAAGGAAGGAGTGAAGCATGTGGCACTTGACTTGAGCCAGTGGAATCACAGTGCAAGAGAGGTCCAGTGTATACAAATGGAGATTGGTGGCTTAAGTTGGAACATCATAAATGTATATGCCACAGTGAACTGTTTTGTAAGAAAGGAACACTGGGACTTGCTTAAGGAATTGGAGGAATTACCAGGTGATAGGCTACTCATTTGTGGAGACTTCAATGCGAGGAGCAGAGATTGGTACAGTAGTGGAGAAAACCGACAGAGAATTACCCGTGCGGATGTGCTCCGATGTGCTCTGCATAAATGATGGTAGGCCGACTAGAATGGTAATGAGGCCTGGCGATGCAGACACAGCTATTGACTTGGCACTTGTCTCCCAGTCATCAGTCCTTGATGTAAAGTGGAATGTTTTGTAAGAAAGGAACACTGGGACTGGCTTAAGGAACTGGAGGAATTACCAGGTGATAGGCTACTCATATGTGGAGACTTCAATGCAAGGTACAGAGATTGGGACAGTAGTGGAGAAAACCGACAGAGAATTGCCCTTGCGGGTGCCATGGTGGACTCCGATGTGGTCTGCATAAATGATGGTAGGTCGACTAGAATGGCAATGAGGCCTGGCGATGCAGACACAGCTATTGACTTGGCACTTGTCTCCCAGTCATCAGTCCTTGATGTAAAGTGGACTGTTCTGAATGACCATGGGAGTGATCACATGTCATGTTCAGTCCTGATCTCTAAATCCAGGAAAGTTAAGGCTGGGAGAGCGCGCAAGACCTTCCGGTATGAATGGACCGTTAGCCTTCTTGGACGCCTCAGACAGGGGGCTTGCAACAGGACTGTTAAAACTCCTTTTTTGCACCCCCCATGGTGGACCCCAGAAGTAGACCATGCTTGGAAAGCAAAGAGAGCTGCAGTGAAGCAGCGAAGGAAAGTGCGACAGACACCCGGAAGCTCACGAGAGGAAGTGGACACAGCGGAAAATGTCAAGAAAAACACGGTTGAGGTTTTCAAGCGCTGTGCTGCAGAGACCAAAAACGCAAAATGGGAATGTTTCATGAAGGAGATTAGAGGTGATAAAACACTGCGAAAATTCTGGAAACTGCACAGACAAATGCAAAGAAAAGATCGGCCTATGACAGAGGGAACAATTGATAGAGATGATGGTGTGCGCGTGACAACAGACAAAGAGAAAGGGGAGGCGTTTCTCCAGAGATCTTTAGAGCAGACCAATCATAATGATGCGGACACCAGGGATGCAATTCAAGAGAAATTATCTGGCACCATGAAGAATATGCATTATGAAGACATCATACGGGTTGAAGATGTTAAACATATTTTGAAAAAGGCAAAAGACACGGCACTAGAGCCCGGTGGGGTTAGGTATGGCCACATGAAGGCTTTGAACGATGCAGACCTGAAGGAGATGACCGACTGCTTTAGCCAGAGCATTAGGACAGCATCAGTACCGCAGGATTGGGTGCACAGCTATCTCACCCCTCTCCCAAAACCATTCCAGGATCATTCACAGCTTAGCGGCTTTAGGATCATCACCCTTCAAAATACATTTGGGAAGGTTCTAAAGAAGATAGTCGCTGTCAAGCTGCAAGAGTTTTTGGAAAGGGGGAAGCTTCTTCCAAGAGGCATGGGGAACTACAGGCCAGGAAAAGATACCTGGTCAAATGCAGCCACTTTTGCCTTTGATATTTATGAGGGGTTCCAGGGTAGACAGGAAACGATGGCGGCAGCGCTTCATCTCTAGGATGCATACAATAGAGTTCGATATGATATTTTGATGACCGCACTGATGGAGAAGGGGTTCAGTCCCTGGTTGGTTAACTGGATAGCAGACGTGATGTATTCTCGTCGGGTTGCTCTCCGTCTGGGTGCATGGACCTCAGAGCCACATATGTTAACCCCGGGACTGTCACAGGGATCTGGAATCTCACCGGTGCTTTTTAACGTGTATACGAGCAAGATTGCAAACTTAGAAGCACCAGTGGTTGGATGGATACTAACATTTGCAGATGATATTCTTGCATATAGGCAGGGGAGAGATAGGGAGCAAACAGCCCAGGAACTACAGGCGACAGTAGACAAAGTGATTGACTGGTGCGCTGAAATGAGTGCTGTCATCCACCCGGAAAAGGCGGCTGTTTTGTGGTGCTCTCTGGACAACAGGATTGTGAGAGCTGATGTCCCAAGCCTCACGATGGATGGTAGAAACGTCAACAGAGAGAACAAACTGAAGTGTCTGGGAATCACATTTGACAGGAGCCTGTCCTGCAAGGACCATGTTGAGACGGTTGTGACAAGGTCTCAAAAGGGACTCAATGCACTTAAAACTATGGCTGCAATGGACACAGAACAGATAATGCTTTTCTCACTATACCAGCACTTGATCCTCTCAATGATTGATTATGGACTACTGCGGGTCATTCTGGGATGCACTAGAGACACCCCAGTAGTGTGTATGCGTTAGATCCTTGGTCTGCCAACTGTTGCTGGTAGGCTCAAGGTGATGCAGGCGAAGGCATACCTCAGAGTAGCTGCAGATAAAGATCACCTGTTGCATGAGGCGCTGGACGCAGTTAAGGGTCAGCGACTGATAAGAGGGAAATCACGGATGGCTCAGGCGGAGGATACGATCAGACAGGTGTGCATCTTGGAGAACATTAGGAGAGGAGTGGGTCAGAGTGCCAGTGGAGCAGTCAGACTTGTGCAGAGTTATAATCACATTGAGCCGGGAGTGCAGGGAGTGGCCAGCAGGGGCCACGGAAGTGGAAATCCGGCAACTAATTCAGGATAATGCTCGCTCGGGTGATGTGATTATCTACACAGATGGGTCGGTGTTGAGAGGTAAGAGAAGTGCCTGGGGGTTCTAAGCAAAATCTAATGGTCGACGTTTGGTGCAGGAGAGCCTGGCATATAATACCACAACATCTAGCTTGAGAATGGAGGTGGAGGCGGTCAGTGCAGCTTTCCGCTGGATGGAGAATACGACACACACACACACATCGTGATTGTAACTGACTCAGAAAGCATGCCGAGGAAGGTGAGGACAGGCAAGCTTCGGGCGAAGTGGCTTGCTTCGCTTCGGAGGTCACGGGTGGAAAGCGTCGATCTTTTCTCCGGGGCATGCCTGTGTTCTGGGGAATGAACAGCCGGACAGATTGGCTGGCTCTGCAAAACTTGGTGGAGTATTGATGCATGACAAAGCAGACGTGGTTGCGGCCTTGTGAGAGCACGTGTACACCTCGGAGTAGCAAATGGATCACCATGGTCTGGCAAGAATGAGACAGCGAGGAGTGACGAGGAGATCTGGCCGACGCTCGAAGCTCAGAGGAAAGGCGAGACGGACAGATAATCAGGTTGCTACTGGTACTATTGGTGTTGGAACTCTTCGCTGGCTGCTGAGGATGGGGACGGAGCGCTGATGGGAATGCCCCGAATGCTGTGATGTCGTTTCCTGAATCAATCAATCAATCAATCAATCAATCCCTGCTGGTCAAGGTAGAACGGTCAGAGATATCACGGTCAACCCTCAAGGGAAGGCAGGGGCAGAGCATGGGCATTCTCCGCTATCCAAGGAGCTTCCATAATTGCAGAGCCGGCACATATTGCTCTGAGACTGGGCTCACCCGAGGAATTGCCACGTCCTGCTCATGGCTGCTTTAATTCAACACTTCCATGTACTGGGCATTTCGCTTGCCACTGGTCGCTTAAGAACAAACCAGGAACGGTCAGTCTGCGGACGACATCCACTAGGTAAGCTTTCGGTTTGGACTTCCTCGCAATGGCTTCGATAGCCAAACGTTCCATTTCGTGTTAATGAGACGTTTTTCCAACCTTTGACTACACTCTCTATGAGTATAGATACAGACATTCTTCATAACCATTTCGTGCGACTGGGGCACTTTTTCTACCTTTTGAACTGGCTCACGAGGTAGGCTACATGTGCTGTCTGCTCAGCACCTTACCTCCGTGCATCTGTGAGCGAGAAACGGCCAGGTCCTCTCATCTGGAGATCCCTCATATCCCCCAGCTGAGAGCCTTCGTACAAGTATCCGAACCAAGCATGTAGCCTGCTAAGCATCTCACTTCCGTTTTGCAGTACGTGGGTATCGGCCCGGCTCTCACATCCAAGGGTTAATGGCTTAGAGGCGTTCAGCCATATCCCTCAGGTGGAAGCCTTAGAGTATGTGACTGGACCAAGAATTTGTGGCTTCGTGCGCCTGATTTGAACTTTTGACTGCTATCCTGTCTACCTGCGGAGCAGCAGGTTGTGTCTCTCTTGGTCTGGCCCCTAACCCAAAGCCTGTCTGACATGTAGTTGTGCTTCCATCAACAGTGCTCTTGGGGTCCTGGGACACGCCACCCCCCCCCCCACCGCTACAATGTGGAGACACATCGGGGGGAGGGGGGGCATTTATTTGATGCATGTGTTGTTCCACGCAATCTTACGTTCAGTAGTTTGTTATTTGTTTCTGCACGGCCAACGCTCATACCATTGTTAAAATAAACGCAAATCGTCTGCGGCTGACTTCGAACCAGGTGTGTCGGGATTATGAAACTACGTTCACTCCCCTAAACCACATATGTCTACCATGTTGTAAATAATTGGGTAGTGACATAAGTAAAGCATCCTTAAAAATCGTTTGCCTGTATGCTACCGTCCATAAGCGAAGCAAAGAACAGTAACACTGGAACATACCAAGTATGTCGGAAGAGTCGAATAACGAGGGTTGAAATGAGATTAGCTACCTCATCCCGTACACAACTTTAACTGCAAAATCCAGCCAATCATGGATACGTGTACAAAAAGTGAGATCGTTGTGGACACATGCCTTATTGACAAGACGAAAGGCAGACAAATTACGTACTTATTCCCATGGTCAGTGGCAAGCATACGTATTCTTGAACTCTTGGGAGTTCTCATCGACAATGCAAGCATACGTATTCCTGAACTCTAACAGTCTTCGTGATAGAGCCATGTATGACTGTTTTGTTTTTCATATCCCGAAGCAGGAATCTGCATGCGGGTTTGTGAGATTAGCAGGGACATCACATTTTGTAAGCCTGAATGCACGAAGGAATAGATGGCCAGTCTTTTCTTCTGTTAGCGGACGACGAACGCAGGCGTCGAACCCTCGTCCGACCGCTTTCACGAAATAGACCGGAAAATCAGACTAAATCGGGTAGCGAGTGGTGTGATGGTCAAGGCACTAGGGCTGCTATTTCTTGACGCTTGGGGACTTGTTAAATTGGACCTTCAGTACGGTGCCTTGGCTAACAAGTTTAAAATGTCTTGAGACTTTTAATAGCAGATGAATGGTGTATTGCAAAGGTGAGATGTAAAGTAGCTCAACCCAAACAGAATTTCACAAGACAGGTTATTTTATCTAACCTATCTTTGTCAAAAAATGTGATAGTGCTCCTAAGAGATACATAACCAATGCTGATGTATGAACGCACGTTATTGACTATAAAGAGACTAGTGACAGGTTGCTTGCAGGCTGCTGAGATATGTTTATATAGAGGAATGCTGTGAACACCTTGGACAGATGAAAAAGATCACTGAAGAAGTATTGAAAGAAACCAACTCATAAAGAAAACGCATTACCCGTCTCAGAAACTGAACATCCGCGTTCTTTGGACATACTTTAAAAAGTAATAGATTGGAAAACATCGTGATAACAGGAAATTTGGAGGAGTAATGAGATATGGGAAGAGAAACGATTCTAGAAAGCTTGGCATTGTGTATAGAGACACATATATATTTAAAATTATTGCAATGCACATAACAGAAGACTGGAAAAACAGGACAGCCACAACCATACAGCATGTACTATATGATGAAAACAGTTTTTGGGATATCTCATGAAGATAAAACCCACTTAGTTATGTGTTTGTGTTTATATGAGAAGACGCAGATGTAGGTGTAGAAGAAGACAAAGACAGAAATATTCCATCAAATTTCTTGAACACAGACTCGATACATTCAAGGTATTATTGTTGGCCATGAACCGGATATTTAAACTTGCCACCACACTTCCATAGCATGTTTGAGACGACCAGACAAACAGACCCGGTTTAGTTCATGTCTGCCTGGGAACGATTAATGGTTAAATAGATAGCAGATGTTTCTTATTAATAAAACAAATTGGTTGTGGTTCAGAGCTAAATTTCGTTATGAGAAAAAAATACGCTTGCAACAATTGCATGAAACGACAAATGTAATATAGACTGTTATGTATGGAACTCCACAATGGTTATCTGTACTCGGATTCTGGCAGATTTTAATTTAATAATCACAAATATATAATCTGAATCTTCAGACTACCCATTTTTCAAGGACCTGCTGCTAGTTACATGGTGCCACTTGTCAGTCTGATGACACTAGCTGAATGGAAGTGCCCGCCAACTTTTGAAGGTAGGAAATAATTTGTGCTTTTTGTGATTAAGATTTGCAGATCATAGTTTGTTTGTCTGCTTTTTTTGATATTCATGGGTGTAATTGTTTCCCCTATAGTTATTCTATACAAGTCTGATCTTCTGGTCTGATCCCGAGCAGACACTGGCGATCATGACTATCCAATTTGATCATCTGATATTTTAATGAAGTTTGTATTACTTACAATATTATTTATGAAAGTTAGTTGCACATCCTTTACATGATATGGCAGTCAACCACAGCATTTTTGGCTGTTTGTGATTTCTTGGCAAGTTTACATTCAGTAGATTTCGATTGCTTTCTGAACAACCGGCACGCAAATCTTTGTATGGGAACCTACGCAAGGCGATCCGCTTCTAAATCGCCTACAGCTGTGTTTAGCATGCGGCATGCGGGATTATGAATTGCATACCCTTCGCCACGGAGCGGGTATTATTTATTGCTAGTAGCTGTCAGCATGCCACAGCCGCCACCCCCCGGGCAACAGCTGTGAGAGGCTGGCTAAACCAGGCGCGGGTAGCCGATTTGGTGTCAAACCAAGCGGTGAACTAGGGTATGCCTACCCAGCATGTGAAGACAGGATCCGGCAGACTGCGCGGAAGAAATCATTCCTGATTCAACGGGCAAGACGGCGTTTATCTGCAAAGCGTTGTGGAACGTAATGAGCATGGCAAGGCACGTAGAGCGCCCTGGTCATCCACTGCACCTGTTTTCGTCTCCAGTCGTCTTGACTTGTCCTGCCACTGGATTCAGATGGACAGGCGAGAGAGTGAGGTCGACGAATTGCGCAACTCTTTCTCACTTTAATCCAATTCATCGCGCAAGTCATTCTTCATCCAACTTCATATATTTAATGCTTTTGGAATGTATCATGACACCTGGGAGACTGCAGCTAGAGACCGAAATTCGTGGCGTGCATCATTACACAAGGGTGCAGTCACTTATGAGGCAACCAGGACTGCAAGAGCTGTGAAGGAAAGACAGAACAGAAAAACCACTGCAGAATATCCTCCTCCAGAAACGTCAAGCATTCTTTGTCCACATTGTCAAAGAATATTTCGAGCCAAAATAGGCCTTATCAGCCATCTTAGAACTCACGGCTCCATACTTTCAACCCTACTGGATGAAATGACTGGTCATCATTATTCTTGATGGACGCATAACATTATTTATTGCCCAGCTGTATAAACTATCCACATACATTCTTCTCTCCCGTCCTCTGCCTCTTGTGTTTAGTATTTTCCCAGTTAACTACTAATGTCTCTGATATACTTCTTCTTTGATGTGTCCCCATAAATTTCACTTGTCCGTTCCATATCGTTGTGATGAGTGATCTTGTAACACAGGCAGAAATTAGTACCTGGGCGTATGTTTTCTTCAATGTCCACCATCCTCTTCTAAGCATTCTTCCCAAAAATCACATCTCAACTATACCCAGTTTCCTAACCATTTCATTACTCATTGTCCAGCATTCGCATCCATACAGAACAGGAAGGAAACAGGACAACAAATAACACTCCCACTTTCTATTTGGAATAAGGTTATTCAGAGCAGAATGTGGGATGCAATCTATGACAAATCACAAATACATTATGTTTATAGAGTTTAAATACGCAAAGAAAGTGACAAGAGACCTAAATGCCAAACTTTAACAAACAGATGAATATGAAATATCAAGACATTTTCTACGTACGGTAATTAGAGAGTAATTTGAATAGTTACACTATTTCATATCTTTGCACTTAAAGGGTAAATTTGGGAGCTTTTAATTTTTAATTGATTGAAGATTTTATATATATATATATATATATATATATATATATATATATATATATATATATATATATATATATATATATATATATATATATATATATATATATATATATAAATTTGATTAATTTGTAACAGGTATAGATCCAGATACGAACAAGACAATTGTCTTAACAACACTAGGCAATGGAACAGTGGTACCCATGACAGAGATCATCCTACATAAAATCAGTCAGGTATACATGTATGCACAGTGCACAGTTTTTACCTGCATTTCTCTGGGGTAAGATTAGAGTGAAACTGCAATAAATAAATATAGGAAATAAGTTACATGGGACATAAGAAACGTGATGTCCTTAGAAGACAGTGTGATGAATCGTCAAGAAAATAGGTCAATACTTAACCGTTAATTAGTTGACTCACTCAATAGGTATTGTACTTTCAAGATGTATATATACTATTCCACTTAAAGTTATCTTACTGTCATTTAAAAAGTATCATTTACTGCCTATGCCGGCTCCATGGCCGAGGAGTTAGCAGCTTTCTCCGCTAACCCCGAATACTCTCGTCACGTGACGCGACGAGAATTAGCAGTGGTTCGAATTGCAAAAGTGACTTATGAGAGTATGGAGCCGGTCGCTCAGAAAGTCGTGGCGTGCTGATGAGCGTAATCTAGCCTAGGAATCAACATACAGCTGAAAGATGCTGGTGTTGACCGCAATATCCTGAAACAGGATGGAAACGCGGAAAAAAAAAAAAAATTTACTGCCTACTGTCTGTTGCATCGTTATGAAAATTTTCCTGCCGCCTTATATTTACCCCCACCCAAGGAATATGACTTTAATAGGTTCAAATGCAACTTAAATCATGGAAAGCGCCGACATTTCTTTGATGTTTTGGCGAAAATGTAGTGAATTCACGCCAACAAACTTGTTTTACAGTATCGCACGTCACATCAGCTCGCGACACAAGGCGTATCCAGATTCGTATGGGAGTGGGTGCAATGTGTA
Organism: Cepaea hortensis; assembly: GCA_963921405.1. Lineage (NCBI taxonomy): Eukaryota > Metazoa > Mollusca > Gastropoda > Stylommatophora > Helicidae > Cepaea > Cepaea hortensis. Next base: position 103,335,418 of record OY992877.1, read on the forward strand.
TTAATGTGTGCAATCTGCCCAGATCTTAAACTGTGTCGATTACAGTAGGTTGATGACTGCTCTCGGTTGCATAAAATTTAATCCATCCTTTCCCCAATAGTCATCTTCCTCTTTCAGCACTTGGTCCTCGCATCCCCCCCCCCCCAGTAACTTGTATCAATATTTAATAGCGCAGACTGGGTTAGTATCTTGACGTCAGACAATTTGAATGTAGTATTGTCAGCTGCCACCTGTCCTTTAATTTTAGCTCGATGCTGTAGGTACTTTGTCTTCTTGGGCAACGCTATTGTGATATGATGCATTGTCCATAATTAGACAAGACGTTCGATCTAGGGATGGAAACATTGTATTCTCGAGCCAGTCTCTAAATACATTACCATTCATCTGATTATGATAATCCCTATTGTCTGTATGCTTTGATACGAACACGAGTCCAGCATTCTGTAGTAAGCCATTATGCGTAAAACCAGCATCGGCTGTGACCAAACGCTGGGCAAACATCGCTGTATCTTTCCATCCACTGATTGTCATTCCTTTTCACTTGTGTGGTGCGCATTGATCCACGTCTCATCTAAATACACTATGTCATAATTTTCTTTGCGCATTTCCCTTATTTCACGTAGGTATCTGCTTCTCATGGCTCCTAAATGCGGTTGCTCACAGTGGATATTTCTACCGCCCTTGTACTTTCTAAAAGTGAAGCCTAATGTCCTTATAATTTTCCACAAAGTTGTTTTGGATAGCTCTATGTTATTGTTCTTTCTCAACTAAACCCTAAGTTTTCTTACAGTCACTGTTTCTTTGGCATCCAGCATTTTTATAATAGCTCGCCTTATGACATCCTTGTCGAAGCTGTCTATAATTGCTTTTCTACCCACCGTTTGTTTATTGCGTGGTTGTTTCATTCCAGATTCTTGCACCCATCGACGAAATGACCGTTTACTCAAACCCAATGCATGCACCGTTCTTTTTTCGGGATTTGTAACAGTTTTAAACAGTTTCCTGCGATCAGCTTCTTGTCAAAAAATGTGTGTACAACTTCATAGCGATGCTTTGAAGTGTACAAAATTTCACATTCAATCCCATTGAGCAATATTCACACATTCATATGCTAGCGATAAGTGGTAAGATTAAAAAAACAAAAAACAATCAGGATTCATGAAAGTATCCACATATTGACGATACCTCTGAACATTCCCATTTTAAACTGCGCGTGGTTCTTGTCATAAGGCCAATCATGTGAACCACGAGAAAAATAACCATTCAACGCTAATGTTTCCGTGTGAAGATGTAATACTTCTAATAATGTGCCCTTCATCTCTGACCCTAAATTATATACCGCATATAAACAAACTTTGAAATCTGCTGTACAATCTCCAGAACAAATTCTTTTTTTGTTGGGTGGACATAATGATATGGTTATATGCTAAATCTCATAATTTTCCCTCAGTTGGTTACTGAGATATGGATATTTATATGGAGGAAAACAAATGTGAATGCACTATAGTCTCTGGGCCAGCCACTCCTCTACTTAAATTAATTTGTATGAGCCAGTTAAACATCTCTAAATAAGTTAAAATTTAGTTGTATGTCAGTTACAGGAATTCGCAGTAAACCCTAGCTAGTAATTTAGGCTTTTCGTGTGTGGGGGGGGGGGGGGGGCAAGTTTACGTTCAGTAATATGCCATTGCTTTCTGAACGACCAAAACTCATGCCTTTGTATGAGACAACCAAGGCAAGGAGGTCTGCTTCCAATCACCTGCAGCTGTTTCAAACGAATTCATTCGTAACCCCTTCGTCACAGAGCCGGTATCTCTAAATATGTAAAGGTAATTGTCAGGATAAATATGTACAAGTTATTGTAAGGATAAATATGTACAAGTTATTGTAAGGATAAATATGTACACGTAATTGTAAGGATAGGCCTAAATATGTGCAAGTAATTGTAAGGATAAATATGTGCAAGTAATTGTAAGGATAAATATGTGCAAGTAATTGTAAGGATAAATATGTGCAAGTAATTGTAAGGATAAATATGTGCAAGTAATTGTAAGGATAAATATGTGCAAGTAATTGTAAGGATAAATATGTGCAAGTAATTGTAAGGATAAATATGTGCAAGTAATTGTAAGGATAAATATATGCAATTAATTGTAAGGATAAATATGTGCAAGTTATTGTAAGGATAAATATGTACAAGTAATTGTAAGGATAAATATGTACAAGTAATTGTAAGGATAAATATGTGCAAGTTATTGTAAGGATAAATATGTACAAGTAATTGTAAGGATAAATATGTGCAAGTAATTGTAAGGATAAATATGTGCAAGTAATTGTAAGGATAAATATGTACAAGTAATTGTAAGGATAAATATGTACAAGTTATTGTAAGGATAAATATGTACACGTAATTGTAAGTATAAATATGTACAAGTAATTGTAAGGATAAATATGTACAAGTAATTGTAAGGATAAATATGTACATGTAATTGTAAGGATAAATATGTACAAGTAATTGTAAGGATAAATATGTACAAGTAATTGTAAGGATAAATATGTACAAGTAATTGTAAGGATAAATATGTACAAGTTATTGTAAGGATAAATATGTACATGTAATTGTAAGGATAAATATGTACAAGTAATTGTAAGGATAAATATGTACAAGTAATTGTGAGGGTAAATATGTACAAGTAATTGTAAGGATAAATAATAGCATATCCAGATTTGGTGGAATACAATGTAAGTTGTCTAACCCTACCTGGCCCATTACAAATGACTGAGATATGATATAACGTTAGTGAAGAGTTTACTGAATACAATGTAAGTTGTCTAGCCCTACCTGGCCCATTACAAATGACTGAGATATGATATAACGTTAGTGAAGAGTTTACTGAAGACTTTTAACATTCGGTAACAGGGAATTGCTATTACTATCTGTCCGCGGTTATTTGTTGCGTGAACTGCATGTTCGGGGAATATGGTGTAGTTGGCTTTTCCGCAAAACGGATTGGTTTTGCCTTGTGCAGTAATGTGTGACTGCTGGTATTCTAGGGACTGCCACTTCCATCGAAGATGAACTGTATTTTCGTGGAGGACTTTTGTTTTGACATTCTGGCGGCGGCATTATGCAAGTGTACCTGTGCGGGCTATTGACTCCTGTCTTCTACTTCTTCTTCTTCTTCTTCTTCTGCGTTCATCCGGATTTTTTTTTGGGATGTGACTGCGTTGTGCCTGTTTACAGCAGAGCTGCGTTCTTGCGCCGTCAGGCCGATACATCCGACTTCTGCGGGCATTTGTTGACCGGGTTAACCTTCCCGGGGGACTCCTGTCTTTTCCACTGTTCACGTGGGGCAGTGAGGAGCATTTTATGTGATATTCACTGGCACAGGAAAGGAGCATAATGGGGACCACCCGTTGCTGTGAAGTTGGAACCGCAACTAACTAACTGATTAACTAACTAAGTATTGGTAGCAATCACTCATGTGTTTACAATCAGTGTAAGTTGCATGAAACTTATATTTTGCTAATACTTTCTAAGTAACTTTATGTAATAAGCTAACCAAAAAAAAAAAAAAAAAAAATTGTGTTTCTTTTAAATAAATACTGGGCGTCTCTTATATAAGAATGCTCTCGGGGAATTTGTAATTTCTCCGTGATTCCGTTTATCCACGTAGGGTAACGCAGCGCGCGAGAATTGGTAGCGGTTCTCAACGCGTCGGTGGCTTACGGGATAAGTGAGCCGGCCGCTCAGAAAGCAAAGGCAAACTACTGAGCGTAATCTTGCCAAGAAATCAACAACAGCGGTAAAATGCTGGTGTTGACAGCAATGTCCTGTAAAGGATATGCGAGAAAACAAAATGTTGTGTATAAAATACTAACAACGCGTGGAGGAAACTCTACCATCCCAGGCCTACACCCAACCAGTCCATATGTGCTGTGCTGAATCATAACCTAGTTACACCCTAATATGCCTCTTCGCGGAATTGAACCTTGTTGGTTTATAGGTGTGGAGAGGGGAAGGACAACTTTGCGACACGGTCCTCGCTGTGATGGTACATAAGTTCTGGATTGGGAGAGGGTCCTTACGTTAACGTCATCACTCTGGCATATCCAAGCCTTTTCAGTGCTCAGACAACTTGAACGCCAGCGCGTTGGACTCAAGAGGATTCGCAAACAACAACATATACCGATATATTATAACGTAATACGTATCCAATAAACTTGTAGTCAGGTATTAGTCAGATATGACTGAGCTACGGTATGACAGGAGACGATACTACCTGCTTTCTGTTATCGCCGAATGAAGGGCGGCGCTTACTAAATCCGACACCCCACATTGTGCAAGAGGCTTCGGGCGGAGGAGCGCACATGGGAAGGTACAGTCCTTATCCTAGTGTCCAGGAAATGCAACCTAAAGACTAAATGTCATGACAAGGGAGACCAGGCTCTAAAACTTGCTCACCAACTGTTCTTCTTCTTCGTTCATCCGGAGTTTTTTTTTGGACGTGATTGCGTTGTGCCTGTCCACAGCAGAGCTGCCGACACATCCGACTTCTGCGGGCATTTGTTGACCGGGTTAACCTTCCCGGGGGTTTCTTAGGACGTTTGGCTCTCACTGTTGTGGTGTTATCCCCCATCCCAGCTGGCCCATATAGAACAGCCAAAGACATCCTGGTCAGCCCTCAAGGGAAGGCAGGGGCAGACCATGGGCATTCCCCGCCATCCAAGGAGGCTTCCATACTTGCAGAGCCAACACACAGCGCTCTGGTACTGGGCTCACTCAAGGAATCGTCACGTCCTGCACATGGCTGCTTAGCCTCACTTCCGTATATTGGGCCTTCCATTCACCATAGGCTGTTCTCCCGGAAACCAGAAGTATGCAGTCTGCAGATGACATCCACACAGTGAGCTTTCGATTCGGACTTTCCACATAATGGATTTGCTATCCAAGCAATATTCCATTTCGTGCCACTAGGACACTTTTTCCACCTTTTATGAAGCCCACAGAGTGTGCTTTCGATTCGGACTTTCCACATAATGGATTTGCTATCCAAGCAATATTCCATTTCGTGCCACTGGGACACTTTTTCCACCTTTTATGAAGCCCACACAGTGAGCTTTTGGTTCGGACTTTCCACGTAATGGATTTGCTATCCAAGCAATATTCCATTTCATGCCTCTGGGGCGCTTTTGTAACCGACATACCTGTGGTATGAAGTGCGGCAGTCTAAATACTTCTTCATGCACCTTTAAATGTCAACCTGAATGTAGTTAAAGTAAGCTGCAGTCAACTTGAGCTTGTTGATATCTCCATAGAGCTTGTCCTCAAATGAAGCAGGTGTGGGCCAAAATATCTTTCTCTGTTCTGCATATATTGGGCACTCCTGCAGCAAATGTTTAGCTGTCATTTTACCAGTTCCACAATTGCATTCATCGGTATCTCCTATCTTTAGTTTATTGAACAAGTGGTATTTCAGCCTGTCATTTAAAGTGCGGAGTCTGAAGATTGCTACTTGTTCTCTTCGGTCGAGTTTGTAATATGCATCATCCTTCTGGTGACCTGGATGCTCTGATTCCCATTTGGTTCTATAAGTGCTTTTTATCAACCTCTTTACCTCGTTATAGGTTATGTCTATGCCAGGCTGTGGTAGTCGTCCGCCCTCTTTTGCCAGTCTGTCAGCCTCTTCATTTCCAGGTATACTGCAATGTGATGGTATCCACTGTATTACAACTTTTTTGGATTTCTGGCATAGACCATGGAGTGCTGCTCTTAGGTCAGCTATTTCTGTGCTGTAATTGCTCTTCAGTATTGAGACAGCTGACTTTGCATCTGTAAAGATAGCTATTTGCGTCTCTTTATTTTCCTCCATCAAGAGCATTTCTGCTGCAGTTTTCAGAGCCTCTACCTCCGCTTTGAAGTTACTTGAAAACTTTCCAGTTGCCACTGAATGTGTTTTTTTTTTAACTCCATTTTTTAAATTTAGGAGAATTCCTCCTCCTCCATTCTCTACTGAATTTTTGGCTGATCCATCTGTATATGCATGGGTCCAATTGCTGCTTGGGTAATGTTCTTTTATGTAGTTTAGGGTTATTTCTCTTCTTTCGGTTTCATGCTGAGTGTTCTTTTTCTCAATACCAGGAATGTTTTCTATCATCTCAGGCAGTAGCTGCTGTCTCCAAGCTGGGAACTTGTCTGCATTGTAAATGGGTTTGACTGTTGATATGTTAAGTATGGGATCTGCCCTAATCTTTCGTTTTGCAGTTTCTACAAAGTTGCTACGCTTCAGTCTTCCCTTTCCAAAACCACTAAACCTTTTATACATAGGGTGGTCTGTCAATCTTCTAAATTTTTCAGCTTGTTGCTGGGCTCTGCTATCTCTTCTATCCTGCATTGGTTGTAAACAAGTGATCTTTTCTAGTTCATTAATAGGCGTTGTCTTCAGGCTTCCAGTTATGATTCGCATTCCTTGATTTTGGACTCTGCTTATTTGGTTAAAGTTTGACTTAGCTGCTGTTGCCCAAGCTGCAATGCCATATTCCAGTACTGGCCTCACCCGTCCAGTATATAACTTCTTGAGAACTTTCTCATCTGCTCCCCACGTTGTACCAGCAAGCTTTTTCATGATTGCCATTCTTTGCCTTGCTCTTGTTCGATTTTTCTCAACCTGTGTCTTCCATGTCAGGCGACGATCAAAGGTGACTCCTAGATAGTTTGGATTTTCTTCATGGCGCAATATTTTTCCATTCAATACCAGCTTAGGTTGCTGAGTTTTAGTTGAGAGGGAGAACACTGTGCATGTTGTTTTCTCCTCACTTATCTTCACTAGCCATGATTTTGACCAGTCCTCTAGCGCTAATAGGGCTTGCTGTATTCTGCTGTTAGCTGTACTAATATATTCTTCAGATGTCCATATGGCTAGGTCATCTGCAAAGGATGATGTGTGTACTCTGGCTGGAAAATTGTCTGTGATGTAATTTATATATGCTAGGAATAATGTTGGTGAAAGAACTCCTCCTTGAGGGACACCTTGCTCCAACAGCATCATTTTGCAGGTTTGTCCTTGTACTTTTGTCCTGGCAGTTCTGTTCTCAAGGTAGTGGCTGATCCAATTGTACATTTTCCCACAAACATGCATTTTTTGCAGTTTTACTTTCAGTCCTTCCTTCCATACTTTATCAAATGCTTTTTCTAAATCTATCCAGACCGCTAGTGTGTGCTTTTTCTCTTGGAAGGCATCCTCTATTTCCTGAGCTATATAGGTTATTTGATCTTCAGTGGATCTGTACTTTCTGAATCCTGCTTGGTGAGGTGTTAAGAGTTGGTTTTCTTCCAGATGCCATGTTAGCCTGCCATTGATAATGCGTTCCATTAATTTTCCTACACAGCTAAGAAGACTGATAGGTCGATAGCCATTTGGTTCTTCCAGGTCTTTTCCTTTCTTTGGGACTGGTATTAGTATAGCTTCCTTCCATGCCTGTGGGACTATTCCCCTCTTCCAGCTGTAATTTAGGACTGCTAGTAGTTTCTTTTTTTGCCTTAGTGCCTAGTCCTATTAGCATTTCATTTGTGATTCCATCCTTTCCTGGTGATGTCTTCTTTTTTAGGGTATTCATTGCCTGTTCCATTTATTCCATTGTTAGATTTGCCATCATATATTCTGCTGCTGTCTCTGTATATCTATGATGTATCTGTTTATCTTTGATTGCTTTCTTCTGTTCGGCTGTAATATCAATGTGGTTTTCATTGGCATAGTGTTCCATTAGTGCATTTGCAGCCTTTTTTCCTGTAAGCAAGGCATTTCCCTGTTTAATTGTTATTTGTTTGTTTCTAGGTCCTTCATTGTTCATGGCTTTCACTAGTTTCCATAGTTTGTTTCCATCCCTGTCAAAATTCAGGTTTTCTGTTTTTTTCCTCCAACAATCTCTTGTTGTTTGATTTACTGTTCTTTTATATTTTGCTGAGATGGCTTTGAGAGATATGTTCGCTTCAGTTGTTTGTTCTCTCTCTGCGGTCTTCCTAGCATCTTCAACTTTGTCCTCCAAAATTTGTAGTTCCTCAGTCCAGTATGGTTTGTAATTTTTCCTCGCTCCTCTTGGAATAGACTCAGTGGCCGCCTGTATTATTGCTCTGTTTAGACTTTCCACCATTTGCTTCATGTTGCCATATCGTGTATTTATGTTTTCACAATATTTGTCTGTTAGTATGGAAAATCTGTCCCAATCTGCTCGTTTGTAATTCCAGCGAGGCAAAGGCTTTTGCTCCTGTGGAACATACTCCATATTTATTTCAAGCTTGATTGGTCTGTGGTCACTACCTGCTAATTGGTCAAGCACATGGCGATCGATTTTGTGGAGGATGTCTCCTGTGCAGAAAGCTAAGTCTGGAGTAGAAGTGGTAATCCATCTTCTGGAGTAGAAGCTCGGTGTGTCATCCGCTTTGTTGAGTAGATGGAGATTTGAGTCTATTTCCCAGTCCTCCACTTCATCTCCTCTTTTGTCAGTATCTGGGTATCCCCATCTTTCTGAGCGGCTATTAAAGTCTCCGACAACAATGCAATTTGTGTCAGTTATTTCCATGTTTGAGAGTGTAAGATCCTTATCTGCCGGGCTATACAGATTGTAAATTCTTATTTTCATGTCCTTTATCATTATATCAACACCTATAATTTCCGTTTGGTTGTCAGAGATCACAGATACTTCGCTGCAAGGTATTGTATTTCGTGTAAGTATTACAACTCCTCCTTTGTGTCCTTCGCGGTCAAAACGTGTGGCCTGATATCCCTCGACTGAAAATGTGCGATTGGCGTTGAGGTGTGTCTCTTGAATGCATGCCACATCTATTCTATCTTTATGAAGACGCTGTGTTAGGGAGGCTTTCTTGTTATAAACTCCTTCGGCATTCCATTGTAGTATGTTGAGAGTCCGGGGTGTTTGGTCAATAGCTCTTAACCTACTCCTCTGTGCCTTGACTCCACAGCACAGGGGAAGGTGACCACCAGTAGTCATGGGTGGACCCCCTCGAGGCAGGGGGCCCGGCACTATCACCGCCTGGTGGGACTTCACGGGATTAGCACCATAACGATTCATTTTCATCTGTGGCATCATGAAATGATAAAGTTACGTTGCACTTCTTTGTCAAGCCTGTGGCTCAGTACATCCGATTTCGACAAGCATTTTTCGGGATGCTTTCCCTAGCCTTTGACTGTCCCCAGTCTACCTACAAGGCAGCAGGTTTGTGCGTCACTTCGTCTGGTCCCTCTCCCTTGACCTGTCCGACATGGGTGACCCTACCAGTAGCTGTGCTACCGTCGGCATAGCTCTTGGGGTCATTGGAACGCTCAAGCCCCTCTACCTCGTCAAGGTGGACGCACGGCAGAGGGGACCAACTGTTCTAGGATGGAAGCTCCGATTGCCGGACAGTTTGAGCATTGCTTTGATGATCCGGTACCTTCTGCAGCTTGTCTTGTTCCAGGCGTATTTTCTCAGGAGTAAACTAGGTAGGCGGAGAGAGGGATCATGATGCACCGGCAACACGTGGAGACTATGTTCAGCCCAGGCTGTGTGTTATGGAGAGTTATAACTTCATTTTACAAACTATCGTCTGTCAAGACGGCAATGTGACAGTCAGTCAGTCATGCAATAAACACATAGTTTAAAACTGTTGCTTCAGACGACCCCAGGTTTTGTGCTATTGTTTTCGTGTGATCTTCTTGTGCATCAGTTTATATATTTGTTATGTTAACTGTTGCTTGGTCTAGCTGTCTGGGAGCTTGATGGCTGCTGGTGCTTTACACTTTCTCTTTGGCTTGACTGGATTTGTTGGGATCATCATAAGGTAATGATGTCTTGTTTATTTTCTCTATAACGTTAGCTCATTCTGTATGTAGTAGTAGTAGTAGTAGTAGTAGTAGTAGTAGTAGTAGTAGTAGTAGTAGTAGTAATAGTAGTAGTAGTAGTAGTAGTAGTAGTAGTAGTAGTAGTAGTAGTAGTAGTAGTAGTAGTAGTAGTAGTAGTAGTAGTAGTAGTAGTAGTGATCGTGGAGTGGCAGAAGTATAGGTAGTAGTAGTCAACAGCCGCCTCCCTGGCGAAGGTGTTAACGACTTTCTCCGTAATCCCGTATATCCACGTGAGGAACACAGCTGCGCAAGATTCAGCAGCGGATCGTTTCGCGTTGGTCACTTAGAGGGTATGTGGGCCGGTCACTCAGAAAGGAGTGACAAACTACTGAGTGTAATTTTGCCAAGAACATCAATAGCAGCTGAAAAATGCTGGTGTTGACTGCAACGTCCTGTAAGAGATGTGCAACTTTTAGAAAAAATCCAACAGCAGTATTACTTATAGTTGTAGTAGCAATGGTTATAGTAGTATATCGGTGGTGGTAGTAGTAGAGGTGGTTGTAACAGAAGTATAAGTAGTAAAAGTAGTAGTCGTGTTGGTAGTAGAAATAGTAGTAGTCAAATCAGTATTACTTATGGTTGTAGTAGTAGAGGTGGTTGTAACAGAAGTATCACAGTGTGAACATGGCCTGGCTGTGAATCGTTAGTGGCTGACATCAATATAGATGACAAACTCCGCGTTGTAGTGTATAAAAGGTTTATTTGAGTCATCAATTACATTTTCATGCCGCTGATGTAAATACAGACATCTTTGTTGTTCTTCTCATGGCCGAATCCCAAGTGACGCGTGAGCAACCCCTGGATACCTAAACCCATTCGTGCTCACGCGTTCACTAACTTTATTTCCCCATTAGTTAATGAATGCGCAGCATTCATTAACTCTCTAACTACTAACCTAAATCCCTTACTGTTATAGAAGTAATAGTAGTAAAAGTAGTAGTCGTGTTGGTAGTAGAAATAGTAGTAGTCAAATCAGTATTACTTATGGTTGTAGTTGTAGTAGTAGAAGTGGATGTAACAGAAAAAATAGTAGTAACAGTAGTAGTGTTAGTAATAGAAATCTTCTTCTTCTTCTTTGCGATCATCCGGAGTGTTTTTTCAGATGTGATTGGGGTGTGTCTGTTATGCGCCCTTGGGCCGAAACCCGTAGGCCAACACAACCGGCTTCAGCGTGCTTTTTTGACCAGGTAGCATTCCTGGGAGACTCACTGTTTGCGGTACCGTCCACAACCCAGCTGGCCAAGTTGGAACGGGTGAAGACAACGGTTGTCCCTCAAAGGAAGGCAGGGACAGTCCATGGCATTTTCCGCCATCCAGGGTGGCTTCCATAATTGCAGGGCCGGCACATAGCGCCCTGGTCCTGGGCTCACCGAGGGAATCGTCACGTCCTGCTCATGGCTGCTTTAATTCCTCACTTCAATATATTGGGCATTTCGTTTGCCCCGGGTCGTTCCCGCACAGACCAAACTGGTCTGCAGTCAATATCCACTCAGCGAGTTTTTCGGACATGTTAGTTAGTTAGTCACAGTTTCAACTTCACAGCAACGGGTCGTCCCCATTATGCTCCGTTCCTGTGCCAGTGAATATCACACAAAATGCTCCCCACTGCCCAATGTGAAAAGTGAAAATAATAGGAGCCTCGATAAACAACAGCCCGCACAGATACACTGTGCATAATGCCGCCGCCAGAATGTCAACACAATAGTCCCCCACAAAACACCCAGTTCATTTCTGATGGAATCGGCAGTCATTTCCCCATCTGGATGTTTCCTAGATGTTCACCCACACAGTCCACGAAATACAGTTTATCGTCGATGGTAGTGGCAGTCAACCAGAAGCCCAGCAGCCACGCATTTCTGCATAAGGCAAAAACCGGTCAACTCTGGGACATAGCCATCTGCCATCGCTCCGAACATGCAGTCACGTTCCAAAAAACCTCGGGCAGATTCAAAAGCATTTCATACGAAACTCACAGCTCACAGTGTCGCGCCACGCACTCACTCAGTAGCAGGGCGACGGAACCATCGGACATGTGCTTGTCGTTGTGTCCGTCAGAGCTGTTCCAGACACGTCGGACATTCGGAAACTACCTAGTCAGAGCTGTTCCGAACAAGAGCGGCATTCTGAGACTAGGTAGCTGTTCCTAGCACGAGGGAAGACTAATTAGAGCTTTGCCGGTCACGAAAGACATTTCACTCGGACGTAATTGCGTAGTGCCATTATTATTTTGCCGCCCGTAGGCTGACACTTCCGGCTTCAGCGGGCATTTTTTATGAGGTTAGCCTTCCTCGGGTTTCAAGACTCTTATTTCCACACAGCAAGCTTTTGCTTCGGGCTGCCACGTAATGGATTCGCAAGACAGGCGGTCCATTTTGTGTCAAAGAGACAATTTTCCACCTTTGGCTACACTCACTCCATGAGTACGGTTACAGACTTTCTACGGAACATGCGACCGAGGTGTTTTTCCACCTTTTGTACTCGCTCACGAGGTAGGCTACATGTGGTGCCGGCTCAGCACCTTACCTCCGTGCGTCTGTGGGCGAGTAACGGTCAGGCCCTCTCATCCAGAGATACCTCATAACCCCCAGCTAAGAGCCATCGAATGAGTATCTGCGCAAGCATGTAGCGTGCTCAGCACCTCACCTCAATTTTGATGTATGTTTGTGTCGGCCAGGCTCTCACTTCCGAGGGGTTATGGCTTAGAGACGTTCAGCCATATACCTCGGCTGGGAGCCTTAGAGGTTATGTCCGGACTGAGATTATTGGCATCGTTTGCCTGATTTTGACTGCTATCCTCAGTCTACCTGCAGAGCAGCAGGTTGTGTCTCTCTTAGTCTGGTCCCTATCCCAAGAGCTGTCCAATATGTAGTTAATATCCATCGGAATAGCGCTTGGGGGTCAGAGGGACACTCAAGCTCCCCCACCACGGCAAGGTGGAGACACATCGGGGGAGCGACTGATTTAATGAGCCATTCGCGGTTTCACCGTGAGACAGTATGAACTTAGACATGCATGGCTTAATCTTTGAGACAAGCATATGACTACTGGCAGGATCAACCAGATATCTATCGGACAGACGGACTATTCACGCACACGCAAGCCAAGAGTAGCATCGCTAAAGCGAGCCCTCCCGGTACAATGTGATACATGCAAAACCACTGGACGCCTACCGACGAGCTTTCAAGCTACGCCGGCAGGACTGACCGGAAAAAAAAGAAGCTATACCAGCTTACTGACTGCAGGCCCACTACTCATCGAGAGAGAGTGGGCGCTTATCGAGACTTTGTCGAACGGTCGTACAAATTTTGCTCTTTTGCCCGCTCAAACCACGACCCTGGCTGCACGATGCGGTTACATTCTTGAAACGCCTGCCTCGCTAACTTACGTTGGCTGGGAAGATCCCATTTTGGTGCACCTCACACAGCCATCCGAGACAACGAACGCTAGACGCGGAACTGATCTAGCGAACCAGACCAGCCCCACTTAATAGAAATAATAGTGGTGGTAATTAATAACTAATATTCTTAGTGATAGTGGCGGTTTTAGTAGTGGTTGTAGCATAACTAGTAGTATAGTAGTATTGGTAGAAGTAGTAGCAGTCGTATTAGCAGTAGTTGTAACAATAGTAGTACTAGTAGCAGCAACAAAGGTAGTCCCATGACATACCATTGCTGAGGGTATGAAGTATTATGATTTAACTTATTCTAGGCCCTCGCATGTCAGCATGGCTTAATGGATAAGAACGCGTGGTCTTAAACATCCGGCGTTCTGATGCCGAGGTAAAGGGTTCAACCCTTTGAACAGTTGGACTTAAATATTGACCTGTCGTCCTTGACTTGGGGACGTAAATTATAAGTACCTCTGAAGTCGGAGTGGGTTCGCCAGATGGCGAGGGACACTGTTAATAGGAACAGCTAATCCACATGCAAAATTCAGTCCACCACTACTTGAAATAGTGTGTGTGGACTACGCTTGAGTTCAAAGCGAGAGAGCACAAATAAAAAATAACATAAAAACTCGAGGCCCTGACACAATGAAGTGGTGTAGTTATTTTCCTCCCTTGTTGCATTTCGCTCGTAGACAATTATCAGAGAATTCAGAGATACTCATGTTATGCGGTATTGGTGTCCCCAAACTAATACTTATGGGATCTCTGAAGTCGGAGGTAATAGGGAAGGCTAACCCACACGCATGAATCAGTCCAGTGTACTAGAAGTAATCGCACGAGTATGGGCTACGTTTGAGTTCAAATCAAAGCGAGCGAACAAGAAACAAAAATTACTATTAGGAAAAATAAGTCTGTCGTTCAGGGTAATAAAACTGGACCACTATCCTGCTAAGCAAGAACATTAACCACTATGTCACCTGGTAGTAGTAATAGTATCCGTAAGCCCTGCTTATTGTACCAATAAAACTTACTGAGTTTATGATATTAGGCGAATATTGGTGCATATGTCTTTATCTTATTATAACTATGATTTATATTATATCAAGTTCAGTTTACATGTCAACTGTCTGATTAATCTTTTAAACTGTTTTAAATGTTGATACGATTTTTTCGGGATTAAATCAAACATGAAATTAAAGTTCATGGGTAGATCAAACATCAGCTGTGTTATAGCTTTAGCTCACTCTGCTCTATACACATTGTTACTAACTTTCCATCTCATGCAGTTGTTACTCTACATAATTAATACTTATGTCTAAGTGTTAAATAATAATAGTATGGTTTGAAACGGGCAAAGTCACAATTTGGATAGACTGGATTTATGTAACAGCTGTACGAGACAGAAGGATTATAAATAAAGTAGTAAGTAGCTCATTCACGCAGTACCAAATGAACGTATGTTTCGTTGCTGGTATACATGAGTTCAAGGTCGACTCTCGCTAAACATTACACACTCAAACACTTCAGGTTATTAACTCTTAATCCCAGAACATTTTACAGCACCTGGTCAAACGAGACAATATCATCATCATCATCATCATCATCATCATCATCATCATCCTTGCCGACTGACATGGGTGATGATACTTCTCCACATCTTGTAGTCTCAACAGCATTTATAAAGGCATGCACTGACACTGGTCTGTGCAACGACAAAAGGGTGTCAAGAATCCCCTCTCGCTGTCTTCCCCTGTGTTTCGGATACTGTAACTGTGCATTGTGTATGTCTTTATTACTAATATGTTGTTGTTACTGCTGTCAGGTACGTGGGCCCTGTGACTGTGGTGCCTACGGTGATTCTTGTGGGACTTCAGGTGAAAACAGTGGCAGTCAAATTCTCAGAGACCAACTGGACTGTTGCAGTAATGTAAGTGCTGTTATGTTTGTTTGAAACAACAGCCCAGTAACTATGTTGTGTGTTTAAGAGCGCTGAGTATATTTGAGTCAAGAATCGACATCACAACACTCGGGACATTCTCATATGTGCTCCCTCCTTATCTTCAACAACGAGCGAAGATTCCCAACACTAATGGTACCAGTTGCAATTGTGTGCTTTGATAGATTACAATCCATTTTCATATTTAGGTGTATGGTCTTTGATAGATGGCTGTCTCTTGTTATTTTTACAAACAAAATTTAATAGACATGCTAGATATTGTTATTTGCAATATGATTATACAAGTCAGGTCTTAGTCAGATATGACTGAGCTACCGTATGACAGTAGACGGTACTACCTGCTTTCTGTCAGCGCCGAATGTTGGGCGGCGCTTACCAAACCCGACACCCCACATTGTGCCAACGGCTTCGGGCGGAAGCGCGCAATTGGGAGGGTACTAGCCTTATCCTTTTGCGAGGAAATGCAACTCAAAGACAAAATAAGTCATGGCAGGGCAGACCAGGCCCTAAGCCTTGGTTGGCAGCTGGTCTAGGATCGAAGCTCCGACAGGCGGACAGTTAGAGCATTGCTTTGTTGATCCGGCAGCTTCTGCAGCTTGTCTTGTCCCAGATGTATAGGTGTTAACTATCCTCTGGAGTGAACTAGGCAGGCCGAGAGAGGGATCATGCTGCATGGGCAACACATAAATCTCTATATTTTAGCCCAGGCTTTGTGCTATGGAGAGGCAATAACTCCATCCCTGGTCTTAACCGGTCTCGGAATCAAAGCGAGAGGCAACTGTTACGGGTTATAAGTCCTTGTCAGTTGGCGTAGACATGGGGCGCCACGCGTTGCCTCTGACGGTGGGAGACACCTACAGGTGTCACTGATCAGCTACCGCCCGCCTCAAGCTGGGCAGCCCCCGGCCAATTGGGTGCTGATCCGCCACAGCCTGCCTGCTTCAATGGGTGCTTGGGGCTAGGACAAAATCTGAATCGCAGGCTGTAAAACCAATGCACTAGGTACTAATAAAAAGAATAATAGAAACCTCAAGCTACGGCTTGCAACCTGGAACGTGAGAACCATGTATCCAGAATTTTCCACTGACTTGACAAATATTGACGATGTGAGAAAAACGGCTGTGATTGATGCTGAACTCAATCGTCTTAACATTGATATTGCTGGCCTGCAGGAGACTCGCCTCGCTGAGGAAGGGTCACTCAGGGAAAACAATTACACCTTTATTTGGAAGGGAAGAGGGCAGGCAGAAAAAAGGCCACATGGTGTGGGCTTTGCAGTGAAGAATTCGCAACTGGGAATGATTGATATCCCAGCTGGGGGTAATGAAAGATTATTATCACTGCGCTTGGCAACCTCTTGTGGATTTGCCACTATTCTCACTGCACATGCACCGACACTCGTTTCCTCTGATGATGTGAAGGATATGTTCTATGAGCAGCTAGACTCTGCGATCAAGGCAGTTCCAAAATCCGACTACATTTATATGCTCAGTGATTTCAATGCTCGTGTGGGCAAGGACTCGAGTTCATGGCCAGTGTGCCTTGGAAAATACAACATCGGTCGCATGAATGATAATGGGCAAAGGCTGCTGGAGCATTGCACTAGAAATGACCTATGTATTACAAACTCCTTTTTTAAAACAAAAGAGATGCATAAGGTCACATGGAAACATCCAAGATCCGGCCATTGGCATCAGCTGGACTTCATTATCACACGGAGACAACATCTGAACCATACATCATTAACTCGAAGTTACCACAGTGCTGACTGTGATACAGATCATTCTTTGGTTGTTGCAAAGGTTAGACTGAGACCAAAGAGAATCTACACAGCTAAACACAAGTCTAGCCCCAGGATTAATATTATTAACACTCACGATCCTGGAAAGTGTTTCGAATTTCAACAGCAACTTGAAGACGCTTTCAATGATACATCAGAAAATTGTATAGTAAATGATAAATGGAGTAAACTTAAGGAAACTATTTATAAAACAGCGGTAGGGGTTTACGGCACTGTGGATCATAAGAAGCAGGACTGGTTTGCGGCAAACAGCCAGATACTGCAGCCCTTGATTGATAAAAAGAAGATAGCTCTCTTAAGAAACAAGGAAAGACCAACGCGTAACACTCTGAGTGAGCTGAAGCAAGCGAGGAAGGATGTACAAAAGGCTGCCAGGCAGTGTGCGAATGACTATTGGATCAAGTTATGTGAGTCCATTCAAATTGCAAGTGATAAGGGAAACATCAGAAGCATGTATGAAGGGATAAAGAAAGCCTGTTGTCCAATTATCAAAAGAAGTGCACCTCTGAAAACCTGGACTGGAGAAATCATCACTGATAAGAAACAGCAGATGGATAGATGGGTCGAGCACTATTTAGAGCTTTACTCAAGTGAGACCAAGCTAGCGGATGATGCCCTCAATGCCATAGAGGCCCTGCCAACTCTTGACCACCTGGACACACTTCAGACTATAACAGAAGTTATGTGTGCTATAAATGAGCTTGCATCTGGCAAGGCTCCAGGTAAGGATGGGATTCCAATAGAGGTAATCAGGAGTGGGCAAGACACACTCGCTCTACAGATCCACCAGCTAATAGAGCTATGCTGGCGAGAAGGACAAGTCCCACAGGATTTCAAAGATTCAAACATCATAACGCTGTACAAGAACAAGGGAGATCGGAGCGACTGTAACAACTATAGGGGTATCTCACTTCTGTGTATTGTTGGGAAAGTATTTGCCAGAATTTTCCTGCGCAGACTCCAGAGATCAAGTCTACCCCGAATCACAGTGCGGCTTCCGTCAGAACCGGTCTACCATTGATATGATATTCTCATTGCGACAGATGCAAGAAAAATGCCGGGAACAAAATCAGCCACTGTTTATTGCTTTCATCGACCTCACAAAGGCATTCGATTTGGTCAGTCGTGAGGGTCTGTTCAAAGCACTAAAGAAGATTGGCTGCCCACCAACTCTTCTGTCCATTGTGGAATCGTTCCACACAGGCATGAAGGGTATAATCAAGTTTGATGGCTCAACTTCAGAAGAGTTTGAAATCAAGGGTGGAGTAAGCAAGGTTGTGTACTATCCCCCACCCTCTTTGTGATATACTTTTCACTTCTACTGAAATATGCCTTTCGTGATCAAGATGACGGTATATACATTCACTCACGCTCAGATGGTGGCCTCTATAATGCTCAGAGATTGAAGGCCATGACCAAAATTAGCAGGGTACTAATCAGAGAGTTGCTTTTTGCGGATGATTCTGCGATTACGACCCACTCTGGGGAAGAATTACATCTACTATCTGCATTCTCCAATGCTTGTTCTGAATTTGGTTTAACAATTAACAAAACGAAGACACAGATTATGTCACAAGGTGCACATGGTGTACCATCAATCTTTATTGACGACACCGAACTGGAGATAGTAAACCATTTTACATATCTAGGATCAGAGGTAAATAGCAAATTATCCCTCGATCAGGAAATCAACATCAGGATTGGTAAGGCAGCAACAACAATGAACATGTTAGCAAAAAGAGTCTGGGAGAACAGGAAGCTTACTGCCAAAACAAAAGTCCTCGTCTACCAAGCCTGTGTCCTTAGTACTCTTCTTTATGGCAGTGAAACCTGGACAACTTACTCACGCCAAGAGAAACGTTTAAACAGCTTTCATATGCGGTGTCTGCGAAGAATACTTGGTATTAAGTGGCAAGACAAAATCACAAATACTGAAGTATTGGAAAGATCAGGTTGTGTGACGGTGTATTCCATGCTCAGTCTTCGTAGACTTAGATGGATAGGACACGTTAGGAGGATGGATGATGGTAGAATGCCAAAGGAAATCTTTTTTGGTGAATTACAGACGGGTAGGAGATCTCAGGGTCGGCCTCTACTACGATACAAAGATGTGTGTAAGCGGGACATGATTGATACAGGCATTGATAATGCACATTGGGAGCACGTCGCCGCTGAACGTGTTGCATGGGGGTCAACTATCAGAAATGGAATAAAGACAAAGGAGAAAATGATTGCAGATAAAGCACACACAGAGCGTGAGAGACGTAAGATGGTGCAAAATGATGGAAATGACCATGTTTTCACATGCACCTACTGTGGGCAAACATTTGCAGCAAGAATTGGCCTTACCAGCCACACTCGCCACCGCCATGGATCGTAGTTATTAAGCCTTTTTGAAGCACAATGTACCAAACTATCGTCTGTCAAGACGGAAAGGTGCCAATGAATATGATTATATGTCCCTCTGGAATTTCCTCTGAGTACTGAGTGTCGGCTAGATCCCCTGGTCACTCCCTGTCACACCATTCTCTTAAGCAGTGTTGATGTATCTGTTCTTCCACACTATACCATCCATCCATCATGTGTCATGCCGATAAGCGTGGGCGGTCATGTTCTGCCGTCTCACTCGATCACCAGAGTCGTGGATCAGCTCCGTGTTCCTGTCTCGACCATGCCACGTGGTCAAGCCATCCAGGTATTTACTTCTCTGTCTTCCCCTTGGTCTCTTCCCTTCCATCTTGCCAGTTGTCACCAAGTTCTCCGAGTCATTTCTTCTCATAACATGCCCACAAAATTGTGACTGTCTACGTCTAATGACTCTAATCAATTTACGATCTTCATTTGTTTGTTGAAGGCCCTGACCACATCTGCGTGTGTTTAGGAGAGAGAATAAGCAATATTTAGACAGATGGACACAAAGTAAATAAAAGTACATGGAGTAAAGCAGTCTACAAGAAGCCATGCATCAGAAGTGATAGAGAATGACTGTGATGAAGGCATTCAACAGAATGTGATAGAGAATATCTGTATTGAAATTGTTTACCAGAATTTTCACTGAATATTCAACATAGCGTCAATGGCGTCTATTTGATCATAGCGAATCACAGCTGTGGAGACGGTGACGGTGGAAAAGAGGTTGACTTTCTCTCAGTCGAAAAGAAGGTGCCGTGATATTTGTGGTAGGTCAAGATGTACAATGTTCGCTTCCTCGAGGGCAGAATGGCTTGTGGGTAGGCACACATGGGGGGCTTATTGTTGGGTAAGTGCGAAAAACAGTTAAAGCGGATTGAAGCAGGGTGTGCTAACTCGCAACAGTAGAAAGACACCTGGTCTGGGTGGCCTCCGGAGTGTGCAGTGAAGTAAAGAAGCCGACGCATTTGGCAAAGGGGGTACCCTTCTAACGATCGGAAGCCTCGGTCGTTTTGCTCCCTGGCAGAGTTCATAGCACTCACTCACTATAAGGAGTAAATGCAGGAGATAGTACACGACAGGATGGCTGGTCGTGATTTGGGTGCGGGTCTATGCTTAAATGGGGGATAAAGGGCAGAGGAGAGAGGTGATGATATTTATGGGTCAGTCACAGATCTGTACTGGCGGGGACAAATAACAACCCGCCACTAATGGGGACTGAACCCAAACTGCAAATACAGACATCACTGTGTCATTACGACGTCATACCCAATAGACAAAGTAACAATTACAGTAGAGAGGTGGATGGTGGCCTAGCTGTCAGCAGAGAATACTTACCTGTCGTGTTATCTTCCTTGTCATCTATGACAGTCTAGGTAAAGATAATGGTAAAGATAAAAACTTGGAACATTAGGGATATGGTGTCGTATATACCTCATCACAGCGTTATGAAGCATTGGTGTAGTCGTAACATAACAGTATCTGGGCGCTTCACATAACAGTATCTGGGCGCTTTACATAACAGTATCTGGGCGCTTTACATAATAGTATCTGGGCGCTTTACAAACTATTACAGTGACATAAATACAAGCATGTTTTTGTTTTCGTTTTCTCTCTTTAAACTCGAGCGTATTCCACTTACGTGCTATAAGTAGTGTATGCAGGGACTGATTCATGCATGAGGGTAATCTTTCCCTATTATCAATGTCTCTCATCAATCGGCGAACCCTCTTCGAATTCTGAAGTATATTTACGAGGGTAAGTTAATAAGTAAGTCACAAATGGCTGTAGAAAAAATAACTAAAGATGATAATAACTTGAAACCAGTTTATTTTTATAGATACACTGTCCCTTTATTTCTAAAAATAATTTCCACCAACATTGGTGCACTTATTCCATCGTTTTATCAGTCCTTCCAAACCGGCTGCATAGAACTGCGTGCTCTGTTTTCTCAACCACGTTTTCACTTCACATTCAACTTTTTAAGTCTAAGCGTACCATGATTACGTATTACATTATAGAAAGAGAGAGGGAGGGGTGAGTGAGAGGGAGAGAGATCCTGAACAAAACATTGGCACGACAACACCCTGCTCAGTGTTGATGTCTGAGGTATCTGTGACGCTCATGTTACTAGGCTATGTGGCCCCCAGGGCTGAACATAAAGGTAAATGTAAACCCAAGGCAGATACTGCCACT
Organism: Cepaea hortensis; assembly: GCA_963921405.1. Lineage (NCBI taxonomy): Eukaryota > Metazoa > Mollusca > Gastropoda > Stylommatophora > Helicidae > Cepaea > Cepaea hortensis. The sequence continues at coordinate 103,357,068 of OY992877.1, forward strand.
AGAATGTGCATATTCAATATCACGGCACTATGAAGTTGCGTGGGCATTAAAGCTTCCCTTAACCTTTTCTTCACAGGCAATTCTCATAATTACCCGGTCCTCATTTCATAGGAAGCCGCGGTAGCGTAATGGCTAGACACTTATCTGCTTTTCCAGTGGTCAGGGGTTCCATTTATTGGAGATGGTTTCGAATTTTGAAAATTGGCCTGAGCTCCCACCCAGAATAGACCACCAAGCTTCTATGGCCCCAAGGTTGTACATGGCCGAACACACAAATGTCCTCTAAGCTGAAGACAAAACTGGATCATTGTGTTGGAAAGATTGAACGTTAAAGACAAAGAATCGCCTTCATTCTCCCGGGTTGTGCTCTCTCTCTCTCTCTCTCTCTCTCTCTCTCTCTCTCTCTCTCTCTCTCTCTCTCTCTCTCTCTCTCTCTCACGAGTATCACGAAATCACAAACTCAGTCGCTCCAGCAATGACCCCCATGGAAAAATTGCACTCATGGTTTCAACGACTGTTGAAAAGACAGTGCACAACTGATTACACAATCACGGCACTAAGAAGTTGCGTGGCCATTTAAGCTCCTCCTAACCTTTCTTCCCAGGCAATTCTCTCTGTCTCTCTCTCTCTCTCTCTGTCTCTCTCTGTCTCTCTCTGTCTCTCTCTCTCTCTCTTTAACTCTGCAGAACGACAAACCGAGAGTATCAAGAAATCACAAACTCAATCACTCCAGCAATGATCCACATGGAAAAATTGTACTCGCATTGGAAAGACAGTGCACACCTGAATATACACCCAGTTAAGAAATCACGAATGTTGCACAGTTTTACTTTTCCTACATGCAGAACTGCAGGTAGCAGCTTGTTGTTTTCCGTGTTCTTGGCTAACCGTAAGACACCCATTCCGCTGTGGACCAGAAAGCAGGGCTTCCACATTTTATGGTACCCACTGCACCAGGTTTTCTCAGTGAGTATGAACACAATCTGAACTCTTTCCGTGTGTTTTGCTATATTGCCTGTACATTGAATCTTTTATCCTGGCTCAGCGGTCTTACCCGGTTGTTTTAGCTTCTGTTAAATGAGATTTCACTGCAATAAAGTTTATAATTTTTACACTTTATTGTTTAACTTTGATGCTTTTCTGTCAGCAAGATTATATTCTTGTTTATCTAGAACCAACTTTAAATAAAATAGCACACTATAAAATATAGTTGAAGGATAAAAATAAATAACACACATTCGGGTGTTTCTCATTGATTAAAATTTTCACTAGAATCAAATAATTTACATTCTACTGAACTACTCTGTGTATATATATATATATATATATATATATATATATATATATATATATATATATATATATATATATATATATATATATATATATATATATATATAAGCTAAGCCTGTTGCGAAATTCATAACAGAATATAAAATACTTATATTGTAATTTACAATTTATCAACCTTTTCTGGTACTTTTGAATGTGTATAACTCAAATATAAATACAATGCAAGCAAATATATGAATACTGTTATAAGAATAATCAACGACAATCAATATTAGATCCAGCGATGGCGTTAGTTCCAAGCAGAGAAGCATTCTATTCTGACATCTTGTGAATGGGATGTGTGGAACCATACAGGTTGATAACCACTGATCTATATAAACACGATATTGTCCATATTTTCTGTGTTATGTAGTTGTCTCTCAATCTACTTTATTGTGGAGTCAAACACTGTTCATAAACACAGTTCCTCATATCAGCTGTGATATTTCATCCATTATCCACTCCAAGAGACGTACTAGATCCTTTACTTATTATTACTGTCCGTTGTTACCGTTGCTACAGCATCTAAATAAAAACAAATAACTCTTTGTTATAAATGTCAATCTGGGCTCTAACCAGTGATAATGGATGCAATATCACAGTTGAAATGGGGTTATGGGGCGCACACCCCCCCCCCTCCCAACAATGTAACATGGCATAGAGTTCAGTTATATAGGACTAGCGGAGCCCTGAAAGGACAGCGGGCCTGCCTTGAGAGGTACAAGAGTGGAAGGGTTTTTGTTGCAGAGGCAAACGGACACTATTTAAAGGAGAGTGCCAGTCCATTACCCCATATGAACAACAATCACCTTCAGATTAATAAGACTGTGATAAAACCATGGGCAGCTGCTTTGGTGGCTGACTAGTCACAGGACAATCATTATGGGCCTGTGATGGACCATACTATAACTTCTCCTTGAGGTTGAAATGGGTAGGGGCAATGGTGAAATCGAACGAATATGTTGCGTGGGAATGGATGTTGAGATTGTGATGGCAGTCTTCCGATTTTGGAGGGCAAAAGAGCCGGACATGTGTTTCTAACGGATTCACAGGTTGTGCTTCGGGAAGTTGAAACTCCTCGGGAAGTGGAAACTAACATGTTCAGGGTGGAGTGGCAAGCATTGCTAGACAGGGCAGAGATTACGAGCATATCATAGCTATTCTGCGTAGGGTATGCAGATGTGCAGGGCAATGAACAAGCCGATAGACTAGCTGCTGCTGTCTCCCTTTATGATAAATGTCATGATGTGAATGCGTCGAGAAAAGGCAGGACTTTTTATCAAATTGCTGTTAGAATCATCAGTGGCTTTTGAAGAGGGGAACGCACCAACGTCCCTAGTGCAGTGATGCAGATTCTTAAATTGAGTATTTGATCACGACCGATACCTTTTTATATCTCAAATTTGTTAGGCCAACCGTTGTGTAATTTATAGACGTCGCGTCATTAAAGTAATGTTCCAAACACTTCAGAGCCAACGTTGCAAAAATATTGCATGTCGGTATGGCACATTCATGCAAGTCTTCGAGTATGTAATTGTGTGTTTCTCTGTTATTGCTATTTATGCTAATCAAAAACTCCCTTTATGCAACACCAACAACTATCACCACTGGCCTTACATCAAAGATCATCAACAACGAGACCAAGAGGACGTCCAAGAAGAAAATGGATTGACGACATCAAAGACATTGTAAAATCACACGGAATGACACTATCCAGTGCCGCCCACCAGGCGCAAATTATTCCTCCCCACGACGCTTGACGGTATAAGTGGAAGATGGTGGTGATGAAAATCTCCCTTTAATTCAACAAAGTGATATCTGCTTTTATAATTGACTTAGGTAACATTGGATTTCATCTTGCCTGCTCTAACAAACATATTTCTATTGCATAATGTTTGAAATGTTACATAATTTTATCAAAACAGCGAAACTGTTATTCAATAATGCCATTTGAATGTTAACAGATTTTATTGGGAATTCTGATCGGCTGGACTGTCAGTGCTGTGATGACAGAGTATGGAGCCTTGTCAGATGACCCTCGGAGCAAGAACTTTATGGCCAGGACAGATGCACGATCGCACGTTATTAAAGAAAGTAACTGGCTAATTCTGCCATATCCAGGTTGTTAACTGTTGTGCTGTACACAAGCCTACATGCTAAGAAAATATGAGAAATTCACACGAAAGGTACCGGTTATACCATTGCGGGTGTCAGGTCTTAGTCAGATATGACTGAGCTATCGTATGACAGTAGACGGTACTACTTGCTTTATGTTAGCGCCGAATGTTGGGCGGCGCTCACAAAACCAGACACCCCACATTGTGCCCAAGGCTCGGGCGAAGGTGTGCCGGGACCGTACAAGTCTTACCCTAGTGCGGGGAAATGCAACATAAAGACTAAATTTCATGGCAGGCAAGATCAGACCCTAAGCCTTGGACGGTAATTGGTCTAGGATGGAAGCTCCAATAGGCGGACAGTTAGAGCATTGCTTTGCTGATCCGGCAGCTTGTCTTGTTCCAGACGTATTGATGTTACCTTTCCTCTGGAGTAAAATAGGCAGGCCGAGAGAGGGATCATGTTGCATGGGCAACACACGGTCTCTAAACTCAGCCTAGGCTTTGTGTTATGGAGAGGTAGAACTCCATTTTACAAACTATCAAGGTGGCAGTTAATACCATGGCAGTTACTACTGCCCCAGTATGACGTGGTGAAAAAATCGCATATACTGGACAATTGCAAGGATGCGCTGTGACAGTTTTCTTCCTCATCGCCTCTTGTCCCATCTAGAAATCTCTAATTATAGAGGTTGTATTGACACTGAAGTCACGGAATAATGACTTTGGTCACAGGCATGGGTGAGGGAAGAAAGAGGACGTTGTGGCTATTGTACGGTCTATATAGAGATGTCTTTCGCCCCTAGCGCCAGCACACTCTATTCTAGTTTAACGGAACCCGTGCGTGACTTTTGACATGTTCTCGTAGTTAAAAAGTTAGTTGCATGATCTTTACAGACCGCTGTAATCTACCCCAACACTTTATGATAGTTTATACAAGGGGAAGTCAATAAGTAAGTCACAAATGGCTGTAGAAAAATAACTAAATATGATAACTTAAAACCCGTTTATTTTTATAATACATTGTGCCTTTATTTCTCAACATAATTTCCACCAACATTGATGCACTTATCCCATCGTTTTATCAGTCCTCCCAAACCGGCTACATAGACCTGCTTTTCTAAACCACGTTTTCACGTCACATTCAACTTAAGCCACAGCGTCGTATTCCATAGATTGCATGAGAAGAAACATCGAAGTGGAAAAGCCTCTTGCGCTCACAGGTAAATGATGTCCACCTGAAAGCATGTCCTGCTGGATGACAAATCGGTTCCAATGTACATCAAGTTGGATGAAGAATGACTTGTGCGATGACTTGGATTAAAGTGAGGAAGAATTGCGCAATTCGTCAACCTCACTCTCTCGCCTGAGTCCATCTGAGTCCAGTGGCAAGACAAGTCAGGACGACTGGAGACGAATACAGGTGCAGTGGATGACCAGGGTGCTCTACGTGCCTTGCCGTGCTCATTACGTTCCACAACGCTTTGCAGGTAAACGCCGTCTTGCCCGTTGAATCAGGAATGATTTCTTCCGCGCAGTCTGCCGGATCCTGTCTTCACATGCTGGGTAGGCATACCCTAGTTTACCTCTTGGTTTGACACCAAATCGGATACCCATGCCTGGTTTAGCCAGACTCTCACAGCTGTTGCCCGGGGGGTGGCCGCTGTCGCATGCTGACAGCTACTAGGTGCCACAGGCACGAGCTGGGTGTCAGGCTTGGACCAGTGGGGGTGGGTCCTGAAAAGGACATGAGAGTCATCCTTACCAAAGGTGCTACCAATGCCTGACACCCCGTACCCCCCACGTCAAGTACTATTCATACACAAAAACACACCTGCTCACATGTTCATCACAAGACTCCGAAATTGGTGCTATGTGAGACCGTACACTTATTGGCAGTCTGTGTGGAATGTACACTTATTGGCAGTCTGTGTGGAATGTACACTTATTGGCAGTCTGTGTGGAATGTACACTTGTTGGCAGTCTGTGTAGACTAAACTTATTGGCAACTGCCTGTGTAGACCGTACACTTATTGGCAGCTGCCTGGTTAGACCGTACACTTATTGGCAGCTGTCTGGTTAGACCGTACACTTATTGGCAGCTGTCTGGTTAGACCGTACACTTATTGGCAGCTGTTTGGTTAGACTGTACACTTATTGGCAGCTGCCTGGTTAGACCGTACACTTATTGGCAGCTGCCTGGGTAGACTGTACACTTATTGGCAGCTGCCTGGGTAGGCCGTACACTTATTAGCAGCTGCCTGGGTAGAATGTACACTTATTGGCAGCTGCCTGGGTAGGCCGTACACTTATTGGTAGCTGCCTGGGTAGAATGTACACTTATTGGCAGCTGCCTGGGTAGGCCGTACACTTATTGGCAGCCTGTACACTTATTGGTAGCTTCCTGGGTAGAATGTACACTTATTGGCAGCTGCCTCGGTAGAATGTACACTTATTGGCAGCTGCCTCTGTAGAATGTACACTTATTGGCAGCTGCCTGGTTAGAGCGTACACTTATTGGAAGCTGCCTCGGTAGAATGTACACTTATTGGCAGCTGCCTCGGTAGAATGTACACTTATTGGCAGCTGCCTGGGTAGACCGTACACTTATTGGCAGCCTGTACACTTATTGGCAGCTGCCTGGGTAGACCGTACACTTATTGGCAGCCTGTACACTTATTGGTAGCTGCTTGGGTAGAATGTACACTTATTGGCAGCTGCCTGGGTAGACCGTACACTTATTGGCAGCTGTCTGGGTTGACCGTACACTTAATGGCAGCCTGTGCAGACTGTACACTTATTGCCAACTGCCTGTGTAAACGACTTTCACACATCAGGTGCACGCTTGGCTACCAGGATGTATTCAAGTTCACATCCAGGTGGATTTTTAAAACTGACCGTGTCTTCCAGGTCGATCCAGCCTGAAAAGGGTCCCAGAAAACGTTTTGGGAAGCAAAATCGGCGGGCAAATGATATTTACCACATCACCTATCGATTGGTCTATAAAAACATGGTACCAGCACCATATATCCATACACCTTAATGCATGTAACAGGGGTCCTTTATTGTTTCTGCCATCATATGCTAAATATGTCACAAGACATAAAAAGGGCCATCACTTTACATTTGCCGGCTCAGTGGGCAAGGATTTACGGACGCGGTTCGTGACCCCGCTTACCCGCGTTAGAAATAAGCTGTGTACGATTTTGGCGCGTTGGTAAAAATTGGTATGGTTGCCGGTCGTTCAGAAAGCAATGGTAAACTACTGAACGTAAACTTGCCAAAAAATTACACCAGCAAAAAATTCTGGTGTTGACTGCAGCGTCCTGTAAAGGATAAGCAACTTTAACTTTATTTACTTTGTAATACAAATCCTCATGGAATATTTGACGAATTAAGCGTCTGTTCTTTGTAAATAATTTCATAAAATTACATTCCACCATTCAACGTATCATATGACAAGCAGTCATAACAAAGTGAATGACTGTTCCTCTGGAACTGTCCACAGGTATGTTCGGAATGGCCACATTCAGCATTGGAGGTTTTATCAGCTTCTTTGTGGCAACAATTCTGTCAGTGCTGGATTCCATTGGAGACTACAATGCCTGCGCTCGCACTGCCCGTGTCCCACCTCCACCAACGTTTGCCTTCAACAGAGGGATTGCCATTGAAGGTCTTGTGAGTTTCTTTGGAGGAACGCTGGGTTGTTGTCATGCAACCTCATCTTATGGTGGCAACATTGGAGCTATGGGGATCACAAGGGTAAATATCATGCCCGTATTACTGTAGATACTTTCATACTGAATCGGTGCATGTCTTTGGTCTTTTCCCCAGTATTGTGTCCAATTCTTAATTCACTGAAAAAATGTTTGTTCATTCATTCACGAATATTATTTTATATCAAAACAATGCAGGCATATAATTATGTCTATAAGTTATTACACCGTAAGTCCCAAACACAGATAGTCTACCCAAAATAATACACATCACTTGTTTCATATCCCAATTTATATTTGAAACAATTTATGGCAAACTATTACTTCTTATACTTGCAGGTGATGAGCCGTAGTGTTTTTCAGTTGGCTGGTATAATTTACATTATATTTGCAATCTTTGGCAAGTTTGGGGCTGTGTTTGTGTCCATTCCATACCCTGTACTTGGTGGTACTAACATTGTTATCATGGGCATTTTCATTGGAGTTATCCTCTCCTACCTACAGGCAAGTGTATAAGATAGCTGTCAGTGTATTTTGTGTGTTAGTAGTGTCAAGTACATTTACATACCAGAATGATGCACATTGTTCAAAACTCAACTAAACATGTAGGGTGACACGGTCAGTATCCAGCCTCGGTATTTTCCAATACCGAGTATGTGTGGACACCAGAGCTGTACTGGTGGGACAAAATTCAGCTCTGCAATATTGGGGGTGGATCACAGGACCACTGTGCAATAGGCAAGTACACAAACCACAACTTTTTAGGTGTTCTTAGTTTTGTAACCTGGTAGAGTCCACTTGTGGCAGCAGCTGGGGAATGCTATTTTCTGAACTATACTTCAGGGTGTTACCCATGTGAACTGGATGTCATGCTAGCGATGTCCCTGGCAAAGTAATGGGCGAAGGGGGATAGTTACCCTCATGGGAAGCAGAGGTGTTTCCAAGGCATTAGGGCCAGGTTCTACACTGGCCAAGACTTACTGACACACCTGGGCAACAGGTCCCTTCGGGGGCCTGGCTTACGTAAGTAAGATCGCTGATATTCCTCCGAAGTCGGAGAGTATCTGTCTGGGCGGCGAGGAACCACCAGTCTGCACATCAATAAGCCAGACATGGGACAACAGATACTCACGCGGACCTCCGTCCGGTATAACATCACACCGATGTTGGGCAACAGGATATCTTCATCCGACATACAAGACTTCACAGCCAGCGAAAACAAGCAAGCAAGTTACCCTCATGACATGACAACAGTGAAGACCTTTCATGATTTTAATCATTAGTGAATTGTTGCAAAGATTATACTTTATGTAAAGCATTTGTTCCGGTATTCTCCCCTTTCAGACTGTTGACCTGAACTCAACCAGAAATCTGGCTATAATGGGGATTGCTATACTTCTGGGTGTTATGATGCCTCTTTGGGTCAGTAAAAACCCAGATGCACTTCAAACAGGTATGTTCTGGTGGTTATAAGCATAATTACGTTCAAACAATCAGCGAACCGTTGCCCTACTAGACTGAACTTACACTGTGTTATATTTAGCTACACTATTTTAGGAAGGCTGAACTCCATAAGTAATTTATAGCTTTTCTCACAAGACTTGACAAAATGAGCACAAAACTTGACAAAATGAGCAACTACAGTGAGAATGCTGAAACAGAATTTCTTAACTGAAATTTTGCAATTGAAAATCAGAATTGCAACCATAAAATTTGTAAAGGAAATTGCATTTTTTTTTAAAAACTGCTATGTGAGGCAATACTAAAAAAAAAAAAAGCAGAATTCGATTCACTTGACTCAAAAACACCAGTTGACGAAACACAAATATACAAACAAATAAAGTATGCAGATGATGGCCAAAAATACCAACTGTGATATGCCAACGTTTGATATTGTCAAATAACTATACTACTGTAAATCAGTCCTTATGCTATTACCTAACAAAGCCTCATACAATAGAATGTGAACAAATGCATACCATATGCTAATCATATATGTGAAAAATGGTGCTAATGGTAATTCACTGAGGAGAAAGTAACCATAACTAAATAATAAATGAAAATCAGCTACAATTCCAAAGAGAAAATGGAACCAGAGATGTGTTGGTACATTTAAACTATAAGAGAATAGAATAATTGCACATGGTCAGATTATTCCCATGCTTTGTGGATTATGAAAAAGCTTCAAACCAGATGTCATGGAACAATGTTTTAAATCCCAGAATATATAAAGATAGCGATATAGATTTTAAAAACAAAAAACAAAAAGAGCGAGCCTCAGGCTCATCTGAAATTGTATATTAAGCAAAAAGCAGTAACATCAATTAAAGAAAGAAATGCAAACTCAACACCAATGAGAAAAGGAGTGCACCAGTGATGTTTACTATCCCCAAGACATTTTAGTAACCAAGGAATAACATTTTATCAGCAACTGGTAGTCACAAGATTTTTTTCATATAAATGTATGTTATTTCAGGTTACCCCACGATGGATTCTTCACTCAAGATGCTACTATCCAACACATCATTTGTGGGTGGCGCATTTTCCTTTCTGATGGACAACGCAGCTCCAGGTAAAGAATATGACAAATAACATTAGTAAGGTCTTAGAGATAATTAACATTTGAAGTTGGTTTGATTGGTAGACTCTTCGCTGGCTGTTGAACGAGGGGACGGAGCACATATGGGAATGTCCTGAGTGAGTGATGTCCTATTTATCTTAAATAATTGTTAGTCCTCTGCAAATCGGTCAACCAAGTGCCGGCTTTGCAATCAATCAATCAATCATGTGCCATGCCGGAAAGCGTGGGCGGTCATGACTCGCCATTTCACTCGATCACCAGTGTCGTGGATCAGCTCAGTGCTCCTGTCTCGTCCATGCCATGTGGCCAAGCCATCCAGGTATTTTCCTCTCGGTCTCTTCCCTTCGATCTTGCCAGTTGTCACCAAGTTCCCCAATCCATTTCTTCTCATAACATCAGTACAGGATTTACGTATAAGCTACACACGATATAGCTTGGGGCCCCCAAGAAAGTGGGAGCCCCAACAAATATTGTCCGAGTAAGCAATTTGTCACTGACATAGAATATCTGGACTTATAAAGGGCCCCATATTTCAAATAGCTTAGGGCCTTATCAAGTCTAAATCCGGCCCTGCATAACATGTCCAAAAAATGGTGACTGTCTACGTCTAATTTCTCTAATCAGTTTACGATGTTCATTTGCCTCCTGTAGTACTTCGTCATTGGTTTTTCTGTCTGTCCATGGTATTCTTTGCATTTTCCTCAGAAACCACATTTCTGCAGCCATCAGATGTTTTTCAGCTTGACTGCTCATTGTCCAAGTTTCACATCCATACAAAAGAACAGGCTCTATGCATCCCCTCAACACTCTTTTTCTCGTTTCAATTGACATCTTGAGGTGTTTCCAAGGCACCAGGGCCGGGTTATATACTGGCCAAGACCTATTGACGCGTCCTGGTCGAGCGTCCTGGGCAACAGGTCTCTTCGGGGTCCTGGCTAAAGTCAGTAGGATCGCCGATTCCTCTGAAGTCGGAGAGTGTCTGCCTGTACGGCGAGGAACCACCAGTCTGCACACCAATAAGCCAGACATGGGACAACGGATACTCACGCAAAACTCAGGTCCTGTATGACATCACACTGATGTTGGACAATAGGATGCCTTCATCCGACATACAGGACTTCGCGTTGGAGCTCAAGCCAACGAACACAAGCAAGCAAGCAAGCATCTTTTTATTGGTCAGAATGTTTTTCATCTTGCTAAAGGCTACTTTCGCTATGGCGATTCTTGTTCTAATCTCTTCAAGGCATCTCCCATCAGATGTTATGACTGTTCCAAGATAATTGTACAGACTCACTTGTTGAAGAATATTTCCATTTACTTGTATATTACATTGTGGCACTTCTTTCTTCCTAGTGACGACCATAACCTGAGTCTTTTTACAATTTAATTCTAACTCCAGTTGCTCACTGTGTACAACAACCGCATCTACTAATTGTAGATCATCTATTAATTGATAAAAACGGATCAACGTCTGTCTCATGCTCAAGTGAAACACACCGAGTCTGCAGGTTATTTATCTGCCCCTGAACATCACAACCTACCTCTTGTCTGCGTGCCTAATACTTTTATAAATAATTTATTTTAAAATTGGGTGTGTGTGTGTGGGGGGGGGGGGGGGGTTGATCTGTGGAACAAATCTCTGGTGCCCTATGTGTAACTTATAATTTTCTGGATAATTCTTTTAGTCATGGAGTGCAGTTTATCCAGATGGAAACCATGTTGCTTTACTGTTAGACCAGAGACAATCAGAGGTTAATGAAAGCAGACATGAATAAAACAAATTTTGAAGATTAAAATAAAGTAAGTTCTGGAAAAGCCGGCTCCCTGGCCGAGGAGTTAGCAGCTTTCTCCGTTAACCCCGAATACTCTCGTGGTTGACGTGAGCGCATGAGAATTAGAAGTGGTTCGAGTCGCGCCAGTGACTTAGAGTATGGAGCCGGTTGCTCAGAAAGTTGTGGCGTGCTGATGAGCGTAATCTAGCCTAGGAATCAAGATACAGCTGAAAGATGCTGATGTTGACCACAATATCCTGAAACAGGATGGACACGCGGAAAAACAAAAAAGTTCTGGAAAAGGACCTATGACATAATGATGATGATTTAACACTCAAAGAAGACTTGTAAATGGTAACACTTCAGTACACTCAAATTACAGTGTATACAAAACATTTGTTAAGTATATAACGCATGATGCCCTGCAAGTTTTAATATAGATATATTTTAGCTGTCCAGTTTATACAATGCAAAGCAGAGATAAGTACTATCGATACATCATGGTAGCCAGTTTTGTTAAATGGCATTTTCAGGTACACTCAAGGAAAGAGGTCTCCAACATCAGCTGGAAGAGATCAGTGACAGCAGCACAAAGACAAATAATAAACAGTATGTTGAAGGTCTTGAGGTCTATGAACTACCCTTCATTCCAGACAGCTTCCGAAGATCAAAGATAGCCAAGTATATTCCTGTGATCAGGCACATAGATAGTTAACTCTACCACTTTCCAATACTTGTATAGTCAAATGAATTTAGAAAACATATAACTTAGTGCACAGCAGAAGTAATTATATTAGTTTTGTTAATGCATATACAATCTGAGATAATATATAGCATACACACAAGAGGCAGTTTAAAAAAAAAAGAGGGGTGGGGGGACGGCGGCAGTTGAGTTGCAAACGAAGATGTAGACAACGATGTGCTACAAATGTTCATCTATGTGCTGCATATAGCTTTTGTTAAAAAAAATCATGAAGAGAATTGAAAGCTGCACATGGATCAAGAACATGAAAAATATTGACATTCTACAAGATGTGAAAACAAAGAAAATTGGCACGTGAACAGTATCACATCTCAAAAGCTTAAATAATTTGATCAAAATAGGCGCCACAGTTGTTTGGAATGGACAGTGACGGATTATATGGTTGTTGAAAGAACTGGTTGGGCATAGGCATGATGAATGCAGAATGATGAAAACACCTTCAGCATGAACATGCATGAGGCAGGAGAATTGACATGGGACAGAGATTCAAAGCAATGTATTCCCTTAGTGAATCCACAAACAGTATGTTGCGTGGTTTATTGTCCAGCATATTTTGCTTCATCTTGTCAGATGCAGACGATTTACTGCCTGGTAAATTTTAAACAAACAGAAAGAGTTGTTTTTGTTTTAAATTCGAAAGTACTATGGGAATAAATGTTCTGCATTCAAACAATATGTGTGATTGTTTAGTGTTTCCGGCATGGCACATGATTGATTGATTACTTAATAAAAAGTTGCTTAAAAGTCCACGGGGTCGACTTCACTACACCAGGCCTTAGTTGTCTGTCCTTCTTCTTCTTCGTTCATCCGGAGTTTTTTTTTTCCAGATGTGATTGCGTTGTGCCTGTTTACAGCAGAGCTGCGTTCTTGCGCCGTTAGGCCGACCCATCCGACTTCTGCGGGCATTTGTTGACCGGGTTAACCTTCCCGGGGGTTTCTTAGGACGTTTGACTCTCACTGTTGTGGTGTTATCTCCATCCCAACTGGCCCATATAGAACAGCCAAAGACATCCTGGTCAACCCTCAAGGGAAGGCAGGGGCAGACCATGGGCATTCCCCGCCATCCTAGGAGGCTTCCATAATTGCAGAGCCAACACACAGCGCTCTGGTACTGGGCTCACCCAAGGAATCGTCACGTCCTGCACATGGCTGCTTAGCCTCACTTCCGTATATTGGGCCTTCAGTTCACCATAGGCTGTTCTTCCGGAAACCAGAAGAATGCAGTGTGCAGATGAAATCTACACAGTAAGCTTTCGATTACGGACTTTCCGCGCAATGGATTTGCTATCCGAGCAATATTCCATTTCGTGCCACTAGGACACTTTTTCCACCTTTTTTGAAGCCCACACAGTGAGCTTTTGATTCGGACTTTCCGCGTAATGGATTTGCTATCCGAGCAATATTCCATTTCATGCCTCTGGGAGGCTTTTGTAACCGACACACCTGTGGTATGAAGTGTGGCAGTCCGAATACTTCTTCATACACCTTTAAATGTCAACCTGTATGTAGTTAAAGTAAGCTGCGGTCAACTTGAGCTTGTTGATATCTCCATAGAGCTTGTCCTCAAATGGAGCAGGTGTGGGCCAAAATATCTTTCTGTTCTGCATATATTGGGCAATCCTGCAGCAAATGTTTTGCTGTCATTTTTTCCAGTTCGACAATTACATTCATCGGTATCTCCTATCTTTAGTTTATTGAACAAGTGGTATTTCAGCCTGTTATGTCCTGTGCGGAGTCTGAAGATTGCTACTTGTTCTCTTCGGTCGAGTTTGTAATATCCATCATCCTTCTGATGGCCTGGATGCCCTGATTCCCATTTGGTTCTATAGGTGCTTTTTATCAACCTCTTTGCCTCATTATAGGTTATATCTACGTCAGGCTGTGGTAGTCGTCCGCCCTCTTTTGCCAGTCTGTCAGCCTCTTCATTTCCAGGTATACTGCAATGTGATGGGATCCACTGTATTACAACTTTTATGGATTTCTGGCTTAGACCATGGAGTGCTGCTCTTAGGTCAGCTATTTCTGTGCTGTTTCTGCTCTTCAGTATTGAGACAGCTGACTTTGCATCTGTGAAGATAGCTATTTGCTTCTCTTTATTTTCCTCCATCAAGAGCATTTCTGCTGCAGTTTTCAGAGCCTCTACCTCCGCTTTAAAGTTACTTGAAAACTTTCCAGTTGCCACTGAATGTGTTTTTTTCACTCCATTTTTTAAATTTAGGAGAATTCCTCCTCCTCCATTCTCTATTGAATTTCTGGCTGATCCATCTGTATATGCATGGGTCCAATTGCTGCTTGGGTAATGTTCTTTTATGTAGTTTAGGGTTATTTCTCTTCTTTCGGTTTCATGCTGAGTGTTCTTTTTCTCAATATCAGGAATGTTTTCTATCATCTCAGGCAGTTGCTGCTGTCACCAAGCTGGAAACTTGTCTGCATTGTAAATAAGTTTGAGCGTTGATATGTTAAGCATGGGTTCTGCCCTAATCTCTCGTTTTGCAGTATCTACAAAGTTGCTACGCTTGTCTCCCCTTTCCAAGACCACTAAACCTTTTATACATAGGGTGGTCTGTCAATCTTCTAAATTTTTCTGCTTGTTGCTGGGCTCTGCTATCTCTTCTATCCTGCATTGGTTGTAAACAAGTGATCTTTTCTAGTTCATTAATAGGCGTTGTCTTCAGGCTTCCAGTTATGATTTGCATTCCTTGATTTTGGATTCTACTTATTTTGTTAAAGTTTGACTTAGCTGCTGTTGCCCAAGCTGCAATGCCATATTCCAGTACTGGCCTCACCCGTCCAGTATATAACTTCTTGAGAACTTTCTCATCTGCTCCCCACGTTGTACCAGCAAACTTTTTCATGATTGCCATTCTTTGCCTTTCTCTTGTTCGATTTTTCTCAACCTGTGTTTTCCATGTCAGGCGACGATCAAAGGCGACTCTTAGATAGTTTGGATTTTCTTCATGGCGCAATATTTTTCCATTCAATACCAGCTTAGGTTGCTGAGTTTTATTTGAGAGGGAGAACACTGTGCATGTTGTTTTCTCCTCACTTATCTTCACCAGCCATGATTTTGACCAGTCCTCTAGTGGTAATAGTGCTTGCTGTATTCTGCTGTTAGCTGTACTAATATATTCTTCAGATGTCCATATGGCTAGGTCATTAGCAAAGGATGATGTGTGTACTCTGGCTGGAAAATTTTCCGTGATGTCATTTATATATGCTAGGAATAATGTTGGTGAAAGAACTTCTCCTTGGGGGACACCTTGCTCCAACAGCATCATTTTGCTGGTTTGTCCTTGCACTTTTGTCCTGGCAGTTCTGTTCTCAAGGTAGTGGCTGATCCATTTGTACATTTTCCCACAAACATGAATTTTTTGTAGTTTTACTTGCAGTCCTTCCTTCCATACTTTATCAAATGCTTTTTCTAAATCAATCCAGACCGCTAGTGTGTGCTTTTTCTCTTGGAAGGCATCCTCTATTTCCTCAGCTATATAGGTTATTTGATCTTCAGTGGATCTGTACTTTCTGAACCCTGCTTGGTGTGGTGTTAAGAGTTTGTCTTCTTCCAGATGCCATGTTAGCCTGCCATTGATAATGCGTTCCATTAATTTTCCTACACAGCTAAGTAGACTGATAGGTCGATAGCCATTCGGTTCTTCCAGGTCTTTTCCTTTCTTTGGGACTGGTATTAGTATAGCTTCCTTCCATGACTGTGGGACTATTCCTCTCCCAGCTGTAATTTAGGACTGCTAGTAGTTTCTTTTTTTGCCTTAGTGCCTAGTCCTATTAGCATTTCATTTGTGATTCCATCCTTTCCTGGTGATTTCTTCTTTTTAGGGTATTCATTGCCTGTTCCATTTATTCCATTGTTAGATTTGCCATCATATATTCTGCTGCTGTCTCTGTATATCTATGATGTATCTGTTTATCTTTGATTGCTTTCTTCTGTTCGGCTGTAATATCAATGTGGTTTTCATTGGCATAGTGTTCCATTAGTGCATTTGCAGCCTTTTTTCCTGTAAGCAAGGCATTTCCCTGTTTAATTGTTATTTGTTTGTTTCTAGGTCCTTCATTGTTCATGGCTTTCACTAGTTTCCAGTTTGTTTCCATCCCTGTCAAAATTCAGGTTTTCTGTTCCCTCCAACAATCTCTTGTTTTATTTACTGTTCTTTTCTATTTTGCTGAGATGGCTTTGAGAGATATGTTCGCTTCAGTTTGTTCTCTATCTGCGGTCTTCCTGGCATCTTCAACTTTGTCCTCCAAAATTTGTAGTTCTTCAGTCCAGTATGGTTTGTAATTTTTCCTCACTCCTCTTGGAATAGACTCAGTGGCTGCATGTAATATTGCTCTGTTTAGACTTTCCACTATTTGCTTCATGTTGCCATATCGTGTATTTATGTTTTCACAATATTTGTCTGTTAGTATGGCAAATCTGTCCCAATCAGCTCGTTTGTAATTCCAGCGGGGCAAAGACTTTTGCTCCTGTGGAACATACTTCATATTCATTACAAGCTTGATTGGTCTGTGGTCACTACCTGCTAATTGGTCAAGAACATGGCGATCGATTTTGTGGAGGATGTCTCCTGTGCAGAAAGCTAAGTCTGGAGTAGAAGTGGTAATTCATCTTCTGGGGTAGAAGCTCGGTGTGTCATCCGCTTTGTTGAGTAGATGGAGATTTGAGTCTATTTCCCAGTCCTCCACTTCATCTCCTCTTTTGTCAGTATCTGCGTATCCCCATCTTTCTGAACGGCTATTAAAGTCTCAGACAATAATGCAATTTGTGTCAGTTATTTTCATGTTTGAGAGTGTAAGATCCTTATCTGCTGGGCTAAACAGATTGTAAATTATTTTCACGTCCTTTATCATTAAATCAACACCTATAATTTCTGTTTGGTTATCAGATATCACAGATACTTCACTGCAAGGTATTGAATTTCGTGTAAGTATTAGAACTCCTCCTTTATGTCCTTCGCGGTCGAAACGTGTGGCCTGATATCCCCTGACTGAAAATTTGTGCTTGGCGTTGAGGTGTGTCTCTTGAATGCATGCCACATCTATTCTATCTTTATGAAGACACTGTGTCTGGGAGAATTTCTTGTTATAAACTCCTTCGGCATTCCACTGTAGTATGTTGAGTGTCCGGGGTGTTTGATCAATAGCTTTTAACCTACTCCTCTGTGCCTTGACTCCACAGCACAGGGGAAGGTGACCACCAGTAGTCATGGGGGCCCGGCACTATCACCGCCTGATGGGACTTCACGGGATTAGCACCATAACGATTAATTTATCTGTGGCATCATGAAATGATAAAGTTACGATGCACTTCTTTGTCAAGCCTGTGGCTCAGTACATTCGATTTCGACAAGCATTTGTCGGGATGCTTTCCCTAGCCTTTGACTGTCCCCAGTCTACCTACAAGGCAGCAGGTTTGTGCGTCTCTTCGTCTGGTCCCTCTCCCTTGACCTGTCCGACATGGGTGACCCTACCAGTAGCTGTGCTACCGTCGGCACAACTCTTGGGGTCATTGGAACGCGCAAGCCCCTCTACCTCGTCAAGGTGGACGCACGGCAGAGGGGAGTTGTCTATCCATTAAGAATGATGATGATGACCATTCACTACATCCAGTGGGGTTGAAAGTATGGAGGCGTGAGTTCCATATATTACAAGTAGAGCTGGACTGAATTTTGCGTGTGGATCAGCTTTTTCTATTAACAGTCTCTCTCGCCTATCAGGTGAACCCACTCCGACTTCAGAGGTAATTACCAATACTGCTTATGGGTTAAAACTTTGCCTCATAAGTTGAGCGTATATTTTAGAATATTCTGCGAACTCGGGGGAAAGAAACTGCTCATTCCACACTGTGGTCTAAAATATGTGAATGGATCACACCTAAATGAAAATATCTGCCTTAATAATTTAACATGATTGCTTTCAAGAAACTTCAACGATATGAAACCATTCCAGACTACGCAATGCTCTCATCTTATAGTGGACACAATTGGAGAAATCCACAGGCACAATAGAACATTAAACTGAGAATGGTCTAATTTTGACTTTTCCCCAAATCATGAAAAACAAAAAAACCGGACATACTTCAATAATAGGTAAAGACGGTAAAGAAGTTGGCAGCGAGGCTATATTCTGGACAGTTTTGCAAATTGTAAGAAATGTTGACAACATTCTTGCCTGACACTCAGGTGTTCAAACGCCCCTAGAGATTTCTATTTCACTGACAGGGGTTCCCAGGTTGACCCTGCCAAAAATAGGATACCCTGTACCACACTTCAGGCGTATGTGAGCTCAGTGCAAGGTTTTTTACATTACCCCATGTAAGACCTGCCATACATCATGCACAAAAATGGCCATCATTGCCCTAAAATGACCTGCAGTTTATCTAGTAGAGTTGGTGAATCCTAGCGTAATCAGAAATCGTTCTGGCACTTACCAGCACCCCCCTCCTCCCCCCCCCCCAAAAAAAAATAATCATGGGCAAGCTATGTCTATTGAAGGTATGCTCAATTTAACTTGAACAAAGTTATAATTTCTGCAGATTGCGATTCCTAATAAATGGCAGATTAAAGATATTGAACAAAAATTATACTAAATGACATGTACTAAGCAGAATACAGGTGTACGGAAGACCTTGGTTTATATGCCATATTTTCCTAATTGTAGGCAACAATTCTGCTGTACTGAATGCTCAGAGGCACGCAGGTTACAAAAGTGTCTGAAAAAGCAAAAACTGATTACTGCCTGACCATCAAATTCATTTAGGTGGAAAGTCTGACCCTACCACTCGTGGTGGATATAGAAGTACTAAATCCATAGAATGTGCCTCTCTAATCTCCGAAGGTGCAGCCTGTGGTGAAGAGACAATATACGGAAGTGAGACTAAGTAGCCATTTGCATCAAGTGGTGATTCCTTGGGTAAGCCCACTACCAGCTCTGCCTTCCCTTGAGAGCTGACTGACATTACCTGTAGGCAGAGGGACGAAGATAAGACCCGGGAATCCCTCTGCTGTCCGTCCACCTTGACGAGGTAGAGGGGCTTGTGTGTTCCAATGACCCAAGAGTTATGCCGACGGTAGCACAGCTACTGGTAGGGTCACCCATGTCGGACAGGTCAAGGGAGAGGGACCAGACGAAGTGACGCACAAACCTGCTGCCTTGTAGGTAGACTGGGGACAGTCAAAGGCTAGGGAAAGCATCCCGAAAAATGCTTGTCGAAATCGGATGTACTGAGCCACAGGCTTGACAAAGCAGTGCAACGTAACTATCATTTCATGATGCGACAGATGAAAATTAATCGTTATGGTGCTAATCCCGCTAAGTCCCATCAGGCGGTGATAGTGCCAGGCCCCCACCCATGACTACCGGTGGTCACCTTCCCCTGTGCTGTTGAGTCAAGGCACAGAAGAGTAGGTTAAGAGCTATTGACCAATCACCCCGGACACTCAACATACTACAGTGGATTGCCGAAGGAGTTTATAAGAAGAAAGTCTCCCTAACACAGCCTCAGATAGAATAGATGTGGCATGCATTGAAGAGACACACCTCAATGGAGGAGGAACAGAAATGCTCTTGATGGAGGAAAATAAAGAGAAGCAAATAGCTATCTTCACAGATGCAAAGTCAGCTGTCTCAATACTGAAGAGCAATAACAGCACAGAACTAGCTGATCTAAGAGTAGCATTCCGTGGTCTATGCCAGAAATCCAAAAAAGTTGTAATACAGTGGATCCCATCACATTGCAGTATACCTGGAAACGAAGAGGCTGACAGACTGGCAAAAGAGGGCGGACGACTACCACAGCCTGAGATAGATATAACCTATAATGAGGCAAAGAGGTTTATAAAAAGCACTTATAGAACCTAATGGGAATCAAGAGCATCCAGGCCATCAGAAGGATGATGCATATTACAAACTCGACTGAAGAGAACAAGTAGCAATCTTCAGACTCCGCACAGGACATAACATGCTGAAATACCACTTGTTCAATAAACTAAAGATAGATACCGATGAATGTAATTGTAGAACTGGAAAAATGACAGCAAAACATTTGCTGCTGGATTGCCCAACATATGCAGAACAGAGAAAGATATTTTGGCCCACACCTGCTTCATTTGAGGACAAGCTCTATGGAGATATCAACAAGCTCAAGTTGACCGCAGCTTACTTTAACTACATACAGGTTGACATTTAAAGGTGTATGAAGAAGTATTCGGACTGTCACACTTCATACCACAGGTGTGTCGGTTACAAAAGCCTCCCAGAGGCATGAAATGGAATATTGCTTGGATAGCAAATCCATTACGTGGAAAGTCCGAATCAAAAGCTCACTGTGTGGGCTTCAAAAAAGGTGGAAAAAGTGTCCTAGTGGAACGAAATGGAATATTGCTCGGATAGCAAATCCATTGCGCGGAAAGTCCGTAATCGAAAGCTCACTGTGTGGATGTCATCTGCACACTGCATTCTTCTGGTTTCTGGAAGAACAGCCTATGGTGAGCGGAAGGCCCAATATACGGAAGTGAGGCTAAGCAGCCATGTGCAGGACGTGACGATTCCTTGGGTGAGCCCAGTACCAGAACGCTATGTGTTGGTTCTGCAAGTATGGAAGCCTCCTTGGATGGCGGGGAATGCCCATGGTCTGCCCATGCCTTCCCCTGAGGGCTGACCAGAATGTCTTTGGCTGGTATATATGGGCCAACTGGGATGGGGGGATAACACAACAGTGAGAGTAAAATGTCCTAAGAAACCCCCGGGATGGTTAACCCGGTCAACAAATGCCCGCAGAAGTCGGATGTGTCTGCCTAACGGCGCAAGAACGCAGCTTTGCTGTAAACAGGCACAACGCAATCACATCCAGAAAAAAAAAAACTGGATGAACGCAGAA
This sequence comes from Cepaea hortensis, assembly GCA_963921405.1. Classification (NCBI taxonomy): domain Eukaryota; kingdom Metazoa; phylum Mollusca; class Gastropoda; order Stylommatophora; family Helicidae; genus Cepaea; species Cepaea hortensis. The sequence goes on from OY992877.1 coordinate 103,378,236, forward strand.
GAAGAAGACCTGGGAAGACTATGGTAGACAACAAATGCCTAAAGATGTTGGATGCTATGCCAAAAGGCACAATGAACCTGTTCTGTAAACAGACAATGTCAAAAACAAACAATATCAGATGAAGAAAGAAGAACAAAGAGCTATGAAGATACAAATACGAGTTGGGAAGGTACCAATGTGAAGTGTATTTTTTCCTAAAATATTTTCTTCTTAGTAATCCTGGGGTAGAATATGCATTTCACCGGTGATGCAGAGAAGTCAACAATAATAAATCCTAGACAAGATGTCACTATTACAAGGACATATTGAATTGGTAAATTGATGGCTACAAATGTAAAATAGAATGCTTTTGGCCCACATAACCAAGATGCAGAGTCTTTGAATACACCCAGATACAAGACTGTTTCAGATTAGTAGTTTAGCTTAAGTATTTTAACTGTAATCATATCAGTCTCAAGAAATGTTTGATTTGCTCTTTTTCATTAAATGTCTGATTAGACTTACTTTTAATAGCCTACTAAATAAACCTCACAACATTTGCTCTTACAAAGTTTGTACATTTGCCCACTGAAAGTATAAGATTTTTTTAGCATATCCTATTACAGGACATCACTGTCAACATCAGCATTTTACCGCTGTTGATTTCTTGGCACGATTACGCCCAGTAGTTTGCCATTGCTACCGATTCTCGTGCGGCCACGTTTGCACATGTGGATAAACGGAATTATGGAGAAAGTCGCTAACCCCTAGGCCAGGGAGAAGGGAGTCGACACGTGAAGTGGTGCATGTCAGAAATACCAATCTGTCAGAAACTTACATTTCACCTACACCAGCCAGCAAGGCACTTGATATTTCTGTTTGGAAGTTGCTGTGCAATCATTTTACCACCTAGGTGCAGTCACTATGTACACACAGTATTTCTAGTTAAGCTACAAATGCACCTTTACAAATTGAGATGTATGTTAGAGGATGTAATGTTTAAACTTGAGCAGCAAAACTGAGTTGAGATAATGCTGTCAGTAATAATCAGCTATTTCCAGCACTGACGAAAGAGGCAAGAGATGGCCTGAAAGCCTGGATAGTAGGTCTATAGAGCATTCACAAGTTTGTCTGTCCTGAAAGCCTGGATAGTAGGTCTATAGTGCATTCACGTTTGTCTCCATATAAATATCCATATCTCAGTAACCAACTGAAGGAAAATTAATTTAGCATATAACCTTATCATTAGCAGATTTCAAAGTTTGTGTATATGCGGTATTTAATTCAGAGATGAAGGGCACATTATTAGAAGTACTACGCCTTCATACGGATGTTACAGCGTTGAATGGTCAATTTTCTCGTGGCTCACGGGATTGCCCTTATGACAAGAACCCTGCGCAGTTTAAAATGGGAGTGTTCAGAGGTGTCGTCAATATGTGGATACTTGCATGAATTCTGATTATTTTTTTTAATCTTACCACTTATCGCTAATATCTGAATGTGTGAATGTGAAATTTCAAAGTATCGCTATGAAGCTGTACAATTTTTTTGACAAATCCCAAAAAAAGAACGGTGAATGCATTGGGTTTGAGTAAACGGTCATTTTGTCGATGGGTGCAAGAATCTGGAATGAAACCAACACGCGATAAGCAAACGGTAGGTAGAAAGGCAATTTAGACAGCTTTGACAAGGATGTCATGAGGCGCGCTATTATAAAAATGCTGGATGCCAAAGAAACAGGGACTAATAAAACTTAGGGTTTAGTCGAGAAAAAACAATAACAGAGCTATCCAAAACAACTTTGTGGAAAATTATAAGGACATTAGGCTTCACTTTTGGAAAGTACAAGGGAGGTAGAAATATCCATTGTGAGCAACCGCATTTAGGAGCCATGAGAAGCAGATACCTACGTGAAATAAGGCAAATGTGCAAAGAAAATTATGACATAGTGTATTTGGATGAGACGTGGATCAATGCGCACCACAGATGTGAAAAGGAATGGCAATCAGAGGATGAAAAGATACAGCGATGTTTGCCAAGTGTTTGGTCACAGCCGATGCTGGTAGTAGGCATAATGGCTTACTACATAAAGCTGGACTCATGTTCGTATCAAAGAATACAGACAATAGGGATTATCATAACGAGATGAATGGTAATGTATTTAAAGTTTGGCTCGAGAATACAGTCCTTAGACAGAACGTCTTGTCTAAATATCGACAATGCATCATACCCAATAAGACAAAGTACATACGACAGCGAGGACAAAGAAAGCAATAAAGATATGGCTCCGAAGGCAAAACATACCATTTCCAGACCAGCATATTCCACATAGCTAATAACAAGTGTCACACCATTATCTAATATTACTGAGTCCTGTAGTATTGATGTTCGCAATTTGCCCATGCCTTTATAATGCATATTATTTATATTGTTGCTGTTCTGTTAGCCTTGAGTGATAGAAGGGTAGAATGTTAGACGGGCCTGCGTGCCCAATTCTTAACCCTTTCAAAATAAAGTTCTCGTCTTTCTCCGTAATCCTGTATACTCTCGTAACGTGATGTGCGCGAGGATTGGTGGTGGTTCTCATTGCGCCGGTAACTTACTGAGCTTAATCTTGTCAAGGAATCAGCTGAAAAATGCTTATGGTGACAGCGATGTTCTGTATTCGCAGGATATGCGAATAAAAAATTTCAAGCTAGAAATGTTGTCCCTTGTAAAACAGATGCAAAAAAGCAAGATATTTCAAATCGACAAACTGATAGAAGAGCATGGCCATAGGTGCTTGAAACTTCTGTCATACCATTTTCATTTACACCCTAAAGAACGTGTGGGCTAAAATTAAAAGCCAGGTGGCAGCTGACAGTACTACATTCAAATTTTCTGACGTCAAGATACTAACCCAATATTAAATATTGATAAAAGTTACTGGAAAAAAATGCGAGGACTGTGTGCTGAAAGGGGAAGATGACTATTGGGGAAAGGATGAATTGTGTGCAACCGATGCAACCTACTCGAGTCGACAGTTTAAGATCTGGGCAGATTGCACACTCCCATACAAATCTGGATACGCTTTGTGTCACCAGCCGATGTGACATGCAATACTATAAAACATCAAAGACATGTCGGCGCTTTCCATGATTTAAGTTGCATTTGGACCTATTAAGGTCATATTCCTTGGGTGGTGGTAAATATAAGGCGGCAGGAGAATTTTCGTAATGATGCAACAGTTTTCAAGAAAATGGAATGTGAACGAAGGCACGTAAATGTGAACAAGACTATAGTTCAGTATACTAGGGGTGGCAAACATGATCATGGGATTGATAGCAATTATTCACCGGTTTGAGCGCCTTCAACTTCAAAAAAGGCAAAAGTGTCACAAGTGAATAAATATAACTGAGAATGTCTTTTGATTTACATTGCTGAAAAATATTTTCAATTAGCAGCAAACTCCCATTTAGGTCACAGATAAGGAAAAGTTTAAATAGCAGGGCAAAAATTGCTTGATTAATTTCTTGTCTGCACATGACATCGAAATGTTTAATGTACTTCTGAAATGTTGAACATAATGCAATTTGTGCCACAAACCCCTTGGTGCTAATAATCAGTATCAGTTTCTTACAACGTGTCGAATTTCCTCTGCATGTATGGTTTATTTGGCAAAGTAAGATGCTGGTCCATGGAACCAACATAGAACTTTAAGCCGTATCCAATGTGATATTTGGGAAAGGTTGATATGTGCATATTTTCCCCATCTTGTGATCAATCAGTCCAGTCTATAAGACTGTCATGACTGGTGCTGGGAATGGTCCGTAAGAACCAGAAAATGCATATATTTGTATAAGTGACAATGTTGCTTGCATTTCACATGCCTGTAATAGCGGATCATTGAACCGAGAGAGCTTGAGGTCTTTGAAAGGCATGTCCCTGCGTTTCTCAGCAAGATCATAATATATGCTTCATTATATTTTAAATCGCAGAATTGCTATGTGTAATCAGTTTTGCCTACAATATACAGAAAGACAAAAAGAAATGTCCTCAGTTATTTCTTATGTCAGTGAACAAACTATTTTATGTACTTTTTAGTAAAATTAACAATTCAGGAGCCAGTCCCCTAATTGCATTTTCAGATGTAATAATTTCTGGGCTCACTGGATTATTCTACAATTAAATAACCTCTTCAAAGAATAGAGAACAATGGTTAAGAGAATTTCATGCTTATTGTCAATATTTACAAAGCAGGCACAACAGAACATATACACTGTTCTCAACAAAAATGAAAAATCACACAAGTGAAACATTTGATAAGTTTATTTATCAAACCATGAGTTTCTGTTTATCATGCCTGATCTATGTCCTCAAACCAGCTGGAGGTGCCCTTCCAACAAAAGCTGGGGTGGGCTGAGTGACCTGAAGGTGTGGAAGCTTGTCAAAGTCCTAGAAGGCAACAAACAAACAAAATATGATGAAGTGAACCCTACACACAATTAAAAAAAAGTGAATGATTAATATATAACATTGATTACATGTAACATTCTGGTCATGCCGATCAGCCAATTTGTGCTGACATGTCATATGTGGAATCCGCTCGCTTGAGACCTCTGTACATGACCTGAACAAAAAAATCTGACGGGTTTCAATTTCATCTACCCCATTTAACCTCAAGAAGTAGTATAGTAGGGTCCCAAAATGGGATATACTGAGCCACAAGATTTGACAAAGCAGTGCAACATAATATTCTGTTCACATTCGGTAGAGGTCAAGAGACAAAGAAATTTTAAATAAGATATGTAATGTCCTGATCATGTAAGATTAACTGATGCTCAAAAGGTTTCCAGTTTAAAAAAAGAAAGAATACCTTTTACTGGCAGCAATAAGACAACGTACAGACATTACACATTCACTTACCAATGCCTTCAACATCTCTTTGGTATCTGGATCAATTTCAATAATGTCCATTTCAAGAGCAGACACCTGAGGAAAATACATGTTTTAATATAAAAACTTCATCTGCCTTGGCTAGACAATTTAATCTTAGTAATTTAATTTAAACTTTAACAAGATGTTCACATCAATGTAGAAGTAGGGGAAGCCCACATAAGTGTGGGGCTAAGTCAACATTCCCATATGCAGTGCAGATCTGATAAGATAAACTCACCTGGTACCCAATAAATAACTCATCAGAAATTTCTTTAAGCATATTGTAATGCACTAATTGCATGTACAATGCAATATTGTTCTTCACAACAGAAATTCGCAACATTCGACATCACCTAAAGTGGTTTGCACTGTATATATAATTTATTTTCTTCTGCCAGATAAAACTAAACAGTCACCCTCCCAGAATGTCAGCTCCTGTCTTGTCAATAACTTCAGTGATGTGGACAGACCAGACAACTCTTGTGTCATACTTCACACCTGTTCACTTCATCACTTGATAGAATCCACAATGGAAAAAATGATTAAAGCAAACTGGACTTGACCCAGTAAACACTGTCTTCATACTTCCTACATAGAAGAATAATGATTGGATAATTTGAATCGACAAGCTTTTTTCCAAAGATTATTTGAAGAGCAAGCATCTTTCCCATTTAACGCCTGTGAGATCTGGACACTTACTAAACAAGCTGACCAGCGCTTAAATGCTTTTGAATATAAATGTTATAGACAGGGTCTAAGAATATCTTAGATACTGAAAAGAACAAATTACTACGTACAAAACTACTACCAACGATAAACCAAAAGAAAATTGAAATATTTTGGTCACTTGAAGCGTGAAAGAACAATGAAGGGGTATATACCAAGGATGAGAGGAAGAGGAAGGCCAAAGAGAAGACATGCAGGATGTGGCAGATGATCTCCAGATGGGTTTATTGGATGAGGGACATGTTTATGACAGAAGTTTTCTCTTGGTTGCCTTTCCCCCTTGATTTTTCCAGTGGTCATATTAAGAAATAGCATAAAATATGTAATTGCACGTGTCGTTATTTTCTTTCCAATGACTTGTGACGTCTTCTGCTGGTATTCTAGTAAAGATAACGCACATGTTTTCATATTATACCTCACATTCACACATTTTAAATTAAGGAAACAAAAAAAATATGGCCTCAGCTACAAAATTCTATAACAGTGAAAATGAAATACAAAAAGGAAACTAACCTCTGGCACATAGTTGTCTCTTCTCTCCCTCTCTTCCTCCTGAAGCTTAATAGAAATATTCCTCACTGGTCCCTTCTGAATCCTCTTCATCAGATGTGTAACAAATCTGGTGATTAAAAAGATTTTATAAGTTATTAAAGGGATTAAACGGATTTTACAGGATGTCATAAAGGATAGCACTGTCTACCACAACATGTACCTGAAAAGATGTACTAACCTAAGTATTTATAATATATGTTGATGTACAGCATTCATAATATGCATCTTACGAGAGCGTAAAGAAACTCTTCTTTGAATAAACAATAGCCCATGTGTTGTCTAATGCATATTGGAAGCAACAGCAATAGAAGAAAATTATGTAATTTGGGAGACAGAGTTTTCTAGAAGGTTGTTAGAGCGAGATTCCGCAAAGGACATGATACTAAATGAATGAATTTAAAGTTAAGTGTCTATTCGCAACCAAGTTGCGAATAAACAAAGTCTCTATTCGCAACCAAAGGCTAGTCACATGCTATACATGACGTCATTGGGACATGTGTTTGCCTATATTAGACATTTGCGCTAAACTTTCATCGTGGTCCCAGTAGTAAAGCGGTAAGTATCTCCGCTTGTAACCGTGGTTACCCTGGCTCGATTCCCCAACTGCAAATTTTTGTATTTATTTTTCAGAAATTAATTAAGTGAAAGCAGCAAGATTATGTACAAAGACAGTTATTCTGCATTTTGACAAAATTAGCTAAGTTACTGGTAACATAGTAATTATTTATCCGGTAAACAGGTAGGAAACGAGGAAAGGCGCTTCAATCAATTAACCTTCTCTACGACGCCTAACGGCATTAGTGGAAGGCAACAACACCAACTTCTGGAATAAATTCCGTTGTTGATTATGATGTCCTGTAAAAGACATCCAACTAACTGTACCTTCTGACACAAACATGAATAGTCGCCGGGTCTATAGTGAAGTGGTTATGAATGCATTTCGTAATCCTGCACACCGCGTTCGAAACCTAGCTGCTGAGATTTGGAAGCAGACCGCCTTGCGCTGGTTTTCATACAGAGGTATGAGTACCAGTAGTTCAGAAAGAAATGGCAAACTACTGAACATTGTGTTGATTTGCCAAACCAAACATCACAGTGTCAGGATTAATTCATTGAAACACTGATCGACACGGAGATATCAAATATATCATGACAGGTTTATTGGATATCTGAATTTGTTGTTTGTTCGTTCGCTTTGAACGCAAGCGTAGCCAATATACGTGCTACTACTAATAGCTGCCACTACTGGAGAGTGCACTGGACATTTTTGCATGTGGATTATTTTTCCTATTACCTTTGTCCCTCACCATCAGGTAAACCCACTCAGACTTCAGGCAGGGGCAGACTTGGGCATTCCCCGCACATGGCAGCTTAATTGTATAAGCTTCTACATTGGTTTGTTAGATGTATACTCACTCCACATTGTTTAAAGATTTCCCACAGCTTGTTTGTATCTACTCTTGGTTGTGAATAGAGACTTCGTTTATTCGCAACTTGGTTGCAAATAGAGACTTCGTTTATTCGCAACTTGGTTGCAAATAGAGACTTCGTTTATTCGCAACTTGGTTGTGAATAAACTCTCCCTTTGGGAGAATAACCCAGTTAGATATTTTGATGCAGTGACATTTAATCCTTGAGAAATATTTAAGATTCATTATTTGCCCAATTAAAACTGAATTATAACTTCAAAGATGTTATTCTAATAGTCAGTTTCAAATGAAATGACTCAGAAGAAACAAACCCAATTCTTTTAAATGGTCCAAAGCCTCACCAATTCATGCTTGTTCCCAGAGACGGCTAAGATCATTTTTATTACAACTGCAAAAGCAAGCCAATGACAAGACAGCTATGAAATGTCACAAAATCTGCTTAGAAAATCAACCTGGGTGGAAATATCAATTTCTTTTTCTTTAATGGCAGTCACACATTTGATCATTTCAAGTTTCTTGTTAAAATCTAGCACTACAGGTTTTTACCTTTCGGCAACTTTACAGAACAATAAAATCAAAGAGATTAGTCTGACTTTTCTAGGCCTACATATAAGCAACAAAGTTGAAACAGCTTAAAAATACAGAACAGTAGCACTATTGCATGCCGACAAAGTTAATCAGGGCACAATAAAACAAAAAAAAACATTCATTTGAACACACAGGCTACTCTGTCACGACTGAGACCAGTAAATCATGTATGTAACACAATAACGACTGGTTAGTGATAGGTTTGTGGCTCAAGATAAACTACTCTGCCACTGATTAGTCACTTCCACCATCATACAGTACAGTCACTTCTAGCTTTATACAGTAGGTTGTAAATGTAATCCGTGGGCAATCTTAAAGATGTCTGCTTGTCAATACTCACATGTTGTTATGACAGATAACAGAAAATGACAGTTAAACAAGTGACAGTTAATTGAAGTTCTACTGTACACACAAATAAGTTATAAAGTGATTAGATTCTTTCCTCACTACCTAGAAAATGTGACCTAGTGACCCCAGCCATTCTGGTTGGGGGGAGGAAAGCCTGCCATTACTAGGAAGCTGTCTATCACTCTATTGTAATCTAGCATTTAACTACTAAACAACCATGGTCTCAACTAAATGAGACTCACCCAGCAATCTTGTTCCTCAGCTTCTTGCTAGGGATGATTGCGATCTCTTCACAGACACGTTTGTTTGTGTGGAAGTCGCTGGTCAGCTTGGTGTAATATTTCTCAATAATTACACGGGAAGCCTTCTTCACTGTCTTGGTACGTACACGAGCCTAAAATGAGAAACCATCAATTACAATCATTTAACAATTGTTGACAAAATAGTCAGAACAGAAAACTAATCTGTCTTTATATATTCATAACAAAAAACATCTATGGCAGTTTGCAAGTCAGTAAACTATCACGATATATGTTATTAACCCTGCACAACTTATTTACAATGTTCATCATGTCAACTGGTGTAAGCATGCATGTCTCTCCTCCTCCTTGGTGTTCTTGATAAACTCAGCTGCACTATCTCTCCACCATCCAGCATCATTTCAGTTTGCCTTTACTTCTCCCTCTGATCTTTCCAGCCGTCACAACAATGTTTCACTAAGCTTCTTATTACAGGACCAAATAATGCAGTTTGTAATTTTCTTGTACTTGTATACAATCTACTTTAGCCTCTCACTGACAAAGGTTGTTACTCTGGTATTCCGAAGTATTCGCAACAGTATGTACAATATTAGCTAACATCAAGTGTCAACTGCAATTCATTTGAGCTGTTATGTCAATTCTAAGTAAAGAATCTTGACGCATGAAGCTATTGTTAAAAATAAATAGTCACTTGACATAAGAAAATCGTTATGAACTGAACCAGAGAAGTCGGGAACTCGGACATATGGCATGTGATATGACCTGTTAGCTGATTGATTGATTGATTGAGAAAATGTTAGCTGATTTAGGAACATTAGATTTCATATTTTATTAATTTAAATACTGTGAAATGTTCAATGCTATTTTGTTGAAAGACCACAAACATGTTATACCACACAACTATGTTGCTAATTTGGAAAAACTAAGCCAATGTTGATGACGTGTCCACTTGCATAATTTTATTTCCTGTGCACCGAGGTCTGTGGTAGGATCTGCCATAAAAAATACTCCAAAACCATGACATTTCAGATGCCGGTAAAGAAAAACATTAAAAGCAGGTTTATTAAAAATTATATGTAAAAAGAAAAAAAAAGTATAAGCAGGTCAGAATGTTGAGAGCAATGACAGGAAACCTGATGATGATTTAACTTGCTTGTCTACAAAATATGTAAATATAACAGTATAAAACAATAAACCCTCCACAGGCTACAGATTTTGTGGTTGCAAGTTTGTGGTTGCTTTTCCTAAAGAGGTAATTGAATGGGAGCAAATATACGGTCGTGAAACTTTACATATACTATATGCCAAGACCAATTCATTTCCCCCACAGATGGAAAACCAGTAACAGTATTTAAATAAAACAAGTTTACCGAATCTGCAATTAAGTAACTTACTAACTATGACTATGCTGCCTTTGTTTTCAAAATGCAATGGTAATTAAAATGTAAAAATTATAAGATACTCTATGTTTTATGTTTTTAAAGAGAATTGGAATGTGGAATAGTAAACCTGTGGTCACTTAGGCCACATGTTCACTATTATATTATGGTTTGCTGGGTTAAATTCATTTAAAAAAATTGTCACGTGTCACAACTTTCATTTGACAAAATGCTAGCATGGAGCAATCTTCTTGAATTTGAACGTGATGAAACAGTATAATGTAGAAAATATATCAAAGACATGGTAATGAGAATGTAACAAGGGGTTCACAGCTTGTCAGTAAGAACAGGAGCCTACTAACCTACGTCGCCTCAAAGATATAAATAATGTTTAAAAAAAAAAAACCTGACATCACTGCCAGCGGCGGAAACATTCGAGACCTCTCTTGCCAATTTCCTGTTAATGTCATTTTTGGGGGTACTTACCTACTGTGCTTTATTATAACGTTAACATTAACTTTATCAGAAATGCTAATTGGACAGATATTTAACTATGAGTGCATGCTGTATACTATACAACACATGAGCTCTTAACATTTGATTGAAGGCTCTACCTACGAAATGGTGATAAATGCCACTAATGCAAACATAATTTTCGACGGTAGGACTTTCTAACTAGAGTGAGTAACGATATCAAAACATAGACATCCAATTATATCAACTTAAAATGCACGTATATAAACAGACACCATTATGAACGGCAATTGGTCATACCATGATTACAACGATAAGAAATGTATTTACTATTCACAGCAACCTACCATTTTCGTCGCACTACCGGAAAGGGAAGAACAAAACTAATTTCTTAAAAACGTCAATGCGAAAAATGTAATGAAACAATTCGTTTTATGAGAACTATCTGAAAAGAATTTTGTTACAGTAATAATATACTAAAGCATTGATACTCTGTATTTAATTACTTATATTTAATGTAATTATTTCATATTCTGGCTCGATATCTATCTGTGTGTTTGCGTTGTTTTGTTTTCTTCTTGCTGTTTCTCTCTAGAAATGTAATGAAACTTTCACATTTTTAAGTGTCTGCCTTTTATCTCCAATGGACTGCATGCCACATGCTCTCAAGCAACTCATGCCACCCGCTCGTCTTTTAGTATGCTGCCCAGAAAGAAAAACATAATGTAAACTATTAATATACAACATTTAGTTATTCATTTTTCACTTTGTTATGTGAAATATTCAGAAGACGAAAAGTGGAGAGACGACGTTTCAACCATGTAAGAGTGGGATACTGGAATTGTCGTAGTGCCAGGCAGGGAGGTCCTGTATTGGAGAGGCTAATACGTGATTTTGATGTCCTCATGCTCCATGAGCTAAATACAGACAAATACCATTGCCCTGGGTACACCAGTTATATAAACCCTACTGGGCAGAAGATACGTGGGCCAGGTCTGCTGGTGAAGGAAGGAGTGAAGCATGTAGTACTTGACTTGAGCCAGTGGAATCACAGTGCAAGAGAGGTCCAGGGTATACAAATGGAGATTGGTGGCTTAAGTTAGAACATTATAAATGTATATGCCACAGTGGACTGTTTTGTCAGAAAGGAACACTGTGACTGGCTTAAGGAATTGGAGATTTTACCAGATGATAGGCTACTCATATGTGGAGACTTCAATGCAAGGTACAGAGATTGGGACAGTAGTGGAGAAAACCGACAGGGAATTTCCCTTGCGGATGCAATGGTGGACTCCGATGTGGTCTGCATAAATGATGGTAGGCCGACTAGAATGGCAATGAGGCCTGGCGATGCAGACACAGTTACTGACTTGGCACTTGTCCCAATCATCAGTCCTTGATGTAAAGTGGACTGTTTTCAATGACCATGGGAGTGATCACATGCCATGCTCAATCCTGATCTCTAACTCCAGGAAAGTTAAAGCTGGGAGAGCGCGCAAGACCTTCCGGTATGAGTGGACCAATAGCCTTCTTGGGCGCCTTAGACAGGGGGCTTGCAACAGGACTGTTAAAACTCCTTTTTTTGCAGCCCCCATGGTGGATCCCAGAAGTAGACCGTGCTTGGAAAGCAAAGAGAGCTGCAGTGAAGCAGCTAAGGAAAGTACGACAGACACCCCGAAGCTCACGAGAGGAAGTGGGCGCAGCGGAAAATGTCAAGAAAGACAAGGTGGAGGTTTTCAAGCGCTGTGCTGCAGAGGCCAAAAAGCAAAATGGGAAGTTTCATGAAGGAGATTGGAGGTGATAAATTTAAAACACTGCGAAAATTCTGGAAACCGCACAGACAAATACAAAGAAAAGATCGGCCTATGACAGTGGGAACAGTTTATAGAGATGATGGTGTGCGCATGACAACAGACAAAGAGAAAGGGGAGGCGTTTCTCCAGAGATTTTTAGAGCAGACCAATCATGATGATGTGGACACCAGGGTTGCAGTTAGAGAGGAGTTATCTGGCACCATGAAGAATATGCATTATGAAGATATCATATGGGTGGAAGATGTTAAACATATTTTGTAAAAGGCAACAGACAAGACACCAGGGCCCGATGGGGTTAGGTATGGCCACATGAAGGCTTTGAGCGATGCAGACCTGACGGAGATGACCGTCTGCTTTAACCAGAGCATTAGGACAGCATCAGTACCGCAGGACTGGGTGCACAGCTATCTCATCCCTCTCCTGAAACCATTCAAGGATCATTCAAAGCTTAGCGGCTTTAGGATCGTCGCCCTTCAAAATACATTTGGGAAGGTTCTAGAGAATATAGTCGATGTCAAGCTGCAAGAGTTTTTGGAAAGGGGGAAGCTTCTTCCAAGAGGTCTGGGGAGCTACAGGCCAGGAAAAGATACCTGGTCAAATGCAGCCACTTTTGCCTTCGATATTTATGAGGGGTTCCAGAGTATACAGGAAACGATGGCGGCAGCGCTTGATCTCGAGGATGGGTACAATAAAGTTCGATGTGATATTTTGACGACCGCACTGATGGAGAAGGAGGGTAAATCCCTGGTTGGTGAACTGGATAGCAGCCGTCCTGCATTCTCGTCGGGTTGCTCTCCGTCAGGGTGCATGGGCCTCAGAGCCACATATTTTAACCCATGGACTGCCAAGGGGATCTGCAATCTCACCGGTGCTCTTTAACGTGTATACGAGCAAGATTGCAAACCTAGAAGCACCAGGGGTTGGAAGGATACTAACATTTGCAGATGATATTCTTGCATATAGGCAGGGGAGAGATAGGGAGCAAACAGCCCAGGAGCTACAGGCGACAGTAGACAAAGTGATTGACTGTTGCACTGAAATGAGTGCTGTCATCCACCCAGAAAAGGCGGCTGTTTTATGGTGCTCTCTGGACAACAGGATTGTGAGAGCTGATGTCCCAAGCCTCGCGATAGATGGTAGATGCGTCAACAGAGAGAACAAACTGAAGTATCTGGGAATCACATTTGAGAGGAGCCTGTCCTTCAAGGACCATGTTGAGACGGTTGTGACAAGGTCTCAAAAGGAGCTCAATGCACTTAAAACTATGGCTGCAGTGGACACAGAGCAGAGAATACTTTTCACACTATACCAGCACCTGTACCTCTCATTGATTGATTATGGACTAGGACTGCTCACTGTCTCAAAGACTCAGCTGGTGAAATTAGAGCGCATACAGAACGAAGCTATGCGGGTCATTCTGGGATGCACCAGAGACACCCCAGTAGTGTGTATGCGTTACATCCTTGGTCTGCCGACTGTTGCTGGTAGGCTCAAGGTGATGCAGGCGAAGGCATACCTCAGAGTAGCTGCAGACACAGATCACCTGTTTCATAAGGCGCTGGACGCAGTTAAGGGTCAGTGACTGATGCGAGGGAAATCATGGATGGCTCAGGCGGAGGATACGATCAGACAGGTGTGCGTCTTGGAGAACATTAGGCGGGGAGAGGAGTGGGTCAGAGTGCCAGCGGAGCGATCAGACTTTGCAGAGTTATAATCACACTGAGCCGGGAGTGCAGGGAGTGGCCAGCAGGGGCCACGGAAGTGGAAATCCAGCAACTAATTCAGGACAATGCTCTCTCGGGTGATGTGACTATCTACACAGATAGGTCGGTGTTGAGAGGTAGGAGAAGTGCCTGGGGGTTCTTAGCAAAAGCTAATGGTCGGCGTTTGGTGCAGGAGAGCCTGGCATATGATACCACAACATCTAGCTTAAGAATGGAGGTGGAGGCGGTCAGTGCAGCTTTCCGCTGGATGGAGAATACGATACACACACATCGTGATTGTAACTGACTCAGAAAGCATGCTGAGGGAGGTGAGGACAGGCAAGCTTCGGGCAGAGTGGCTTGCTTCGCTTCGGAGGTCACGGGTGGCAAGCATCGCCTGGATCTTTTCTCCGGGGAATTCCGGTGTGCTGGGGAATGAACAGGCGGATAGATTGGCTGGCTCTGGAAAACCTGGTGGAGTATTGATGCATGACAAGGCAGACGTGGTTGCGGCTTTGTGGGAGCACGTGTACACCTCGGAGGTGCAAATGGATCACCATGGTCTAGCAGGAATGAGACAGCGAGGACGCTCGACGCTCAGAGGAAAGGCGAGATGGACATATAATCAAATTGCTACTGGTACTATTGGTGTTGGAACTCTTCACTGGCTGCTGAGGATGGTGACGGAGCGCTTATGGGAATGCCCCGAATGCTGTGATGTCGGTTCCTAAATTAATCAATTAATCTTCAGACCGGTTGACACTATGGTCTCACTATTCTGTTTTCTTCTTCTTCTTCTTCTTCTTCTTCTTCTTCTTCTTCTTCTTCTTCTTCTTCTTCTTCTTCTTCTTCTTCTTCTTCTTCTTCTTCTTCTTCTTCTTCTTCCACCTCTGTTGTCAACCTCATTGATTAAATTTAAAGAAAGCAGCACTCAACTGGAACTTGTTGAAATCTCCAAAGAGTGTATCGTCAAGTTGAGTGAATGTAGGGCAGACTAACATAGTTATCTCTGTCCTGTGTATGTTTGGCATACATGTAGCCAGTGTTTAGCTGTCGTTTTACCGTTCCCACAGTTGCATTCATAAGAAAATCGCAACTTAACTTATTTGTTCATATAGCTAGATTACCAACTAACAGTATACCACATCAAGCAGTGATGTACAGACCAAATGAAAGCAGAAGAGACCAACCATGTAAACGATGGAGATAAGGAGAGTCTGGCATATGAGACTACGACCTCCAGCATGATAATGGAGGTGGAAGCAATAACAGCGGCATTCAATTGGTTACAGGAGACTACTGCAACACACATTTTATCCATTACAGACTCAATTAGTATGCTAAGTAAGGTAGAGAAAGGAACATTCGTATAGAATGGATATCCTAGCTTCAGAGGTCACAAATTGTGAGAATTGAATGGATTTCTCCCCCGATGTGTCTCCACCTTGCCGTGATGGGGGAGCTTGCGTGTCCCATTGACCCCATGTGCTATGTCGATGGATGAAAACTACATATCGGACAGCTTATGGGATAGGGGCCAGACTAAGCGAGACACAACCTGCTGCTCTGCAGGTAGACTGAGGATAGCAGTCAAAAGTATAAATCAGGCGCACGAAGGCAGAAGTTCTTGGTTCGGGTACATACTCTAAGGCTTTCTGTCGAGGGTTGTGGCTGAACGCCTCTAAGCCACAAACCCGCGGATGTGAGAGCCGGGCCGATACCAACCTTCCGAAACATGGAGGTGAGATACTGAGCACGCTACATGCCCAGTTCAGATACTTGTCCCCTGGAAGGTTAACCCGGTCAACAAATGCCCGCAGAAGTCGGATGTGTCGGCCTAACGGCGCAAGAACGCAGCTCTGCTGTGAACAGGCACAAGGCAATAATGTCCGGGGGGGGGGGGGGGGACAACTCCGGATGAACGCAGAAGAAGAAGAAGATACTTGTCCGAAGGTTCTCAGCTAGAGGATATGAGGGATTCCCGGATGAGAGGGCCTGGCCATTTCTCGCACACTGCTGCACGGAGGTAAGGTGCTGAGCCGGCAGCACATGTAGCCTACATCGTGAGCGAGTACTAAAAGGTAGAAGAAGTTAGTTAGTTAGTTATCAGTAGGGGTATCTTCGTTGCACTCCGGACATGTCCATAGGTGCTCAGATCCCCCCCCCCCCCCCCCCAGCATATGCATCAGCGTCCGGTGGCTAATAGTGCCAGTTCTGTGTTGGTTGACGAGGCGCTTTGTTTTACCGATGTACCTCTCGCGTCTGGCTGTGCCGATTCTTACTCCCAGGTCTTTCATCCTGGAAAGCGATGTGGAATCACTGGCGTCAAAATCCTCTGTTCTCGCCATATCTTTAAGGGCGTTAATAACATCGGCACGATCCATGGGCTGGCCATCTACAGGGGGTGCAGAGCCAGCCAATTTATCAGCTCTTTCATTTCCCTCGACTCCCGCATGTCCCGGGACGAAGATGAAGGTGACTTTGCGGACAACAGACTTCCGCAGCGACTCAGTCCACTGTCTACGTACAGATCCAGCTTCGACCTTCTGAATCATGCTCATTGAATCACTTAGTACACACACGTTGGTATAGCCTGTGTAACTGCCATCACCTCCATCGTCATGCTGCTCGTGGTCATGGAGTGGGCACCACTGGATTCTTGAACGGTTCGGCCCGCTGAGCGGGCTGTAAATGCCCACGCACTTCTCTGCTGCTTTACAACAGATCCATCTGTATAGATGAGCACTTCGGGGCTATCTGAGTGATCATAGATGAGCGCGTTAACCTCTGCATTGACAGCGGCAGGGTTCTGCTCTCTGCACCGTCTGTCGAGTGTGATAATGCAGGAGAAGGTACACTTAAAAGCTGGAGGCACCGGCACCCATTCCTTGCCGGGGTTGATACTGGTAAGACTGCAGACCTGTCCGACGACATCTTCCGCCCGACCCATCCATGATTTGCCCCTCTTTAGCCTGTCACCCTTTTCTCTGAATACAGCGTCATGCAGAGGGTGCTGCTCATCTGCACTTATTTTTAAGTATGCACGAGCTCTCCAGATCTTGATCCCGTGTTCCATTGTCGGGAAGTCAAGGATGCATCTCATTGCTACACAGCTGGTGTCTCTCGTGCAGCCCAAAATGATGCGCATGGCTTCGTTTTGTACCTTTTCAAGTCTTCCAATCTGTGTAGGGCTGACAGTGAGGATGGCCAGGGCATACTCGATGCGTGAAAGCACAAGTCCTTGGAACAGAAGTAATAGCAGTCTTTGCTCGATATTGGCACTCGCCATGACTCTCATTGCTGCCAAACCTTTTCGAGCCTTCGTTATGACATAATCGACATGATCTCTGAAGGACAGGCTACGATCAAGCCTCACGCCAAGATATGTCATTGACTGGGTTCTACTCAGAATGCTCCCATCCATTCTTACTGCCGGCAGGTCTGTTTTCACAATATGGTTGTTTAGTGAGAACCATGTAACCGTTGCCTTTGCAGGGTTGACAAGGGCATCGGCATCAGCACACCATGAGGAAATTCGATCTAGTTCGCCCTGCATATAGTTGGCAACCGCCTGTCTATCTCGACCCTGTCGATACACGAGGATGTCGTCAACGAATGATAGAGTCCTACCCCTCCCATCCAACTGTTGTTCAGTGATCGGCACCGTATACGCGTTGAATAGTACTGGTGACAGTGGTGAACCCTGCGGCAATCCTGGACATATCGTTATCGGCTCAGAAGACCAACTCCCACATCTTAGCACCACCTTCCTTTGGAGTAGAACTGCAGCTATCCATCGTACAAGGTGAGGGTGCACTTTCAGTCTGAGGAGGGTTTGCATCAAGTGCTCGAAAGATACTCTGTTATATGCGTCCTCTAAGTCTATGGCGGCCGCACATGTCTCTTCTCTGACCTGAAATCCTTCGTAAACATCTTGAGCAAAGACCGCCGCATTCAGCCATGACTCTTTGTTGCGTCTGTATCCTCCAAGTGTGGGCGGGAAGCAGCCGAGCTGTTCCAAGTCCCAAGCAAGTCTGTGTGCTACAATTTTCTCCAATAGCTTGCCAACAGTATTCTGCATCGTAATGATTCTGTAGCCGCTTATCTTGGAATGGTCTTTGTTCGGTTTTGGCAGCGGCAGCAGGTAGCTGTGTAGCCATTCTTCTTTGACCTGACCAGTATCCAGAGGTAGAAGAAGTGCCCCAGTCGAATGAAATGATTACGAAAACTGTCTGTATCTAACTCATAGAGAGTGTAGACAAAGGTTGGAAAACGACTAATAACACAAAATGGAATGCACGGCTAGTGAATCCATTGCGTGGTCCGAAGACCAAATCGAAAGCTTACATAGTGGATGTCGCCTGCAGACTGATCGTTCCTGGTGTGTGCTTGAGTGACCAGTGGCAAGCGAGATGCCCAAAACATGGATGTGAGGAACTAAAGCAGCCATGAGCAGGACGTGGCAACTCCTCGGGTGAGCCTAGTCTCAGAGCAAAATGTGCCGGCTCTGCAATTATGGAAGCCTCCTTGGATAGCGAGGGAATGCCCATGGTTTGCCCCTGCCTTCCCATGAGGGTTGACCGTGATGTCGTTGACCGTTCTACTTTGACCAGCTGAGATGTGGGCGACACCACAGCACTAACAGTCTAACGTCTCTCGAAACCCCGAGAAGGCTAACCCGTAAAAATGCCTGCTGAAGTCGGATGTACTGGCCCACGGGTGCAAATAAATCAGGCACAATGCAAAAAACGTCCGAGTGAAATGTCTTTCGTGCTAAGACCAGCTCTAACTAACTAGTTTTCCGAATAGTTCGTGTCCGGAAAAGCTCTGACTAGATAGTTTCCGAATGTTCGTTGTGTCCGGAACAGTTCTGACGGGCACCTCGACAAGTACATGTCCGAACCGAGTGGATACCTTCTGCAGACCGGTCTGGTCAGTGCCGGAAAGGCTCGTGGTGAACGATATGCCCAATATATCGAAGTGAGGAATTCAAGCAGCCATGAGCAGGACGTGACGATTCCCTCGGTGAGCCCAGCACCAGGGCGCTATGTGTCGGCTCTGCAACTATGGAAGCCACCCTGGATGGCTGAAAATGCCATGGGCTGTTCCTGCCGTCCCTTGAGGGCTGATCGTTAAGCATTCGACCTTTCTAACTTGACAAGCTGTGACGTGGACGGTATCACAAAAGTGAGAGTCCCACAAGAATGCTACCTGTCAAAAATGCACGCTAAAAGTCGGATGTGTTGGCCTAAGGGTTTCGACCCAAGGGTGCATAACAGACACACCGCAATCACATCTGAAAAAACATTCCGGATGAACGCAAAGAAGAATGGATTTTCTGTACTGGCCGTGGGGGGGGGGGGGATTGAACAGTCTGTTAGGCTGGCAGTGGTAGATTACCTATGGACAAGGGAGAAGTGGTCGAGAGCCCGTGGGACCATGTGGAGAAGGCGGGGAAATAGACTGAGAACCCGTATGTGGAAGGAATGATATTACAGGGTTTCTTGAAGAATCTCAAAACTGAGAGGGAAGACCAGGAGAATCTTCTATCAGATAGCAGTGGGAACAATTAGTAGTATGACTCTTCACTGGCTGTTGAACGATGGGACTGATATGGGAATGTCCTTATTACAGTGATATCGTTGGTTCTTAGCTCAACTCAACTCAGTTAATTATTTAGTCGATAGATCATCCTCACTGCATATCGAACCATTCAGTGCATAACTGCTCGGATCCCCTCCTCAGCAAATCCTGCAGCGTGTAGTGAGCGGCTCACGACACCAGTTATGTGTTGGTTTATTCTGTACTTCCTGTACTTGAGCCTGTACTTCCGCCTCCACAGCAACTGGATTTTCTTGTCTGCATTTCCTGTCTAGTTGGATGCAAACTGAAAAGGGCGTACAGAACTATGTTGGCACTTGTACCCACTCCTCCCCAGGTTCTAAGTCCTCAAGTGAGCACACCTGCTGAAGAATGTCCTCGGCTTGCCCCATCCACGACTTTCCTTGGTTTATTTTTGGCTTCCTGCGTAGTGTTCTTCTTTTGCCACACCACTTTTAACTTGCTGTTCTCGTAGTCTGACCGTGGTTGAACATTCACAGTCATCACCTGGTTCTCGTAAACGACTTTCTTGTCGTAAAGCATTCAGAATGTCTGCCTGGTCTATGGCTCGTCCCGCCTTTCACAGTAGCCTGACCTGCAAGCCTGTCAGCCTTCTCATTTCCCTGTACACCCGCATGCCCTGGCACGAAAATGAAACTAATCTTTGCCAGCCGAGACCGCTCTAGAGACAGCAGCTACTCTCTTCGGACACACCACATCTCTATTCTCCTGAGTATACTCATTGAGTAACTAAGGACACAAGCCCGATTGAATGTCTGTGTCTCGAGCCATGTTATTGCTTTACTTACTGCCATGACTTCCGTAGTCAGGCTACATGTGGTCAAAGGAAAAGCGCCATACCCTTCCTTCACAGGTTTCCCTCCGGCCTGAGCCGTAAAGGCCCATGAACTTCTCACTCGTCGAACGGCCGACCCATCCGTGTAAATGATAGCATCATTCTCTAATGAATTCTCGAAGATCAGAGCCTGTACTTCCGCCTCCACAGCAACTGGATTTTCTTGTCTGCATTTCCTGTCTAGTTGGATGCAAACTGAAAAGGATGTGCAGAAATCTGTTGGTACTTGTACCCACTCCTCCCCAGGTTCTAAGTCCTCAAGTGAGCACACCTGCTGAAGAATGTCCTCTGCTTGACCCATCCACGACTTTTCCTCCTTTTAACCTGCTGCCCTTTACCTTCTTAATTTCTCTATGCAGTGGATGTTTGTGTATTTGCTCTCAACTCAACAGATGGAATAACAGAGTGCATGGGAATCTTGATACATGAAGGCCATAAACGGGAACTTTCCGGCTGGTTATGCATCACTTCGACACCACAAGGTTCAAGAGGAACATGATGAGATGTCCTGTGTGGAATCTGAGGATTGCTACTTGTTCACTTTCGTCGAGTTAATAATACGCATAATCTTTCAGGTGATCGAGATGCTCAGGTTCCCGCTTTGTTCTATAAGGGCCTCATCATAGGTTATATCATGCTGAGGTAGTCGTCCACCTTCGTCTGCTAGCCTCTTTGTTTCCTTGTATGGAATGTGTGGGTGGGGGTGGGTGGTCGAGGATGATTATGTTTGTGGGGGTGGGGGTGGATGAGCGTGGGTGAGGGATGTGTGGGTGAAAGATGTATGTTTGGGTGGGTGGTGGTTGTTGGTGGGTAGGGGATGTGTGGGTGTTGGTGGGTAGGAGATGTGTTGGTGGGTGGGAGTGTGTGTAGGGGTGTGGTGGAAGTGTGTGGGTTAGGAGATGGGTGACGGATGTGTTTATGGGAGGTGGGTGTGTGTGGGTGGGCGATATGTGTGTGTGGGTGGGGTGGGTAGGGGATGTGGGGAGTGGGTGGTCGGAGGATGTATGTGGGGCTGTGTGTGGGTGGATGGGGAGATGCATGTGTAAGTGGGAGATGTGCGTGGGTGGTGGATGTGTATGTGTGGGTGGGCGAATAGGTGCGTGGGGGAGGGATATGTGTGTGTGGATGGCTGCGGGATGTGTGGGTTGGTAGGGGATGTGTGTCGTTGGGGGATGTGTATTCGACTGGATGGTTTGGGGTGTGTAGTGTGGGTGGGTGGAGGATGTTTGGTGGGTGCGTGCGTATGGGCTGGGGGATGGTGTGTGGGTGGGGACATGTGCGTGAGTGGAGGGATGTGTATGTGTGGGGATGGGTGGGTAGGTGGGGTGGGTGGTGGGGGATGTTTTGGTTTGTGAGGGATGTTCTGGTGGATGAGTGGGGTGTGTTTTGTTCTTGTGGGTGGGATATGTATAGATTAATGGGTGTGTGGATGGTTGGGTGGGGGAATGTGAGTAAAGGTGGGGGATATGTGAGTATGGGAGTGTGTGTAGGGGTGTGGGGGATGTGTGTGTGGGTTGGGGGATGGCGGTGTGTGTATTGGTGAGGGGTGTAGGCGGGGTGTCAGAGTCCAGAAAGGGTACAGTGATGCAGTGACATCGTTACGCCCGCCAGGCGACTTAGCTCCCAGCAGGGATGCCGCAACTTCGTTACGCCGCCAGGCGAGTAGTAGTTACCGGCCTGCAAGATTGCTGGCTGACGAACGACCAGCGGTCAGGCCAGGACGACGCTAGACGCACGCAGGCCTCGTGAAGCCACCTGCGGCAGGAGGCAAGTTGCTAACTAGCGGCAGACAGCTCTGGGACTTCGACTCGGACAGACGTATGATGAGAGAAAGGCGTTGTGTGGTTTTCTGTGCTTGAAAGTCGAGTGTCTGAACATCTTGAGAGTTAGACTTGTGAGCTGTATTGTGGATGTAAGTGTTTTGAAATATCAAGTGTATATTGTTGTGATCATCGTAATGTATTTAATCTGTGAATAAATCCATTGAACGGTGTGTCGTTGAGTCTTACGTCAAATCACGTTGTACTTGTACTGTCTCACATGTGTTAGGTTAGCGAGCCAAGTTTAAGACCCTGACATGTGTGGACGTGGTGGCACTCGTCCGGCTTTGAGATGAACGTGTTTATGTGATCAACGATTTAAAACTAGAGTTTGTGAACTTAGAATTTTTGTCAAACTTTATAGTACATGTAAACGTGATCGTGGAAGGCACATTTTGATTTATTACTACATTATTTAAACATGGAGACCATTTGTAAACGTACAGTGCATACATATTGTTTGATCTTGTAAGCGTGTAAAACATTTGTGATTTGTGAAACTTGTCACCGTTTTGACCTTGTCGACATTGTGATCTTGTCGCCATTGTGACCTTGTCGCCATCTTGTAAACTTGATTTCTATGTCCTTACTGAATGTCATCTTGATGTAAGTGATGTGTCATCAATGTTGTAGAGTGTTGAGATACACGTAGATTGTCTTTGTGCATTGAGTTGTGGAAAGCAGAAAGTTCTTGGAAAGAAAGTGACTTGTTTTGAAAAAAAAAATTGTTGACGGACAAACTTACGACCTACAATTACACTCTACGCCATACAAACCTAATCAATACTTAGTGACAAGCAGGCACACACCAACAAATAGACGCTAATTTATTTTCCTCCAAAAACAAAGCAGGTTTTCCGTACCATCCGAAACCTTGCCGTAGAGGTCATTTGTGTTTGCGAAGTAGCGACCCTACAGTTCCTAGCCCGATTTCCAACCGTTCTTCACCGCATCCAGGGCACTTGAGTATATTTTTTCTTTTCATATACTTTAAGGATGCAATTTTAGGCACGTATTGTCAATAGAAATCAATTGTAAATTGTTCATTACTAACCACTTATAACATATTTTGTGTGACTGGTATTTCATTGACATTGTCCATAATGTCGTCATTAAATGATTTCATCGATATGGGGTTAAAGTTGAAGTTAACAGGTGACGAGTTAACGAAGTGGAGTGAGAAGAAATACTCTGAATACCATGAGCGGGAAGAAAGAGCGGCTGAAAGAGCCTTAAAGCAGGCAGAAGCTGCAGCAAAACAGACCGAATTAGAACTGGCTGCGAAGACAAAGCAAGCTGAATTAGAACTGGCTGCGAAGACAAAGCAAGCTGAGATAGGTAGTGAACTTAAGAAGGCAGAAACAGCCTTAAAGCAAGCTGAGATAGATAGTGAGTTGAAGAAGGCAGAAATAACAGCTCAGAGTAAGAGAGAAGAACTGGAGTTACAGTTAAAGATGAAACAACTTGACACTGAGACTGCCATTAATAAAGAGCATAAGAAATCTGAGAGACTGGAGAAAGAAAACCAGTACAAGAAATATCAAGGTATTGTACGTAATTACACCTCGGGTGACTGCATCGCAGCCTTTACCCAAAATTTTGAAACTTTAATGGAACATTACCAGATTCCACTGTCTGAATGGAATATTGTTTATATGAGGAGTTTATCAGGGGAGCCTCTTAAAGTCATTGAGACTATCCCAAAAGACCTCAGAAAAGATTACCATTATCTGAAATCTAAGATTATGGCACATTTTATGTTAGATGAGGCAGGTTACAGAGAACAATTCAGTAAGTTGAGCCCAAAACCGACTCAAACGTTCTCTGATTACCTCTGCTTAGTCCGAGATATATTTACCAAATGGACTTCAGCAGCTAAAATTGACAAAAATTATCAGAGACTAGAAGATCTGATCATTAGAGATAAAATCATTTCATCCATTCCATCAGCATTTTCAAAATTTTTGCAAGAGAATGAATGCACTAGTGTAGATGAGATTGAGAGACGTGGTTCAGCATATTACACAGCCAACAAACATTGTTTTGCCAGTGAAGCTACTGACATAAATTTTGTAGCAGCGGCTAACTATGACAAACCCTATAGTAGGCAGAAACCTTATAGGCCTACATCTGAGAAGTTTAATCACTGTAACTATTGTAAATTTTCACATCATCCGGGTGAAATGTGCGATAAGCACCCAGGATACCATACTTACCTACCTAACACGGTAAACAGACAAGATAAGGAGCGTAAATCCTTCAGAAGTTTGCGTAAATGTTTCCTCTGTAAGGCGTACGGACACCATCGGAAAGATTGTAAAGGTAGGCAAATGACCAACAAAGCAAATGCCGCCTTGTTTGACAGTTCGGCGTCAGATGAAGAACAGCCAGAGAAACATCCTGTGAACTCAGCACAGGCTTTTGACATGTTTAGCGCAAATAAATGTTCTGTTTGTAACACCTTTTATGAAGATGGTATTTTAACATGCGGTCACGCCATCCTATTGCCAATGAAGAAGCTAATTTGGTAGTAGATTCAAAAGGCAAGATAATCGTCCATCACGGATATGTGAATGGCAAGTCTGCTACAGTCCTTCGTGACACGGGAAGCTCACTCATTGGTCTGAAGAGAACGTTCATAACGCCTACAGACTATACAGGCAGGCTATAACATGCAGAACATTCTCAGGCAATATTGAGAAATACCCACTAGCATGGGCATATATTGAAACACCTTTCCTCACTGGGAAAGTAAAGTGCGATGCATTAACAAACCCAGTGTGTGATGTAATTATTGGAAATTTACCAGAGGTGAATGATAAACCTCATGACATAACATCTCTGTGTATTGATGATAACATAACATCACCATCAAATGTCATCATTGATAATGTCACACCACCTATTGATTGTATGGTAGCTAATGTAGCACTAACATCTCATGACATCATTGATAACATTGTTCCATCACCATCTGATATCATTGAATGTGTGAACGCAGTAACTAGATCTACTGCTAGAGTGCAAGATGAAAGTAATCAAACTGAGGCTATACAAATGCTTAGCCCAGTTTCACTACCTACTAACACCATGAAGGAAACGTTTGTAACAGCTCAAAAAGCTGATCCTTCATTGTCAAAATACTTTAATCTGATCGGCCAAAAGCCAAAGGTAACCAAGAATGCAAAATGGCATTTTGCTGTGAAAAATGATATACTCACCAGGTATTATACCAGAGGTGACAATACAACAGAGCAAACTGTTTTGCAAACTAATTATCGCAAGCAAGCCTTACATCTTGCCCACGATATACCTCTTGCAGGGCATATGGCATACGTTAAGACCAGATCAAGATTACTGACACAGTTTCATTGGCCCAAATTTTGCAATGACATTAAAGAATATTGCAGAAGTTGTGACACCTGCCAGAAACTGGTAAAAAAAAGGTAAACACCCACAGGCAAAGTTACAAGTTACTGACTTAGCCAGTCGACCTTTTGAAAAATTATCTGTCGACATAGTGGGCCCTCTTAATCATACAACAACTAGAGGGAATAAATATATTCTAACTGTCATTGATCAATGTAGTCGCTGGCTATTCGCTATTTAGCTATTCCGCTAAAGAACATAACTGCCAATGATATAATGGAAGTTTTCTTCCATATTTTTTCTCGGATAGGTTTTCCAGACACTATCCAATCTGATAGGGGCACTCAGTTTATCGCCGCATCTACCCAAGCTTTCACCAAAATGTTGGGAGTGAAGCAATGTTTCAATTCCCCGTACCATCCTCACTCTAGTGGAGTAATAGAAAAATTTAACGGGGATCTAAAGCACATGCTTGCAAAAGTAACGCAAGAGCACCCCAATAACTGGGATGTATATCTACCAGCTATTCTTTTTGCTTATCGCGAGGTACCACATTCTAGTACCGGTTTCTCTCCCTTTGAACTTATCTATGGTGCCAAACCACGTGGCCCATTGACTATTTATCACCAAATGTTAACTGACTCTACTCCAGTACTTAAACCCATATCATCATACGTATATGTTACATCATTGCGTGAAAGAATCATCAAATCTTGTATTATTGCAAAGAATGCACTAAAATTATCTGGTGCTACTTACAGACAGTATGCTGACAAAGGTAACAGGACAATAACGTTGACACCTGGACAGGACGTTCTTCTTCTACTACCTAGTGACAGACACTTATTGACTGATTCTTGGCAGGGACCTTTTAAAGTGACGAGACAGATTTCACCTGTAGACTACGAAATCCAAATAAAAGACAAACACAAAATATTTCACATAAATATGCTAAGACCCTACCACAACAGAGACAACGAACAAGACGATACGACAGCTTGTACAGTGATAATAGATCACGAAGATGACGATGCTAGTGATGAAATTCCAACACCTGCATTAGACACGACAAACTGCTTGAAGGAGATAAAAATCAACCCAAAGTTAACTCAAGCAGAGACAAACAGTTGCAAACAGCTTATACAACAGTACAACACCATCTTTTCCAACAACCCAGGACAAACAGAATTAGTGCAGCATCACATCACACTCACATCAAACACACCCATAAGATGCAGACCATACACCATTCCATTACGTTACAAAGAACATTTACATCAGGAGATCATCAACTTAGAGAAAAACAACATCATAAGACGATCCCAATCAGACTTCTCATCTCCAATGGTCATAGTACGCAAAAAGGACAATACAATAAGACTGTGTATCGACTATCGAAAGCTCAATAAAATAACTGTTCTCGATCTTGAGCCAATGGCTAACTCTGACGATCGTCTGACAGAACTGACAGACGCTAGGTTCTTTACGAAGATAGATATGACGAAAGGATATTGGCAAATAGGAGTAGACGAACAGAGCAGATATCTGACAGCATTTGCCACACCTTGGGGACTGTACGAATGGTGCAAACTTCCATTTGGGCTTGTCAATGCCCCTGCCACATTCGTACGTATGACACGACTTCTCCTAGTAGACATTCCTAACATAATCTGCTACATAGACGACATCTGTGTTCACACAGAGACAATGACAGAGCACATTAAGACGTTAGAACAGACATTTGAACGTATTAGACAACACGGACTGACAGTAAAGCCTGCGAAAGTAGACATAGCCTACCAGGAAATATCCTTCTTGGGGTACAAAATATCCAATGGCTTTGTCACGACAGACGATAACATTGTGTCCAAGATACTAAAACTCTCACTTCCGACTACAAAAAAAAACAAGTCAGAAGTTTGTTGCGACTGATAAATTATTACCGGCAGTTCATTCCTGATTTTTCCGAACTGACCGAAGTGTTTACTAATTTACTAACCAAAGATAAACCAGATAAAATTGTAAACAATGAATGCCTAAAAATTGCATTCAATAAAGTACTAGCATGTTTTTCTGATAATAGTTCAAATAATCTCATCCTGAAATTGCCCAATCTCCATTTACCTTTCAGATTACGTACAGATGCTAGCTCCGTGGCGATTGGAGCAGTCTTGTTGCAAGAGTACAATAACATCCTCCATCCCGTGTACTTCGTATCCAGGAAACTAAAGCCCAGAGAACGGGCGTGGTCTATACCCCAGTTAGAAGCCCTAGCTTTAGTGGTGGGTATAACTAAATTATCCAGATTTCTTCTAGGACGCCATTTCATCGTGGAATCTGACAGCAGCCCATTGCGTTTTATAAATTCAGGTGTACCTTCAAACCATATGGTAGCGCGCTGGTCTCTTAAACTTCAAGATTATAGCTTTGAGGTTCGACATATCCCAGGCAGAACCAACTCAATTGCCGATCTTTTGCCCCGTTGTCCGACCGACCCAGTAAGCACTAATGTCTGAGTGCAGTGTGTACAAATACACTCAGACCGACACAGCCATTTATCAGTGAATATATTTTTTTTGTTCACAAAAAGCTGTGTAATGTCTACAATATGATGTGATAGGGGTTACTCCCATTATATATAGTGTTCTTATTTTACTAATTCATGTAGTGATTGTCGTGTATAATTGTGTAGTGTGTGGTAGAAAGCGAACTTTATTAATTGTATATATCACGAACAAGAACAGTGTCACATTCGCTCAAAAACTTACCGTAAGCGAACTATCCAATTTGATAGTGACATCTGCGTGTGGAACATTCCAGGGATATTTTAAAGACGTGTGTGAACGTGTAAACTAAACATTGACAGCCACACCATTGCAGTTAACCGAAATCCATAATGTTCGGTAGTGTAACATCCAACACATGAACAGTCAATCGTAATCCAGAAGGTTTTGTAGTGAAACAGCCAACACATGAACTGTGAGAACATTGTACTTTCCGTAACTACATCAGACCGGAACAAGTGTGTTCTGCAAGCTTCAACATCAGCTGATTTTAGTGTTCGTGTGTACTTCCGGATTAGTTAGAAATTTAGAGCAAAATTAGCAGACGACAAATAAAAGTTTAAAAAGCTATGACGATTCTAAAATCTTTAGGAATCAACAAAGTTAAATACACGAATTGTGTGTTTATATATTTATGTAGTGTAATCTTAGAATCATATCTTGATTAATGTATTCATATTACCGACTTTTTCTCGTTAATATGAAGAAACGTCAAGCGATGACGCTAAGAAATAGGATAATTATTGTAAATTATTGTATTTCATTAATGTGGAAATTATTCCCCTTTTCATTTATTTGTTATGACATCATTACACAAAGGGCCATAATTTGAAATGTATTCAGTAATGTGTTGTGTATAAATAGCCAAGTGTTGCCAGATTATTGACACAACAGGTAGCCATCTACTGGGCATGGCAGAGGGTTGCCGACATTGCAGACCAACACAAGAGCTACTGGCCAAATAAGGTCAGGGTTTGAGCGTTTTATGCGACTTATATAAAGCCGTATTTCGGTCTAGCTAGATGGTTTTTGTTTCAAGAACCATATTATTACGTTTTTTTTTTGTAAGCTGCGAGGTAGATGCGTGAAGCTGGTACTACCGATCTGACTGGGTTATTAATGCAATTGAGGTAATCAGCCATCGAGAGGATGAAACCTGACATGTGTTAAAGGTTGAACACCACATGTCGTTGAATGCAACTTCCATTGCTTATATATTTCTATGGCATATGTGTATTTATTTGTATTTTGATACCAATTTATATAACAACAGAAGGGTAGACTCTGACAAGGTTAGAATATTAACCCAGTATGTACATATATTTGACATGAAAGATGACATCTTTCATGAATTTGCCGGGGGAGCGTGTCAGAGTCCAGAAAGGGTACAGTGATGCAGTGACATCGTTACGCCCGCCAGGCGACTTAGCTCCCAGCAGGGATGCAGCAACTTCGTTACGCCGCCAGGCGAGTAGTAGTTACCGGCCTGCAAGATTGCTGGCTGACGAACGACCAGCGGTCAGGCCAGGACGACGCTAGACGCACGCAGGCCTCGTGAAGCCACCTGCGGCAGGAGGCAAGTTGCTAACTAGCGGCAGACAGCTCTGGGACTTCGACTCGGACAGACGTATGATGAGAGAAAGGCGTTGTGTGGTTTTCTGTGCTTGAAAGTCGAGTGTCTGAACATCTTGAGAGTTAGACTTGTGAGCTGTATTGTGGATGTAAGTGTTTTGAAATATCAAGTGTATATTGTTGTGATCATCGTAATGTATTTAATCTGTGAATAAATCCATTGAACGGTGTGTCGTTGAGTCTTACGTCAAATCACGTTGTACTTGTACTGTCTCACATGTGTTAGGTTAGCGAGCCAAGTTTAAGACCCTGACACGGGGTGTGTGTGTGAGTGAGTGTGGGTGGGTGGGGGATGTATGTGTGAGTTGTGGGGTGTGTGGGTGGTAGATGTGTGTGGGTGGGCGGGGATGTGTGTGCGGGTATGTGTGTGGGTGGATAGATTTGTGTGGGTGGGGAGATGTGTGTGTGGTTGGAGGATGTGTTGTTTGAGGGGGATGTGTGTGTGGGTGAGGGATTTGTGTGTGTGGGTGCTGAGGATGTGTGGGTGTAGGATGTTTGGGTGAGTGGATGTGTGTGTGAGGGATGTGTGTGTGGGTGGGGGAGTAGGTATGTGGGGATGGCTGAGTGGGTGTGGGAATGTGTATATGGGGATGGGTGGGTGGGTGGGGGAATGTATGTGTGCCTGAGGGTGCGTGGTTGGATGTGTGGGTGGGGGTGTGGTCGGTGGGAGGTGTCTCATAACATTGTAATATGCATTGGTTATGTTTACAATATTCATGTAACAATGTTTGTTTTCTCCATATGTATCATGCATTACTGGTGAATGAAAGATGAGTGATTGGAGGGGCCGAATGTAAGACGGGCCTGCGTGCCCAATTTGTTACCCTTTTAAAATAAAGTTAAATCAAATAAAATCACATCGTGGATACTGCAATATAAAGGGGTCCAATGTAGAACAACTATATTTTAAACAGTCCATGGAATGCTGCGATTGAGTCTGCTATATTTGCATTGTTTCTTCTCTTCAGTAGCCTTCAGTGAGTGTGTATTTTAAATACCTTAACTTAATAGCAATGTCAAATAACTGTTCCCATTTGAAAGGCCCTTTCTCGTCTTCAGCGTTCGGTTCTTCCAACATCTGCCGCATATCTTCCTCGTCTTCAGCGTTCGGTTCTTCCAACATCTGCCGCATATCTTCCTCGTCTTCAGCGTTCGGTTCTTCCAACATCTGCCGCATATCTTCCTCGTCTTCAGCGTTCGGTTCTTCCAACATCTGCCGCATATCTTCCTCGTCTTCAGCGTTCGGTTCTTCCAACATCTGCCGCATATCTTCCTCGTCTTCAGCGTTCGGTTCTTCCAACATCTGCCGCATATCTTCCTCGTCTTCAGCGTTCGGTTCTTCCAACATCTGCCGCATATCTTCCTCGTCTTCAGCGTTCGGTTCTTCCAACATCTGCCACATATCTTCCTCGTCTTCAGCGTTCGGTTCTTCCAACATCTGCCGCATATCTTCCTCGTCTTCAGCGTTCGGTTCTTCCAACATCTGCCGCATATCTTCCTCGTCTTCAGCGTTCGGTTCTTCCAACATCTGCCGCATATCTTCCTCGTCTTCAGCGTTCGGTTCTTCCAACATCTGCCGCATATCTTCCTCGTCTTCAGCGTTCGGTTCTTCCAACATCTGCCGCATATCTTCCTCGTCTTCAGCGTTCGGTTCTTCCAACATCTGCCGCATATCTTTCTCGTCTTCAGCGTTCGGTTCTTCCAACATCTGCCGCATATCTTCCTCGTCTTCAGCGTTCGGTTCTTCCAACGTCTGCCGCATATCTTCCTCGTCTTCAGCGTTCGGTTCTTCCAACATCTGCCGCATATCTTCCTCGTCTTCAGCGTTCGGTTCTTCCAACGTCTGCCGCATATCTTCCTCGTCTTCAGCGTTCGGTTCTTCCAACATCTGCCGCATATCTTCCTCGTCTTCAGCATTCGGTTCTTCCAACGTCTGCCGCATATCTTCCTCGTCTTCAGCGTTCGGTTCTTCCAACATCTGCCGCATATCTTCCTCGTCTTCAGCGTTCGGTTCTTCCAACATCTGCCGCATATCTTCCTCGTCTTCAGCGTTCGGTTCTTCCAACATCTGCCGCATATCTTCCTCGTCTTCAGCATTCGGTTCTTCCAACGTCTGCCGCATATCTTCCTCGTCTTCAGCGTTCGGTTCTTCCAACATCTGCCGCATATCTTCCTCGTCTTCAGCGTTCGGTTCTTCCAACATCTGCCGCATATCTTCCTCGTCTTCAGCGTTCGGTTCTTCCAACATCTGCCGCATATCTTCCTCGTCTTCAGCGTTCGGTTCTTCCAACATCTGCCGCATATCTTCCTCGTCTTCAGCGTTCGGTTCTTCCAACATCTGCCGCATATCTTCCTCGTCTTCAGCGTTCGGTTCTTCCAACATCTGCCGCATATCTTCCTCGTCTTCAGCGTTCGGTTCTTCCAACATCTGCCGCATATCTTCCTCGTCTTCAGCGTTCGGTTCTTCCAACGTCTGCCGCATATCTTCCTCGTCTTCAGCGTTCGGTTCTTCCAACATCTGCCGCATATCTTCCTCGTCTTCAGCGTTCGGTTCTTCCAACGTCTGCCGCATATCTTCCTCGTCTTCAGCGTTCGGTTCTTCCAACATCTGCCGCATATCTTCCTCGTCTTCAGCGTTCGGTTCTTCCAACGTCTGCCGCATATCTTCCTCGTCTTCAGCGTTCGGTTCTTCCAACATCTGCCGCATATCTTCCTCGTCTTCAGCGTTCGGTTCTTCCAACGTCTGCCGCATATCTTCCTCGTCTTCAGCGTTCGGTTCTTCCAACATCTGCCACATATCTTCCTCGTCTTCAGCGTTCGGTTCTTCCAACAACTGCCGCATATCTTCCTCGTCTTCAGCGTTCGGTTCTTCCAACATCTGCCGCATATCTTCCTCGTCTTCAGCGTTCGGTTCTTCCAACATCTGCCGCATATCTTCCTCGTCTTCAGCGTTCGGTTCTTCCAACAACTGCCGCATATCCCTCTATTCAATCTCACTGTTTGTTTTTATTTTCGCTCGCTTGCTTTGAACTCAAGCTTAGTCCATACACACTTCTTCTAGTTGTGCTGGACTGAAATTTTAGTCCAACTGTCCGGTGTAGGGGTACCTCCCATTATTATGTATCTCTGTCTCCAATTCTGTTCTCTTGTGTTATTAGGCCTCACTCTGTTTCATTTGCCCTGTGAGATTCAGATAAAGCACTTCCCTTTCTAGTTACACAGTAAAACTGTTCTCTGTGTTGTATCCTGGACTAGGACTCTCCGGACATTGGTAACACAGCATTGGACGAATAGAGCACATTGGTTACACAACATTGGACGAATAGAGCACATTGGTAACACAGCATTGGACGAATAGAGCACATTGGTTACACAACATTGGACGAATAGAGCACATTGGTTACACAGCATTAGACGAATAGAGAACATTGGTTACACAGCATTGGACGAATAGAGGACCTATCTCCTTCTTTATTTTGTTGCTCTATGCGTGTATCTTACAACATGATGTTGTATAATTACATAACACAACTCCATTTCCCTGAGGCTGCAATGCATTTTATATTGCCAAATCTTGTTTTGACAAGTTTCTGTAGTAGCTTAGATTTCTGTACAGAAAACGCCATGCGCAATTTATGTTATACTTTCCCATCTTCTTCCCTTCAAAATAAAATTAAAACAGGAAATTAATTTGCTCGTGTTAGTTTTAAACATTTCGTTTGCGATTGAATGTCCCGCGGTAATCGCGTCCATTTGTATTGCATTTCCGCTGGGACACGTGTCGATTTCCTGAGTCGATTTTATTTTCTAATGTCCGCATTACATCGCCAACATTGGAAAACGCCCGAGGTCACCAAGGAAGATAAAGTTTAATAACTCTCGTTTTTTTTCCATTCACCTTGCAGAGATGGAGGGGCTTGTGTGTCACTAGCTCGAGTCATGCTGACGGTTATTGACCTCTGTCTATCTGTCTGTCTGCTTCCCCCCTCTCTCTCTCCCCTGCCCTTTATCCCTCATTAAAGCATACACCCTCAACCAACCCATTCCTGCCCCTCCTATCTTTTGCTATCTCGTGCAGCTCTGCCGATATCCTCCGAATATTCCTTGCGATTTTCTAGACATCACATCATCAATCAATCAATCATGTGCCATGCCGGAAAGCGGGGGTGGGGGTGGGGTGGGGTGGGGTGGGGGGGGGGGGGTGGGGTGGGGTGGGGGTGGGGTCATGACTCGCCATTTCACTCGATCACCAGTGTCGTGGATCAGCTCAGTGTTCCTGTCTCGTCCATGCCATATGGCCAAGCCATCCAGGTATTTTCCTCTCGGTCTTCCTCTTGGTCTGTTCCCTTCGATCTTGCCAGTTGTCACTAAGTTCTCCAATCCATTTCTTCTCATAACATGTCCAAAAAATTTTGACTGTCTACGTCTAATTTCTCTAATCAGTTTACGACACATCATACATCTTGTAAAATCGTCACCTTTCCTCATTGTTGGCTAATTTATTAGTTTTCTGTATATGTATACATTTTTTGTGATTTGTTGGATCTAGTTTTCTACGGTACGAGGACATAAGCCCCACGCCCAACCTTCCCTAGTTGCCTCTTACGACTCGCATGTTAGGTTGTTTTTTTCTAAAGCGCTCGCTCGCGTTAACTCACGCGTAGTCCATACACACTATTTGCAGTTGTGATGGACTTAATTTTGCGTGTCGGTTAGCTTTCCCTATTACCAGTGTCCTTCGCCATCAGGCGAACCCACTCCGACTTCAGAAGTACTTGTAATTAACGTCCCCAAGTCAAGGACGACAGATCAACATTTTAGTCCAGCTGGCTGAGGTAGGGGTTGAACCGCTTACCTCGGATCAGCACACCAGATGTTTAAGAACACGCGTTCTTATCCATTCGGCCATGAGGACCTGCTGCACGTGAGATTAAATTATTACTGTTCTCTGCTGCATTTAGTGCACATGTAACTCACTGGCGTTATTCCCAGTACTGCTGAGTTACCTACTTTTGGCACTCCAATGTTATTCTTACGAAGATGCAAATCGTTTGCAACTGGTTTAGGGACCCATAGAGTGAGATAGTAACTGTTGAAGGCGGTTGTAGCAACTTCTCCCTGACGCTCGAAATCACGTTGGTGATTGATACAGTTAAGATAGCTATTAATTCTATCATGCTCTATTTGAAATTGAAAAAATCAGGCCCCTCTGCCGTGTGTCCACCGTGACGAGGTAGAGGGGCTTGCGCGTTCCAATGACCCCAAGAGCTATGCCGACGGTAGCACAGATACTGGTAGGGTCACTCATGTCAGACAGGTCAAGGGAGAGGAACCAAACGAAGAGACACACAGACCTGCTGCTTTGTAGGTAGACTGGGGACAATCAAATGCTAGGGAAAGCACCCCGAAAAATGCTTGTCGAAATCGGATGTACTGAGCCACAGGCTTGACAAAGCAGTGCAACGTAACTTAATCAATTCATGATGCCACAGATGAAAATTAATTGTTATGGTGCTAATCCCGTGAAGTCCCATCAGGCGGTGATAGTGCCGGGCCTCCAGCCTCGAGGGGGTCCACCCATGACTACTGGTGGTCACCTTCCCCTGTGCTGTGGAGTCAAGGCACAGAAGAGTAGGTTAAGAGCTTTTGACCAAACGCTCCGGACACTCAACATACTACAGTGGAATGCCAAAGGAATTTCAAACAAGAAAGTCTCCTTAACAAAACGTTCTCATAAAGTTGGATAGATGTGGCATGCATTCAAGAGACACACCTCAACGACTATCGCAAATTCTCAAACAGATGATATCAGGCTACACGTTTCAACCACGAAGGACACAAAGGAGGCGTTCTAATACTTACACGAAATACAATACCTTGCAGCGAAGTATCTGTGATCTCTGACAACCAAACGGAAATTATAGGTGTTGATATAATGATAAAGAACGTGAAAATAAGAATTTAGAATCTGTATAACCCAGCAAACATGAAAATAACAGAAACAAACTGCATTATTGTCGGAGACTTTAATAGCGGCTCAGAAAGATGGGGATATCCAGATACTGACAAAAGAGGAGATGAAGTGGACTCAAATCTCCATCTACTCAACAAAGCTTCTACTCCAGAAGATGGTTTACCACTTCTGCTCCAGACTTAGCTTTCTGCACAGGAGACTTCCTCCACAAAATCGATCGCCATGTGCTTGACCAATTAGCAGGTAGTGACTACAGACCAATCAAGCTTGTAATGAATATGGAGTATGTTCCACAGGAGCAAAAGCCTTTGCCACGCTGGAATTATAAACGAGCAGATTGGGACAGATTTGCCATACTAACAGACAAATATTGTGAAAACATAAATACACGATAGGGCAAAATGAAGCAAACGGTGGAAAGTCTAACCAGAACAATAATACAGGCGGTCACTGAGTCTATTCCAAGAAGAGCGAGGAAAAATTATAAACCATACTGGGACTGAAGAACTACAAAAATTGAAGATGCCAGAAAGACAGCAGAGAGAGAACAAACAACTGAAGCGAACATCTCTCTCAAAGCCAGCTTAGCAAAATATAAAAGAACATTAAATCAAACAACAAGAGATTGTTGGAGGGAATAAAAACAAAATACCTGAACTCTTACAGGGATGGAAACAAACTATGGAAACTAGTGAAAGCCACGAACAATGAAGGAACAAGAAACAAACAAATAACAATTAAACAAGGAAATGCCTTGCTCACAGGAAAAAAGGCTGCAAATGCACTAATGGAACACTATGCCAGTGCAAACCATTGATATTACAATCGAACAGAAGAAAGGAATCAAAGATAAACAGATACATCATAGTAATACAGAGACAGCAGCAGATTATATGATGGCAAATCTAACAGTGGAAGAAATGGAACAGGCAATGAATGCTGTCAAAGATTCAGTTACATGGAATGAAGACCACCCTGAATGAGTGGTCTACCTCAAGTAGAATAGAGGTAACCCAGTGCCCCTACATGAGGGCAGGGTAGGTGTAAGGAATAAATAAGAAGGGGAACTATTAAATAGTTCTCTCATGGGACACGGAGGTGTCAACCAGAGAGTAAGCACTCTGGTCACGGCATAATCACGCCAACGTGATAGACACAGAGAACTAGACTCAAGAGAGACCACTACTCCAAGCGTGCTGTATGATGTAGCACGCAAAAGCCGAAGTACGCACAAGGTCACTCCGCGTGCCGTGTAATCAGCACGCGGAGAATTCCTCAGACGGGACACAGACTTCGTAGTGAACGCATCGCTTAGCGTCGATGCTTATTTCGTTAGCCGAGTAGATAGATTAGCAATAGGGTTAGGAAACGACTAGTGATAGGCAATTCTGTGCATTTATTCGTGTGTGATTTGTTAGCGACTGTTTGTTGTACATTGATGTGATGCAAAGAGCCAGTGGCAATAAAATGTGTAATCAATTCCTCTCGTACGACTAACAAGTCTTTTTGTGTGGTGCGAGAGAAGTTATCACAGAATGCCTGTGACAGCGGTTGCTGACAGGCTAGGATAAAGTGGTGTCAGAAGTGTAGCTTGGACAATTGTTCAAGCTAAAACACTCACCCACGGCTCTAAAATAGAATTACGGCTAGATAATCACAGGGTTTAGTTTATGTTAGTGATAATGGCGTGTGCAGACAGAACAAAGTGCGAGCTGTGCCCATCGTGACCAAATTATGTTTATTTATGCTTACTAAAGTATTTTGTGCTTATGAACATGTTTTCTTCTGATTTGTAAGTATTATTATTATAGTTTGGTATCATTTATTTCTACAATTACTTATTTATTTACTACTATTTGTCAAATATGATTCACGGCAGAGCGATACACAAAAATGAGCCGAGAACAATATTGATTTTTCCAAGCTAAAAATAGCGCTGCGCGAGTGACGTATCGCGACTGACAAACAGCTGCGTTACGCCATTTGCAATCAGCGACTGATTGTTGACAAATCGCAAAGCGGCTGCTCGCCTGAATCGTTGACTTATATCAAATATTATTTGTTTACATAAGTTAGTTATTGAATATATGTATTTATTTGAACATTATTATTACCTTTATATTTATTTCAAAGCATTTATTTAATTATTTACATACTTTTTCTATTTCTTACCGTCACGATGGCACTACTTTTGCTATGCAAATGAGACGCAGTCTGCACAACACTTCCATAGATTAAACAGTTAGAGTTAGGGAAGGCAGAAGACGTTAGAACGAAGACAGGACAGTGACATTTATTATTAATTAAACCACATTGCATTGTCCTGGGGCATGTGATTGTACAAAATTGTCTAAAATTATATATCGTTTGCAAGTTGTTAATTGTTGATGCTCTTGATAACCAGGCACAACAACAGCTGGTAATAAGCATAACGCAAGCTGTATGTGGTATTGCCAGACGATTGGACTTGATGTGCCAAACGAGTGTAAATGAATGATCTGGAATATTAAGATGAGTATACCCAAATGATTTTGCATGCAATATGATTAATAATGCATCTCTTTTTCAGCGTGTGATGTATTAGCATATTTTTTGTGATCTGTTTTTCAGGTTATAATCTAAGAGTATATTTTTTGTACTCAGAGAATTAAAAACCAAACATATCTAATATAAATAAGTGAGTAAATATTTGAGTACCTATCAACTCTAGCTAATTTCCCAACAACATGGCAACATTAGCTGATTTCATAAAAGCAGGCAAAGAATTAGAATACACAGGAAAGGACTTAGAGCAATATGCTGATCAAAAATTTAGAGAAGCAAAAGATGCTGAGAGAGATGAACGTGCACGAGAAAGACAACACCAAAAGGAGATTGTAGAACTAGCTGAGATAACTAAACAGAAACAATTAGAACATGATAAAGGGACTAAACAGAAGCAATTAGAACATGATAAAGAGATTAAACAAAAGCAATTAGAACATGATAAGGAATTAAAGCAAAAACAATTAGATCAGGAGAGAGAATTAAAGCAAAGAGAGATAGATGAAATGGCAAGAGTAAAAGAAAAACAGATACAAGTTTAATCAGAGACACAGTTAAAGATGAAAGGCAGGGATGTAGACTCACACTTAGAGATCTCCGCTACAAAACTAAAAAGTCAGCAAGAAGAAAATAAATTTAATAAGTCACCGAGAAAGGATGGAATCACAAACAAAATGCTAATAGGGATAGGCATTACAGCTGGAAGAGAGGAATAGTCCCACAGGCATAGCAGGAAGCTATACTGATACCAGTCCCAAAGAAAGGAAAAGTCCTGGAAGAACCAAATGGCTATCGACCGATCAGTCTACTTAGCTGTGTAGGAAAATTAATGGAACGCATTATCAATGGCAGGCTAACATGGCATCTGGAAGAAAACAAACTCTTAACACCACACCAAGCAGGATTCAGAAAGTACAGATCCACTGAAGATCAAATAACCTATATAGCTCAGGAAATAGAGGATGCCTTCCAAGAGAAAAAGCGGTCTGGATAGATTTAGAAAAAGCATTTGATAAAGTATGGAAGGAAGGACTGAAAGTAACACTGCAAAAAAAAATGCATGTTTGTGGGAAAATGTATAAATGGATCAGCCACTACCTTGAGAACAGAACTGCCAGGACAAAAGTAAAGGACAAACCAGGAAAATGATGCTGTTGGAACAAGGTGTTCCCCAAGGAGGAGTTCTTTCACCAATATTATTCCTAGCATATATACATGACATCACAGAAAATTTTCCAGCCAGAGTACACACATCCTCATTTGCAGATGACCTAGCCATATGGACATCTGAAGAATATATTAGCACAGCTAACAACATAATACAGCAAGCCCTATTAGCGCTAGAGGACTGGTCAAAATCATGGCTAGTGAAGATAAGTGAGGATAAAACAACATGCACAGTGTTCTGCCTCTCAAATAAAACTCAGCAACCTAAGCTAGTATTGAATGGAAAAAATATTGCGCCATGAAGAAAATGCAAACTATCTAGGAGTCACATTTGATCGTCGCCTGACATGGAAGACACAGGTTGAAAAAATCGAACATGAGCAAGGCAAAGAATGGCAATCATGAAAAAGCTTGCTGGTACAACGTTGGGAGCAGATGAGAAAGTTCTCAAGAAGGTATATACTGGACGAGTGAGGCCAGTACTGGAATATGCATTGCAGCTTGGGCAACAGCAGCTAAGTCAAACTTTAACAAAATAAGTAGAGTCCAAAATCAAGGAACGCGAATCATAATTGGAAGCCTGAAGACAACGCCTATTAATGAACTAGAAAAGATCACTTGTTTACAACCAATGCAGGATAGAAGCGATAGCAGAGCCCAGCAATAAGCAGAAAAATTTAGAAGATTGACATACCACCCTATGTATAAAAGTTTTAATGGCTTTGGAAAGGGAAGACTGAAGCGAGGGAACTTTGTAGAAACTGCAAAACGAAAGATTAGGGCAGATCCTATATTTAACATATCAACAGACAAACCCATATACAATGCACACAAGTTCCCAGCTTGGAGACAGCAGCAACTGCCTGAGATGATAGAAAACATTCCTGGTATTGAGAAAAAGAACACTCAGAATGAAACCGAAAGAAGAAAAATAACCCTAAACTACATAAAAGAACATTACCCAAGCAGCAATTAGACCCATGCATATACAGATGGATCAGCCTAAAATTTAATTCAAAATGGAGGAGGAGGAAATCTCCTTAAGTTAAAAAATGGAGTGGGAAAAAAAAACAGTCAGTGGTAACTGGAGAATTTTCAAGTAACTTCAAAGCGGAGGTAGAGGCTTTGAAAACTGCAGCAGAAATGCTCTTGATGGAGGAAAATAAAGAGAAGCAAATAGCCATCTTCACAGATGCAAAGTCAGCTGTCTCAATACTGAAGAGCAAAAACAGCACAGAACTAGCTGACCTAAGAGCAGCACTCCATGGTCTATGCCAGAAATAAAAAAAAAAAGTTGTAATACAGTGTATCCCATCACATTGCAGTATACCTGGAAATGAAGAGGCTGACAGACTAGCAAAAGAGGGTGGGCGATTACCACAGCCTGACATAGAATAACCCATAATGAGGCAAAAAGGTTTATAAAAAGCACTTATAGAACCAAATGGGAATCAGAGCACCCAGGCCACCAGAAGGATGATGCATATTATAAACTCGACCGAAGAGAACAAGTAGCAATCTTCAGACTCCGCACAGGACATAACAGGCTGAAATACCACTTGTTCAATAAACTAAAGATAGGAGACACCGATGAATGTAATTGTGGAACTGGTAAAATGACAGCTAAACATTTGCTGCAGGAGTGCCCAATATATGCAGAATAGAGAAAAATATTTTGGCCCACGCCTGCTGCATTTGAGGACAAGCTTTATGGAGATATCAACAAGCTCAAGTTGACTGCAGCTTACTTTAACTACATTCAGGTTGACATCGACAGGTGCATGAAGAAGTATTTAGACTGCCACACTTCATATCACAGGTATGTTGGTTACAAAAGCGTCCCAGAGGCATGAAATGGAATATTGCTTGGATAGCAAATCCATTACGTGGAAAGTCTGAATCAAAAGCTCACTGTGTGGGTTTCATAAAAGGCGGAAAAAGTGTCCTAGTGGCACGAAATGGAATATTGCTTGGATAGCAAATCCATTATGTGGAAAGTCCAAATCGAAAGCTCACTGTGTGGATGTCATCTGCAGACTGCATTCTTCTGGTTTCCGGAAGAATAGCCTATGTTGAACGGAAGGCCCAATATACGGAAGTGAGGCTGAGCAGCCATGTGCAGGACGTGACGATTCCTTGGGTGAGCCCAGTACCAGAGCGCTGTGTGTCGGCTCTGCAAGTATGGAAGCCTCCTTGGATGGCGGAGAATGCTCATGGTCTGCCCCTGCCTTCCCTTGAGGGTCGACCAGGATGTCTTTGGCTGTTCTATATGGGGCAGCTGAGATGGGGGATAACTCCACAACAAACGGCCTAAGAAACCTTCGGGAAGGTTTACCCGGTCAACAAATGCCCGCAGAAGTCGGATGTGTCGGCCTAACGGCACAAGAACGCAGCTCTGCTGTAAACAGGCACAACGCAATCACTTCCGAAAAAAAAACTCCGGATGAAGGCAGCAGAAGAAGAAGCCAAACATTTGGATGTTTCGTATTGTAAGGCTGCAGAGACGACCAAGTTATTGAATAATCCCCATTTTAAGAAGATGCCACCACTGACCGACGACATTTTTGAAGTAGAAAAAGAAAAAAAGACAACAGTCTGGGATCTCCCCCTTCAAATAGGTTTTTTCGTTCATCAATATGCCAAGTTGAGGATGTTAGAATTTTATTATGATTGCATTGATAAATTTATAGACACGGGGGATTTCCAGTTGTGTGAAATTGTGGCATACAAAAACGTCTCTACTAACCTCCGTCTATTGACGCCTTTAAAAATGCAAATCCCTGATAATTACTGTTTAAGTATCTTACTTAGTGTAGGAGTAGAAAATAAAACAGAGCTTAATTTATTTGGCATCAGGTTAAAATATGGCCTTAGTTTTCTTTCACGTACCTGGCAAGACCGGAACTGATTGTAAAACAAAGACTCTTTGTAGCCATTTTTGGTCAGTGCAACACAAAGAGCGGACACGTAAAAGTTTCCCCGTGTGGGGAAAGGCAATTTTGCCTTAAAAACCATCATTCTTTGCAGCCATTGGTATATTACAATCTACATTATTAATACGTATTTATGTATTACATATACCATTGTGTTTAATTAAGAATTAGTTAGAATGATAAATCAACAATTCTTGTAAACTGGAGTCTGCTTGATTTTTACCACTAGCGCCATTCCAGCCCACGCTGTAATTTTTCATATGCTTGTCAATTTCATATCCCTATGTTAAAACCTTTTATAGGCATTGTGAACCTATATCTCATTAGCAATGCTTATAACCTATAAATATTAGGTGTACTGTAGAGTATGAAACTCATGTCAGAAACACATTCAGAAACTCTTCTCAATTTGGGGGCAGACTCCTGATTCATACTTCACAGTAGAGAACTCGTGTCGGTCAATTTCATATTCCTATGGTTAAATAACTTCTATGCATTGTGAACTATATCTCACTATCTATGCTTAGAAATCTGCAAATAATCTATGTACTATAGAGATTGAACTCTAAAAGACATTTTCAAAGATACAATTTCTCCATGTAGAAGCAGACTTTTGAGTACACATTGTATGAACATACTTCATAGTAGAGAATTTGTTTCTGCTAAATTCTAATCGGTAACTTGAAACTATCGTGCTAAGTCTTAGTACCAGTTTTTTGTTAACAGATTAGTAACCACACCATAGGTGTGATAGATATGTGATATTTTCATAAAGATGCTAGGAAATTGTCATGTTTGAGAATATAAATTCAAGAACAAAGAAAGTAAACGCATGATATACATTGGAATGTTCTGGTAGGATATGCCTTCAATCCGCATCACCTCACTGTGATAGGATCAGAAGCGAAGATTGATGTTAATAAATTGCTTGCAATATTCAGAAGACTGGAGCATGCGGCATAAGTTATTCTGATAAATACAATCCGAATAAGAGCAGCACTTGGCAAAATATATCACAGCGTTCACTATCATTATACTGCTGTAAGCAGTGGGGGAAAACAATGTATGTTTTAGTGTGGATGAGGAAATCCAAAAACATAGGCTCCTTGCATCATCATTATGATTAATTATTATGTATGATTATCATGTACTTGATATAAGAGAAATGTACATGTATGTTTTTTCTGTTATGAGAATTTTTCTCTGCCCTGATTGTTACTCTTTACTGTGGGAATATACATTTTAATGTTGCCCCTGGGGATTAGAGGATGTTGATGTAAGAATCCGTGTGCATGTCAGTACACAAGAAAAGGTGAACCGTATGGTCATTAGCCTTGGCCTAATGCTG
The DNA here is from genome assembly GCA_963921405.1 of Cepaea hortensis. NCBI lineage: Eukaryota > Metazoa > Mollusca > Gastropoda > Stylommatophora > Helicidae > Cepaea > Cepaea hortensis. Next base: position 103,422,214 of record OY992877.1, read on the forward strand.
ATTATAGCGAAGGAATGGAGACGAGGAATCGGAAACAAAAGAGCCTATTTCTGGACTATTCTCTTCAAGGTATGACAAATGCACTAGCAAAAAGTTGGATAAAAAGGATGGCTTCACTCATCTAATAGTCCCAGTAACAAGAGAAGAAATATAGAGTGAAAAGATATCTCACTCACTATCAGAGCTATAAAAGCTCTACAACAAGCAACGAGGGACAGGGAACTTGGAAACCCACTCCTATCTCTTTCCCCTTTTTGTTTGTAAATTTGTTGTGAAAGGTAAACACATCACAGTAGGTTATTGCTCGGTTGTATTCTTTGTCATCCTTTTCTATAGAAGAGAAGCAAGTGGTGGTTGGATTTGGTGGGACTGCATTGCTTCACTATCAACTGGAAACTGGGTAAACAGCCAAGGGAAAGTGAAAATGGCAACCTGTCCTAAACCTAGACTGGACCAATACCCCAATGTTGACTGCTGCACTCATTAGCTGTCATGGCCAGCGAAAGGCACATTTGAAGATGATTGACACTCAGCGTTTGATATTCTGACTCCTGTCAGATTACCCGGGATGGACTTCATTATCAGAATGTCAACAGGATATACCTAGTACACAGATACAAAAAGGATAACCTGTTTTACTTCTGGGAGGTACCGCCTGATGAACCATCAATCGTCGAGGTCAACTAAACCGGGAGTTATACTACGTGTGTCAGAGTCTCATCCAAAGTGATAACGCGTTGTCTGCACCAACGCCCGACAATGCAACGCTGATCTATTATAAGCACTACAGCTATAACGCGGCGTCTTTCACAACGCCAGGCAATCAACGCTGAGCGATACTAAGCAGTCGGCGGTCAGCTGGAACGCAGCGTGAACATTGAGGGGTCACGCGGGCTGACGCGAGCGCAACTGTGTTGTGTGCTGAAAGTCCAGCCAGACTAGGCTTGGTGGCCGTTACGGACTGACGTGTGAAAGCGGCTTGAGAGTTTGATGCATGTCTTGAGAGCTAGCCTGTATGAACGTTGAAGATGGAACGCCTGTCTGTGTGACTTGTAAGTGGAGTGCATTGATGTATTATTATATTGATGTATTGATTGCTTGCATTTATAATGTATTGGATATTGTGAATTGTGTTTGCGCGAAGCTTGTATTGTTTCTGATGTGTGCAGTGCGCGAATAAATAGCGCGAATTATATTATCGGCTGTTAGCCTCGTGTTATTTAATAAGCATAGTTAGTATCACACTTGTCAAGATACGAGCCATATTTCTTGCCCTAAGCAAGACTTTGACAAGTGCGAACGTGGGGTCTACGTCCTCATTAGATTTGAACCGTGAAATACGAAAAATAGAGTGTTAAATAATTGTAAAAATGGCGACTGTTGTCGAGTTTTTGTGTGTGAATCAATTATTGATATAAAGTGCGAGTTTTGAACAAATGCGAGCGTGTAGGTTATAATTTAATAGATAAATACCATCTATCTAGTTAATATTTAGAAACTATAAGTGCGGTTTTGGACTTAGTAAATGTCCACCGAGCTATTGAAGTGATAAAAACAAAATGGCGGCCATGTCCTTGAATGTCATTGAGTAAAAGTAGTGTTAGCGGAACGTTTGGAAAGTGTGAAAAGAGAGTTGTTGAGTGTGGTGATACGACTAACAACAATACTTGACGACATACAAACCTACAAAAACTTAAGTGACATTACATACACCACACGCTTGCACATGTTCTAATTTCTCTTGCTCCAAAAATAACAGGTTGTTTGGTGTCATCTACACCTGTCCCTTGTAAACTCCGAAATTTTTTGGTCGACCTGAATTAAAAGCCATTGTGGTTTCGGGCAGTACTGTTCAGCCATTGTCCGACACATTGCCTCAGGAGTACTTGAGTATAAATTTTTTTTTTCTCTTCCTTATATTTTCGTTCAGCAGGCCTAAACACAAGCTGTAATATTAAGTACTGTAAACTTTTGAACTTAAATTACTAACAACGATATTAATTTTGTGTCTATCTATTTCATCATACATATTGTTTATCATGTCTAGTTTAAACGAATGCATCGACATGGGTTTAAAGATGAACCTTTCTGGTGAAGAGTTAAGGACCTGGAGTGAGAAAAAGTTTTCAGAATACCTCCTTTTACAGGAAAAGATTAACGAACGGGATGAGAGAGCAGCCGAAAGAGCTTTTAAGCAGGCAGAATCAGATACTGCTGTAAAACTTAAGCAGACAGAATCAGACGCTGCTTTAAAACTTAAGCAGGCAGAATCAGACGCTGCTTTAAAACTTAAGCAAGCAGAAACAGAGGCGGAAATAAGAAAAGCTGAAATTTTAGCCCGGAAAGAAGAGCTTGAAGTACAGCTAAAAATTGAACAGCTGAAAGCAGAAACTTCCAAAGAAAAGGAAGATAGAAAAGCTGACAAAGACCAGCCATATAAGAAATACCAAGGGCTGATTAAAAATTACACCACAGGTGATTGCATAGCAGCTTTCACACAAAATTTTGAATGTATTATGGATCATTACCAGATCCCAAAGTCAGAATGGAGTATAATATACATGAGAAGTCTTTCTGGAGAACCTCTGAAAGTGATAGAGTCGATTCCAAATCACCTGAAGAAAGATTATCATTATATTAAGACAAAAATTATGTCTCATTTTCTGTTAGATGAAGCAGGCTACAGAGAACAGTTTGGTAAATTGTCTCCTAAACCAACACAAACGTTCTCTGATTACATCTCTGAAATACAGAATGTCTTTTCTAAGTGGCTGTCAGCAGCCAAAGTAAATGGTAATTTTGATAAATTGACAGATCTTATTTTGAGAGAAAAAATTATCACATCTCTCCCACCTCCATTTTCAAAATTTCTATTTGAATGCCAGTGTGAAAGTGTACAACAGATGGAAAGTCGTGGCTCAGGTTATTTTTCAGCCAATAAGCAATATTTCATTACTGGTTTGACTAGCACAGACTTTGTAGCAGCCGCTACATATGATAGATCTAAGTCAGTGCCCTACAACAAACAAAAGCCCTATAGCCAATCTATTGAACAGCTTAACAAATGTAAATATTGTCATTTGTCACACCACGAAACTGATATGTGTGACCAACATCCTGGGTACATGTCATACTTACAAAACTACATAGCGAAGCAAGACAAAGAAAGAAAGATATACAGACGGAACACCAAATGCTTCCTTTGTAAAGCGTTCGGCCACTGGCGGAAAGATTGTAAAGCCAAAGCTATGTACAGAAAGGCGAATGCAGCCATGATTGATAGTTCTTCATCAGAAGATGAAAGTATAGAAGATCAAACTGTAAACGCAGCACATTCTATTGATGTGTTCCAACACGACAAATGTACTATCTGTGATCAATTTCATGAGGATGGCATTTTGACATGTGGCCATTCCATTCCTGTTACAAATGAGGAAGCCAATTTAGTAGTCAACTCCCAAGGTAAATTAAATATCCGCCATGGGTATATTAACGGCAGAGCTGCCACCGTTTTACGGGATAGCGGCAGTATCCTCATTGGCATTAAGAGAGACTATATCTTACCATCACAATATAGTGGTAAATATGTTACATGCAGAACTTTCTCGGGTAACATCGAGAGATACCCGCTTGCATGGGCATACATAAGTACACCATTCCTCACCGGAAAGGTCAAATGCGCAGCATTGACCAATCCTTGTTGCGATGTCATCATTGGTAACCTTCCAGAGGTGAATGATATGCCACATGACGGTATTATATCCACTGTCACTTGTAACATTGATAATACCATTCCACCACCATCACAAATCACCATTCATGATGTATTACCACCTGTAAATGAATGTATGTATGCCAATTCGGCAATGTCATCACAGGAATGTAGTTGTGTAAATGTAACACCAAGTTGTAATGTACATGATAACCTTGATATTACAAATGCAGTAACCAGATCTACTGCTCAAATGCAAGATCGAATCGATCAGACAGAGGCTTTACAGCTAATAAGCCCAGTTGTAACATCTCCTGAAACAACCAGGGAGAAATTTATAACAGCTCAAAAAGCTGATCGACCGTTGCAAAAGTATTTTAAATTAATAGGCCAAAAGCCACGAGTAGCAAAGAACGCTAAATGGTATTTTGCTCTGAAAAACGGAATTCTGACACGGTACTATACCAAAGGTTCTAGCACTACAGAACAAACAGTGCTACCTTCAGAAAACCGCAACCAAGCATTACAGCTAGCGCATGACATACCCTTTGCAGGGCATATGGCGTATGCTAAAACACGAGCAAGGTTACTTACTCAATTCTATTGGCCTAAATTTTGCAGTGATACCAAATTGTATTGCAGATCATGTGACATCTGCCAAAAACTTGTTAAAAAGGGGAAACACCCGCAAGCAGAACTGCAAATCACTGATTTGGCAAGTAGACCGTTTGAAAAGATCTCGGTCGATATAGTTGGTCCTCTTAACCACATAACATCAAGAGGAAACAAATATATTGTTACAATAATTGATTTATGTAGTCGGTGGCCAGAAGCCATTCCGATGAAGAATATAACTTCTAAAGACATCATGGACGTATTCTTCCATATTTTTGCAAGGGTAGGATTCCCTGATACCATCCTTTCAGATCGGGGTAGCCAGTTTATTGCCGCAGCTACACAAGTGTCATAGTCTTGCTCGTATCTAGGTAACTAAACTTGGGTTCATACAGGCAACAATAAATCTGTTCGCTATGAGATCGAATATTTATTGTGTATACATATACAGTATGCGTTGGCGCATATTACATATCACAGCTGGTTAACATCAAACACATAGTTATCATTCAACAGTCTAGCAAACTATCTAGCCTATGTCTATATATCTATTGATATCTATAGAGTCCCTCAAAGGCAGGCCCTGTTGCCTCTCTCAAGTCCGTCTGTCCTCTGCCGGTCCACACGTGTCCCATTCCGACACGGGTGGTAACTCTGTCCGAGTTCCTCGTGGACCCCACAATAGGCGGGCCACATCAGTGTCCACGGAACCCTGGGCTCATTGACCAGTCCTTCTAGAAGGCTCTAGATTACTCGGGCTCGGAGCGACTCTGTACTCTCCCTTGGGCTGGAGTTGTAGCCCTCTAAATAATATATCTAACGGTGAGGCGGTGACAGGATTCCCCCCTCCCCCCTAATATGGCTTGTTATTGGGTAATTAGATGTATTCTAATTCTGTCACCGAATCACATAAAGTTGGTGTTTGTAGATTGGTGGACAGTAACCTGGTAACCTACATACTGGCATTAAAACTCATGTATTCTCCCATACACCACTTCTCTGATTTGGTAAAGAGATCACTCTGTCTCCTGTGTCCTTAACAATGCTTATCAGACCGAAGTTACGTGACGTTTAAGTAGTTGTATTTACAACCCGCCCTTCTCAATAGTACCCAACTGGTACCCAGACAATTAACCTCTGTTAAGAGAGTTAACAAGACCGAAGTCCTGGCTAATTAAGTACACCTTCAAATATTGATTTGTGTGTGCATTTTAATACACTTTTACTCTCGTATGTTATCTAATGCAAAATATGTAGTTACCTTGTTATTTTATCCCCCTCATACTACAAGTGTCCCTGTTGGCTTGTTAGTGTGCTTGACTAATAAGTTGATGTTTCTAATAAAGTGACTGTATTTTAACTTGATAGTGTTGAGTTTTAAGGTTTGTGTACTGTGTGTGCTGAATGTGTGGCGTATTTCCAAGCGTCACGAGTTGGGATAACCTCAATCATGAACTACTGCACTGTGTGCAATACATGATCAGGCATTCCAAGTAGTGGTGCTTAGATGTATCCTAACTGCTAAACTAAGTATATTAACTCACTATTAAACTAAGTACTACACATGTATTCACAAATTAGACAAGTCATGCAATTTACATGAAAGACGCAGACAAATTAAAATAAATACGGTTTGCGTACAATTTGTCCGCTAAGTGTATCGTTCTCTCATTTAATCCATTCACACAGTCATTCACTCACCTTTCATTCAAAATAGTATTTGGTTAAAATATATAATTAAAGATGAGGTAAGTGTTATTGCCCTTGGAAAAAGTGGGCTAGGCGATATTTGCCCTTTACAAAAATACGTACTTTTTGTACGATGAATGAAAAATAGGTTATAATTTAAATAGAGACAATTGTATAGGACGGTTCTTTAGCCTATGAATAGCACCGCCTGTAATATTAACTTAGAATATGTACAAATTACAGGTTAATACAATTTATATACATCAATAATGGAAATATAATACATATTTAATCCTACACTAATTAATTAATTAAATCCAACGATGATGTGCGCGTTGTCCTCCTGTTGCTAGCGTGTTATGCCATGAATGTTAAAGCTAGTATGGCTGTCTCTTGAGTGTTGTAGTCGATGTCGTTCTGTTTCGGCTGTTTGTAAAGTTACGTAGTAACAGCAAGTATGGAATGTTCTTAATGTCCCATATAACGAGTTCTTACAGAATTCGGAGTTGGTTCGCTGGTTGATCTTATTGGTTGACACAAACACAGTTACTGTTTCTTGCTGGAATCGTTCTAGCGCTTAGGCACTTGATGGTATAGTTCTCAAAGTAACGTATCATGTTCTTGGGTGTCGTAATTAAACTAATCACTGAGAGTACTCTAGCAGGTGTAGAGTTACAATGTAATATGCAACCGACTAAAAGTATCACAGTTTATAGTATGGCTAATGGTCGATGTGATCAGAGTCATTCTACTGGCGCATTTAACAAGTTTACTGACATTGGAGCGAAGTTTGAATTTACTCTCTGTTTGTTTGGAGTATTTGGTGTTCACTACTGCAGCTGCTGTATCGTTGTGACTTATGTTCAGCTGAAAAATATCCCTATTTGCTGTGAAAAATGCATTCCCCTTTGCCTCTATTTCCTGAATACTTTTGCAATCCATTTGTTTTAAGAACTTGGCAAAAGGTGTGGGGATAGTGCTAACTATTTTGTCTATAATAATAAGCTCTTTAAGATTGTCATGGCTATTGTTGGTTTTAGCCGAGTTGATCCATTTTGTGCATACGTCTTGGACTGTACTGACATAATCTATAAAGGTTTGGTTTGGTTGTGGTGATAACTTGGCAAATTGTTGTTGGTAACCTGCAGTATCTAAAGAAAAATGTTGGAGAATGCGTTGTTTTAAGTAATCATAGTCTTTTCGCATTTCCTGTGGTACTGTCTCTATTACTTTTAGTAGTTCAAGAGCTAAGTTTCTCATTAGAATAAATGCCCAATCTGATTTAATGATCTTATGGTAGGCCATGAGACACTCAAAATTTTCTAAGTAGGCGCTGATGGAATCTCCTGAGCAGAACGCCTTCACGAGGCCTTTATACTTATTATATTTTTGTTCTTCCTCTTTGCTTCTTAGCTTATTTATCGATATTTCTGCGTTGGACTCAAGCTCCATCTGTTTTAGTTTCACTTGTGTCTCAGCATTTAATTGGGCTTGCTTGGCCGCCGCGTCGAGCTCCATTTGTAATTTCTTCTCTGCTGCCTGCATTTGCATTTTCTTTTCTTCTGCCTCCATCTGCATCTGAATTTTCTTTTCTTCGGCCTCCATTTGAAATTTCTTTTCTTCTCGTTCTATCGCTCTTTCTTCACGGGCAATGTTTTCTGCGTGCGTTTTCTGTGCCCATTCTGACAATTTCTCTTCTTTATAACCTAACTTTATTCCTTGCTCAATGCATTTATCTAAGGAAGACATTTTGTGTTTTACTTGTTTGTAATGTTTATAAAGTTAAATCCCTTAGAAAAAATGTTGTGTAGTCGAAAATTTGGTTAACTCTCTTACTTATTAATGTGTAAATCAAAATGCAAGGTTATGTTGGTGACAAGGTCATGAATATGCAACCAAATCAATATGAAACAACATAATACATTGATGAAAGATGAGAAGTACAGCTTAGAGTTACAATGGGTATGACATGAAACTTAGCTTTCAATCAGAGAACTCGCCGATGTTGTCCCAGAAAGCTTGTCTTGTAATCTCGCCACTGTTGTAAAGGTTACATAGGTTGCACGCGGCACTATTCGCGGAACAATCTGCTCGTAGAGTGAGAAAACATTAGTCACAGTCAAAAAATGTCACAGTCATGTCAAAAATAGTTTACAAATCACAATAATGAGACACACTGCTTAGGCACTGCTGAGATACTGCTGAGGGACTCAGATTAATCCTATTTTATTGCTAGATAGCTACTAATTTTTGTAAACTTGTAAGTTAACAATTCTTTTGGTTTAAACAACTCAATGTGATATGATCAATTAAGTAATTTTACATGGCAATTAATAGTTATTTCACAATAGATTTTATGCCAAAACCGGAAAACTAGCCCCCAAAAAGCCTGTCATAGTCTTGCTCGTATCTAGGTAACTAAACTTGGGTTCATACAGGCAACAATAAATCTGTTCGCTATGAGATCGAATATTTATTGTGTATACATATACAGTATGCGTTGGCGCATATTACATATCACAGCTGGTTAACATCAAACACATAGTTATCATTCAACAGTCTAGCAAACTATCTAGCCTATGTCTATATATCTATTGATATCTATAAAGTCCCTCAAAGGCAGGCCCTGTTGCCTCTCTCAAGTCCGTCTGTCCTCTGCCGGTCCACACGTGTCCCATTCCGACACGGGTGGTAACTCTGTCCGAGTTCCTCGTGGACCCCGCAATAGGCGGGCCACATCAGTGTCCACGGAACCCTGGACTCATTGACCAGTCCTTCTAGAAGGCTCTAGATTACTCGGGCTCGGAGCGACTCTGTTCTCTCCCTTGGGCTGGAGTTGTAGCCCTCTAAATAATATATCTAACGGTGAGGCGGTGACAACAAGCATTTACTAAGATGTTGGGGGTGAAGCAATGCTCTAACAGCCCGTACCACCCACACTCCACAGGTATCATAGAAAAGATCAACGGCGATCTTAAACATATGCTCTCAAAAGTAACCCAAGAACATCCCGAAGACTGGGACACATATCTACCTGCTATTTTATTTGCATATAGGGAAGTGCCACACTCCAGCACTGGATTCTCACCATTTGAAATAGTGTATGGTGCCAAACCACGCGGCCCATTATCATTGTACCAGTCTATACTGACTGAAAGTAAAACCATATTTACACCCATTTCATCGTATGAACATGTAATATCATTGCGCGATAGAATCATGAAATCATGTGTGTTAGCAAAAGAAGCACTACAAAAATCTGGTGCTATCTACCGACAATACGCTAACAGAGGAAATAGAACCATCACTCTGACACCAGGACAGGACGTTCTTCTCTTATTGCCAAGTGACAGACATCTTCTCACAGACTCATGGCAAGGACCGTTTAAAGTGTTACGACAAATTTCGACAGTAGATTACGAAATTGCAGTTAGGGACAAACACAAGATTTTTCATATTAACATGCTTAAACCATATTACCACAGGGACGACGAACAAGTAGAGACGACAGCAAGCACAACAATAGTGGACCAGACAGACGACAACGATACTGACGAGATACCAACACCAGTACTAGACACGACAACCAACCTACAGGATATAAAGGTAAATCCCAAACTGACGCAGACACAGACTGACAGTTGCAGACAAGTATTACAAGACTACAGTACAATTTTTTCTAACAACCCAGGACAGACAGACGTAGTGCATCATCATATTATTTTGACGTCTGACATCCCAATAAAATGCAGACCATATTCCATTCCTATACACTACAAAGACAAATTACACCAAGAAATTATTGACTTAGAAGCAAACCATATCATCCGACGTTCACAATCACATTTTTGTTCACCCATTGTCATTGTGAAGAAAAAGGACAACACAATAAGACTCTGTGTTGACTATAGGAAACTCAACAGCATTACACAGTTGGATTTAGAACCAATGAGCAACTGTGAAGACATACTAACTGAACTGACTGACTCACGTTACTTTACTAAACTGGACATGACAAAAGGTTACTGGCAAATACCTGTACATGCTGACAGTATATATCTGACAGCATTTGCCACACCCTGGGGACTATACGAATGGTGCAAGTTACCATTCGGGCTAGTTAATGCTCCAGCAACCTTTGTCAGAATGACAAGACGACTTTTGACAGGCTTTTCCAACATCATTAGGTACATGGACGACATTTGCATACATACAAGGAACATGACAGACCACATAACAGCACTAAAGCAGACATTCGACAGGATTAGACAACATGGACTGACAATAAAACCATCCAAAGTTGATATAGCCTTTCAAGAAATTACATTTTTGGGCTATAAGATCTCAAATGGCTTCATATCAACTGACGATAACATCATGTCTAGAATTTTGAAATTGTCGCTTCCGACAACCAAAAAAGAGTTGCGAAGTGTGTTAGGTCTTTTGAATTACTATAGACAATTTATTCCTCATTTTCCTGAATTGACCAAATGTTTCACTGATTTACTAACAAACAAACATCCAAATGTGATTGTAAATAGCGAATGTTTAAGGCCTGCATTTGCGAAAGTATTATCTTATTTTTCCAGTGAACCTATTCTAAAATTACCTGATCTTAGCACTATTTTCAGGCTAAGATGCGATGCGAGCTCCGTAGCCATTGGAGGGGTACTGCTTCAAGAGCACGACCAAATATTGTACCCGGCATACTACGTCTCCCGGAAATTGAACACCAGTGAACGAAATTACAGCACGCCGGAACTTGAAGCCCTCGCTCTTGTGTTCTCGGTACGTAAACTTTCGAGATTTCTTTTAGGTAAACACTTCATTATTGAAACAGACAATAGCCCTTTGACATTCATCACCAGTGGTACCCCAAGTAACCACAGAGTGGCCAGATGGTCCCTTCTTCTACAGGACTGTAGCTTCTAAATCAGCCATATACGAGGCTCACATAACTCTCTGGCTGATCTTCTATCGAGATGTCCATACGACCCACCCAATAGCCAGGTAACACCCGAGCACATTGCAGATGGTGTATAAACTGCAACGTAAATAGTGCTCAACATCACAGCCAATTGTGACTTTATGTCAGGTACGCTGTGAGGAACAGTGTGATAGGGAAGATTTAATCTCCCATTGTAAATATATTGTGTACATATTATTATTATTATGTGAATGAATGGGTCATATAATTGTGAGAAATGTGGAAGAATGCCATTATTATTGTAAATATGTAATATTATAAGAAATAGACACCACAAGTGTCACAGGACAGTACTACAGGACCCAAAGACTTACTGAGCTTGAACAGCGCCAAGTAATCCTGAGTACAGCTACAAAGATGGTCCACGACGTTTAACAAGTACGAATGATGACCTTGACAACCTAATCCGAGGATAAGACGGAAGAAGCGATCCAACAGCTGATGACAAGAGCTGGGTGCTCCGTATATTTAAAGTACATCTAAAACGAGAGACCTTGAATGTGCAACAACACAGCTCTACACTTCCGTTAGATGTCCATATTAATTTGAAAGTTAGAATACCATAATAAAATGTTTATAAATTTATGACAATTGTATGAAAATTTGGGTATGAAACATTTCCATATACGAAATTGTATATGTCGAGTTTTGTTAAATGTAATCTCAGCATCATAGCTTGATTTACTTTTTCACAAGAGTGACCTTTTGTGCACTTGTGTCATGGAGGATCAAATTATGACACTAAGAAAGAAAATGTTACTTGTAATTTATTTTGTTGAAAGCATGATAAAATTACTGTCCCTAACTTTTGTTCCATAACCAAGGGACATAACTAAATATTGTTGGTGATGTGTAAATATGTATTGAAACTACAATGTTTGCCTAATAGGTATCACGTCAATGTGACGTCATGTGTATATGGGAAAACTTACCAAAACTGAAGACCTTCATTAGATATTCTATGAGATAAGGGTAGATGTCCAATGTCGGAAGTATCTTATAGGTAGATACTCACAGACTCACCTGATTATTTGTAATTTTTCTTTTTGGTGGAGAGGTAAGGGCAAGTTAGCCGTAACTACCGGACTGGCTGTGTCTCAGCGAGGTAAAAAAAACACCATGGAATTGATTGTACCTGACAAGTATGCTTGATGGGTAGGCATGGGATTTGTATGCCTATTGTTTACTAATCACCTGTACATATTAACACAAACTAAAGAGTTACGTCAGATGAAGTGCAAAGTTCGATTCTGACAAGATAAAGAACAGCTATATAGAGTACATGAAAGGAAAACCTTTCATGAGAATGAGGGGGGGGGGGAGGATGTCAGAGTCTCACCCAGAGTGATAACGCGTTGTCTGCACCAACGCCCGACAATGCAACGCTGATCTATTATAAGCACCACAGCTATAACGCGGCGTCTTTCAAAACGCCAGGCAATCAACGCTGAGCGATACTAAGCAGTCGGCGGTCAGCTGGAACGCAGCGTGAACATTGAGGGGTCACGCGGGCTGACGCGAGGACAACTGTGTTGTGTGCTGAAAGTCCAGCCAGACTAGGCTTGGTGGCCGTTACGGATTGACGTGTGAAAGCGACTTGAGAGTTTGATGCATGTCTTGAGAGCTAGCCTGTATGAACGTTGGAGATGGAACGCCTGTCTGTGTGACTTGTAAGTGGAGTGCATTGATGTATTATTATATTGATGTATTGATTGCTTGCATTTATAATGTATTGGATATTGTGAATTGTGTTTGCGTGAAGCTTGTATTGTTTCTGATGTGTGCAGTGCGCGAATAAATAGCGCGAATTATATTATCGGCTGTTAGCCTCGTGTTATTTGATAAGCATAGTTAGTATCACACTTGTCAAGATACGAGCCATATTTCTTGCCCTAAGCAAGACTTTGACAACGTGTAATTAAACTAACAGCAGTAAGAACCCTCCATCTGTCTGTTGGACTCCCAAGTTCAAAGGATACACTCAAGTATCCTCCTTCGAAATAAAAGTCAACATAATGTTCAAGACACCAACTCAAACAAATGGGGAAGAGACACTGAAACACCATAAGCCAGTACAACCAAGGTACCAACTTAAGATACTCTGAAACATAACTACACCAGATTACCTCAAGGTTCCAAAATCTGAAACACCTGGAAAAGAGCAAGATCCACTTGAGATCTCAGACTTGAATACCATCAAAAAGACCATATGAAAGCAGCTAGCGGAGTAAATGCCTTTACGCCTGTAACCAAAGGAAGCATCTGATTGCTCGCAACCCTGGTTATGTGTTGAAAGTAATATTCTTCAGTTCCATGCAGCAGATAAATCCTGGAAATATTTCCAGATAAACCAAATAAATGACAAACAGCATTGTATGTCGACACTGAAAGGAAATACTGAATCAGAACTCTGTGCTGGTCCCATGTCAGCCAACATGCCATCAACTGTGGAATAGGTTCTAGACTGGTGACTAGGTCGGTGAAAACCTCTGTGTGAGCCAATTTGGAATTCGGATAGTTAAAGCCGAAAAGCTGAATGGACGTCGACTTTTCATCAGACTTGATGATAAAAGGAATTACCTTCTGCAGAGCTTAAGTGGAACTCCTGAAGTATGACCAACCTGAGGCTCCAAATTGTCACAAAGGCACCGAGCCATTTGCAACAGAAGATTCGTGAATTCAGACCCAATGGAGGGGATAGGTGGTGAATTTATTTCCTAATATGGATTATAATTATTCAGCAGAAACTTCAGTGGACATTAGAACATGACTGTGAGTATTTATTTCTGTCCCGGATAATTATGGACATCAACTGCTTCGCACTGGAGAAGAATACCCACCCGCAATGCCTAAAGGAATACTATAATTAATTGGTTTAATTATTAGTACAAACTGATTTTATACGTGTTTTTTTTCTATGCCATGGATGTAACAGGTCAGTAGCTTTTTTTCAATGAAGGTTATGGTATAGTATTTTGACACCAACTCATTATTTTTAAAATATGAGAATTGTAAAGGGTGTCAGAAACAACTGTTTTATATGTTGGGTTCTATGTACTTACATCATTATTTGCCGTAATTATGTAAGGTGGGTCCAGGGAAGTAGACCCAATTTGTGGTTGTTATGTTGTTTGTAATAACATTGTATTTTTCTTGGGGCAAAACGGGGAAATGTGTTTTGATAATGCAAATCATTCCCATGCCTGTCATGAAACTCAATGAGACTATTACACTTTCATGTATGTAACGTCAGATCTTGATGTAATACCTGAACTGTTTGTCCAAAATTGTTGTGTACATCAAGTAAATGTGATGTCTGTTCAACAGTGGTTGCTTATATGTTGGGAGCAATCAATATCCTTCTAGCACTATAGTAAATTTAAAGGGTGATGAAGTGGGAAGGGAAACCTACACACAGATGCCATTGTTTCAAGTATTGAAGTGTTTTCTCCTGGGGTTTGTGGTAAATATCCCTGATCACCCTGCATTCTAACAGTGACCAGAGAATCAATAAAATCCCCTAGACAAATTAACATAATATTCTCATAAATTAAAATCCACATCCCACAGAAATGGACACTAACTCTCTCTACTTAGCCCGTAGCACACCTACACTAGCAGAAGCAGTTAGACCACATCTTAGAACAAAGTATGATTGCGTTTATACTAGGTGGTTCCCGGCTGAAGTCTGCTATGATCATATAGCTAGTACTGATACCTGTAAGGCTTGCCAGACTATCAAAGCTTATGTTAAGAGAACCCCTGGTCTTTTCAGGTTAGAATAGGAAGGGGATGGAATGCTATCCTTATGCAGCAAAACATACCATTGTTTCGGAGACTATAATAAAAGAAGCACAAAGGGCCTCACCGAACAGCACAACACCCACTTACACAGACAAACATGTTTAGATGTACTCGACACACAGACAGCGACGGGCGGTTCAAATGTAGGCTTCAAAACACAAGAATGTCTATCTACACATACACACAACACAGAAACTCGCTATCCTATTTCTACATAAAACGTCAAGTACACGCAGACAAGGTCACCACATCACCACTAGACATATAATACGTCCTAGTGTAAAAGTGTATATATGTTTTCTACTTTTTACTGTCTATAATGTGGTCAATTACGTTTGATGTGTGTTCTATTACACGTTTTAAAATGGTCAAATGTGTGGTACAGTGTAATGTCTACTTCAATGAAAATGAAAGACTGGTTCTGTGTCACTTTATGTCACATGTTTCACTGGTTATTATATGTTATTTGTGATGAAAATAAAGATATTGACTGTACTTTGTCAATGATGTCAATAAAAAGTGTTTTGTTGACTATATCTTCTACATATTCGACACAATTGCAAATTTCATGCAATGTATTTGATGAAAAATAATCAGTTATCAGTTATCAGTTATCAGTTGGGGTATCTTGATGAAAAATAAACGTTGTGGAAACGAAATATTTTGGTTTGTTGGTTTTTTTTTTTTTTTTTAAAGTGGTATGCTTGGTTTGCCGGTCTCTCTGGCCGAGGGGTTACAACACTTTCTCCGTAATCCCGTTTATCACGCAGAGTCTCGCAAGCGGGCGAGAGCTGGGAACGGTTCGTCCCCCGCTGGTGACTTGCGGGATACTGAGCCGGCCGCTCAGAAAGCAATGGCAAACTACTGAGCGTAATCTTGCCAAGAAATCAACAGACAGCTGAAAGATGCTGCTGTTGACAGCGATGTCCTGTAAAGGATATGCAAAAAACAAAAACAAAACAACAACAATGCTTGGTTTGCTTTCGTCTTTCTTGTTGACTGCTGCGAGAGGTTGTTTCTTCATGTTGACTGTGGCTGTGGAAAGATTTATACATACAATGATCTGCCCGAGGCAGCACAGACAAAATAAACAAGATAACACAGATTTTTATTTTCTTCCTTTTCATTTTCAAACCACATTATTTCTTCACATCATTGTCTGGGTCTTGGTAACGTCTCCTGTGGGCTATATTTTGGTTGTCGGGTATATCAATCTTCCGTTTGTCGAGTACACATCTGGGGCTTATCACACATCTGGGGTTGATCACACATCTGACTGGATTGTACTCTGATCTGTAGCCAACGATTATCCGTATCAGTTAGTAGTATTCTGGTAATCATCATTATGAGATGTAATATGTTAGCACTTGACTGGTCTTCTTCTTCTTCTTCTTCTTCTTCTTCTCTCTTCTTCTTCTTCTTCTTCTTCTTCTTCTTCTTCTTCTTCTTCTTCTTCTTCTTCTTCTTCTTCTTCTTCTTCTTCTTCTTCTTCTTCTTCTTCTTCTTCTTCTTCTTCTTCGTCTTCTCTTCTTCTTCTTCTCTTCCTCTTCTTCTTCTTCTTCTTCTTCTTCTTCTTCTTCTTCTTCTTCTTCTTCTTCTTCTTCTTCTTCTTCTTCTTCTTCTTCTTCTTCTTCTTCTTCTTCTTCTTCTTCTTCTTCTTCTTCTTCTTCTTCTTCTTCTCCTCCTCCTCCTCCTCCTCCCTTCTTCTTCTTCTTCTTCTTCTCTTCTTCTTCTTCTTCTTCTTCTTCTTCTTCTTCTTCTTCTTCTTCTTCTTCTTCTTTTCTTCTTCTTCTTCTTCTTCTTCTTCTTCTTCTTCTTCTTCTTCTTCTTCTTCTTCTTCTTCTTCTTCTTCTTCATCATCGTTCCGAGCCATTGTTCTTTGCTGCAGATACAATCCGTCTCCATTTGTCTCTCTGGTTGACCTTCTCTTGCCAGTCGTTGACTCCAAGTGCTTGTAGGTCTGTATATATATTATCTCTTCACCGTCTTCTTGATCTACCTCGGGGTCTACGGTCATTTATTTCTTGAGTGTAAGCGAGTTTTGTTTCCCTATTGTCTTCCATTCTTTCTATATGCCCCAGCCGCTGTAGTCTATTAGCCTTCATGATACCAGTGATTAGCGGGGACTTAAACAGATCATAAATGTCTTTGTTACTTCTTCTTTTCCACTCTCCACTTTGTGTATCCCTAATGGATCCAACGATGCGTCTTAAAACTTTGTTCTCAAGGGTTTGTAACAAGACTTCGTCTCCTTTCGTTGTACTCCAGGTTTCAGAGCCATACAGCACAACTGGTCTGATCAGTGTTTTGTATATTGTGATTTTGTTGTTACGAGATAGCGCATTTGATTTTAGTAAATGTTGTAGTGCATAGTATATCTTATTTCCAGAATTGATTCTAGTTTGCATTTCTTCCCTTATGATGTTGGAGCAGTTGAAGATTGTACCCAGGTATCTGTATGTTTCCGTTCTTTTAATGGTCATATTATCTATTTGTATGTGGCCATAGTGTTTAGCCATTCCTTCTCTTGAAATTACCATATATTCTGTCTTATCTTGGTTGATAACCAGCCCCATCTGTTGGGCTTTTTCCTTTAAGTGAGTCAATATTTCCAATGTCTTTTGTTCATTTTCCCCTATAATATCTATATCACTCCCCCGATGTGTCTCCACCTTGCCGTGGTGGGGGAGCTTGAGTGTCCCACTGACCCCAAGCGCTATGCCGATGGATATTAACTACATATTGGACAGCTCTTGGGATAGGGACCAGACTAAGAGAGACACAACCTGCTGCTCTGCAGGTAGATTGAAGATAGCAGTCTAAATCAGGCGAAAGATGCCAATAATCTTTCTGGACACAACCTCTAAGGATCTCAGCCGAGGGGTATGGCTGAACCAAGCCATAAGCCATAAACCCTCGGATGTGAGAGCCTGGCTGACACATACCTACATCAAAATTAAGGTGAGGTGCCGAGCACGCTATATGCTTGGTGCAGATACTCGTTCGATGGCTCTTAGCTGGGTGATATGAGGGATCCCCGGATGAGAGGGCCTGGCCGTTTCTCGCCCACAGACGCACGGTGGTAAGGTGCTGAGCCGGCAGCACATGTAGCCTACCTCGTGAGCGAGTACTCAAGGTGGAAAAACACCTCGGTCGCACGTTCCGATGAAAATCTGTAACCGTACTCATGGAGTGAGTGTAGTCAAAGGTGAAAAATTGTCTCGTTGCTCTGATGGGCACAACGACAAAGCACATGTCCGAAACGAAAACTCGCTGAGTGGATACTGTCTGCAGACCCGTCTGATTTGTGCGGGAACGGCCCGGGGAGAACGAAAAGCCCAATATATTGAAGTGAGGATTTAAAGCAGCCATGAGCAGAACGTGACGATTCCCTCGGTGAGCCCAGCACCAGAGCGCTATGTGTCGGCCCTGCAACTATGGAAGCCACCTTGGATGGCGGAAAATGCTATGGACTGTCCCTGCCTTCCCTTGAGGGATGACCGAAGTCTTCGACTGTTCCAACTTGACCAGCTGGGATGTGGACGGTACCACAAAAGTGAGAGTCTCCCAGGAATGCTAACCTGGTCAAAACAGCATGCTAAAAGTCGGATGTGTTGGCCTGAGGGTTTCGACCCAAGGGTGCCTAATTAGACACACCGCAATAAAAAAAACCATTCCGGATTAACGCAAAGAAGAAGAAGAAGATATCTATATCATCTGCATAACCAAGCAGCTTGGATGTTCCTCAAATATCACATTCCTCCTTTACTTTCCTTACAACTTTCTCTAGAGCCAGATTGAAGAGTGGCGGCGATAGTGCATCACCTTGTTTCAAGCCAGATGTAATTTGGAAAGGGTCTGATTTTCTGCCTTTATATTTTACTATATTATAAGTATCTTTCATGCATAATCTGGTCATGTTGATTAACTTCCTTGGTATTCCAAATTCCTGCATAGCATTCCATAGACTATTCCTATGGACACTATCATAAGCCTTTTTAAAATCCACAAAAATGTTATGGAGATCTCTTTTATATTCCCAATTTTCTCGGCTATTTGTTGTAAGATAAATATCTGATCTATTATTGATCTGTTTTGTCTAAAACCCGCCTGGTAGTCACCTAATATGTCTTCTGAATATGGTTTTAGTCTATTTAGTAATAATGCGGATAGTATCTTATAGCTTGTGGCCAGTAGTGATATTCCTCTATAATTTTCACATTGGAACTTGCCTCCTTTCTTAAAGATAGGTATCAATAATGTGATCACAGATTAATTATAGGCACATTGAGGTTAAAGTTAAAGAAAGTCAAGTATACAGCAGGAAACCCTAAATATGACTTGTGCAAATTGAAAACTGACAAAGAAATACAAGATAATTTTAACATAGAAGTAAAGAACAAATTTGATTTATTGTCTGATCTAGAGATCCTATTTCAAGATGTAGATGATCAATGCTGAAGAATTCAATCAGTTGTGCAGCAGAAAAAAACTATTCCAAAAGTAAAGAAAGTGGGCCGTAAGACATGAATGACTGAAGAAATTTTACAGCTAATGGAAACAAGAAGACAGAACAAAAATAATTCTGCCAAATATGAAGAAATTCACAGAAAAGTCAGAACCTTGTGTAAGGAGGCAAAAGAAACATGGCTTGAGAAAAATTGCAGAGAAATTGAAGAACAACGCAACAGTAAAAATGCGAAACTAATGCACAAAAGAATTCAGGAGCTTACTAATCAAAGAATAAGTACATCAGCAGACTGCCTAAAGACAAAAGATGGAAGAGTCATAATAGAAAAAAGATCAGATCTTACATGTATGGTCAGATTACATGAAAAACCTTTATGACGATAACAGAGACGAACAGTGTGATGTTCAAAATAATAACGAAGGACCAGCAATTTTGAAGTTAGAGGTTCAGAATACTCTTAACCAGATGAAATATGGCAAGACCCCCGGTTCAGACAGAGTCACAACAGAAATGATTAATGCTTTATAAGAATATGGAATAGATAAAGTTACGTCTGCTTAATACAATATATGATACTGGAAATATACCTCAGGAGTTATGTAATTCTGTATTTATTGCAATCCCAAAGAAATCCGGAGCCTTGGAATGTGATCAACATCGAACAATTAGTATAATGAGTCACATCACGAAGATTTTGCTAAGAATTATCATGCAAAGAGTTAAGAGGAAAATACAACCTGAAATAGGAGAAGAACAATGTGGGTTTGTAGAAGGCAAGGGCACAGTAAATGCTGTGTATATCCTGAGAACCGTAATCGAACGTTCTATAGAAGTAAACAAAGATCTACACCTTTGCTTTATTGACTACACAAAGGCTTTCGATAAAGTGAGACATGTCAACATGATAAGGATGCTTTAGGATTTCAGATTGATGGAAAAGACCTTAGATGTGT
Organism: Cepaea hortensis; assembly: GCA_963921405.1. Classification (NCBI taxonomy): domain Eukaryota; kingdom Metazoa; phylum Mollusca; class Gastropoda; order Stylommatophora; family Helicidae; genus Cepaea; species Cepaea hortensis. Next base: position 103,442,445 of record OY992877.1, read on the forward strand.
AAAAAGCATATATTGGAAACAACAAGCTGCCATAAGAGTTGATAATGAAGTAAGCCAATATCAGCCTATTAAGAGAGGTGTGAGACAGGGATGTGTAATGTCTCCAGATCTGTTTTCCCTGTACAGTGAAAGTATTTTCAGAAATATTGAAGATATGGAAGGAATCAACATTGGGGGACGATGCATCAATAACATTAGATATGCAGATGATACAATCTTGATTGCAGACAATGAACAGGACCTGCAAAATTTAGTAGATGCGGTTGTTACACACAGTGAACAATTGGGGTTAGAATTGAACTGTAAGAAGACACATATTATGGTCGTCACTAGGAACAACGGAATACTACTATGTAATATACAAGTACAAGGGAATATTCTTCAACAAGTGAATAGGTACAATTATCTCGGAACAGTAATAACATCTGATGGCTGTAGAAGTGTGGTTTCTGAGGAAAATGCAAAGAATACCATGGACAGCCAGAAAGACCAATGAACAAGTTCTTCAAGAAACAAATGAAGATCGTAAACTGATTAGAGACATTAGACGTAGACAGTCACAATTTTTTGGGCATGTTATGAGAAGAAATGATCTGGAGAACTTGGTGACAACTGGTAAGATCGAGGGGAACAGACTAAGAGGAAGACCTAGAAGCAAGTACCTGGATGGCTTGGCCTTGTGGCATGGTCGAGACAGAAACACGGAGCTGATCCACGACTCTGGTGATCGAGTGAGATGGCAGAACATGACCGCCCACGCTTACCGGTATGGCACATGATAGATGGATGGATCAATAATGACTCTTTCCAGTCATGGGGTAATTCTTCTGTCCTCCAGATTTTTATTATTAGTTCGTATAGCTTTAGATGTAATGCATGGCCACCTGCCTTTATAAATTCAGCAGCAATTCCATCAGCCCCTGCTGCCTTATTGTTTTTAAGTCGTGTGATTACATATAGGATTTCTTCAAAAGCAGATTCTTCAATTTGTGGTTCACATGTTAGAACCTCTTCCTGTGGGAAAGTGTTACTTGGAGCTTCACAATTTAGCAATTCAACAAAATATTCTTTCCATGTGTTGCACATTTCCTCATTGCTATTTATCATATTCCCATTGTTGTCTTTTAAACCATATGTTTTGTGTTGGTGCCCTCGTTTCATTGACTTCAGTTCTTTAAAAACAATTCTGGATTCGTTTTTTCTGGTGATTAGTTTCCATATCTGATTGATTGATTGATTGATTGATTGATTGATTGATTTAGGAATCTTAGGAATTTAGGAATTTTTTAGTTTCCATATCTTTGATTATATTACTTATATATTCTCGCTTCTGCTGTCGAACTATTTTTGTAGCCTCTTTACATTCAGTTCTATATTGCTCTTCCTTTTGGATGTTGTTTAACCATAAATGTCTGATATTCTTTTTCCTAATGACTGCTTCTTCACTGCTTCTTTATATATATATATATATATATATATATATATATATATATATATATATATATATATATATATATATATACACACACACACACACACACACACACACACACACACACACACACACACACACACACACACACACACACACACACACACAACAAGTCGCATATTCAGAACCTGCTATAGGTATGAGAAGTATTGGGATCGTCACATTTTGCAGTCTTGAGTGCACGCGGGGTTAGGTGATCAGTCTTTTCCTCCCGCTGCTAACGTCGACAACTGATATCGAAGTCTCGTCCCACCGCGCTCATACCTTGTCAGCATATCGACCTAAGCATTTCGCCAACACGTACCACTGACGTCAGAGTGGGGTCGCCTGATGCCAGGGACACTGGTAATAGGGCAAGCTAATCCATACGTAAAAATCAGTCCAGTGCACCAGAGGTATGTGATGTATTTTTAATGACCGTGCAATGTTTGAAAATATTGCCGATCCAAATTATGTATTCACCCTCTGTAAAGTTCACGCAACATAATAGTTAAATTCAAAACCTGGACCGGCAATATTTTTAAACACTGCACAGTCATTAAAAATACACCCTGCAGTAGCACGTGTATGGACTACGCTTGAGTTCAAAGCGAGGGGGAAAAAACACTAACGCCGCGCTCGCATACATGTACATATAAATTGAAAGAAACAGCAGCGCGAAAGGGAGCTGGCCATCACTCTTCGTTATACTGTGACCTAGTATCTCTAGTACCGAACAATGCTCACTCCTAGGGCCAAAATGGTTAATATAAACGTTTTGAAAGAGGCTAAGACAGAAAAGGCAACCAATCACAAGCATCAGAAAGAGGAAGTAGTTATTATTGGGCAAATTATGATGAGAGAAGAACTTGAACATGTGACATTTGGGCAAATTATGATGAGAGAAGAACTTGAACATGTGACATTTGGGCAAATTATGATGAGAGAAGAACTTGAACATGTGACATTTGGGCAAATTATGATGAGAGAAGAACTTGAACATGTGACATTTGGGCAAATTATGATGAGAGAAGAACTTGAACATGTGACATTTGGGCAAATTATGATGAGAGAAGAACTTGAACATGTGACATTTGGGCAAATTATGATGAGAGAAGAACTTGAACATGTGACATTTGGGCAAATTATGATGAGAGAAGAACTTGAACATGTGACATTTGGGCAAATTATGATGAGAGAAGAACTTGAACATGTGACATTTGGGGACTTTTGTGGAACGATAAATAAAGGAAGACAGCAATATATTTTTGACAGTCTACTGTCATGGAATGGAAAGGGGTGCCATCACACGAAGTGATACATGAGGCTGGAGATCGCAAGATGTGCAGAAGCATGATCACATGCGCCAGTCATTTGACGATAATGATGATGAGATGTCAATGTCGCAGGATTACTTTACTCTTATTTATTGAGCGCACAAAGGCAAACGGAATAGTCGCTATCAAAATACACACTAGATTATGTACACATATGAAAACAATAGAAGATGGACTCGGACAAGCCAGGTCACCGTTTCCATTATGAACTAACGGTTTCCATTAGCTAGATGACAGTTATTATTGTCAACTTTAAAATGCCATCATTATTGTCGTTCGCACACAAAATTACAATCTTTCCGTGGCAAGAATTGACAAGTTTCATTTTGCAAATTTACCCCTGGGGTTTTAAAAATTCTAACAACACTTAACTCTTTATTTAATTCAAGCATTGTATGTAGTTCAGTGAGTGCTTGGGATTGAAGTGGGTGATAATGTCGATAAACATCGTCATTGGGTGTCTAGTCAATTGACGCGTGTCAGTTCGCCATGCCATGATGACAAGCTATCACTATTCGTCTCTCGCCGCCTTTCTCTGCCTTCTTCTCATCGCTCCTTGTAATACAGGAGCGGCTGACAGAGTGGCTAGAATGCTGAGTTTTCCATCGAGGGACCCGGGTTTGAATCATCAGTAAGGTTTGGATATTATTTCTGCAGGGGGCAAAAGAAAACCAACGGCGACTGCACTAGCCAGGCGATCGTAATTCCTCAGGCTCAAGACTCCCATGCCCTACACCGCAAGCTAGTTAAGTAACGAACGAACGAATGAACCAACGAAAATCTTTATTTTCAAAGGGTTAAGAATTGGGCACGCAGGCCCGTCTGACATTCTGCCCGTCTTCTCTATTTCCTCTCATACATTCTTTCATTCAACATCTCTTATGAAGCACTTCTTTAACAACAAAAGAACAATAAGCATTAAAACGCATGAGAAATAATCAATAATACATAACTCGTTGAGGCAATGTTTAACATGGGCATCATAAATACCCAAGGTGGGTGTAACGTGCCACACATATGGGAATGTTTTCTTTTTTTGTGTGTGCTAGTTGTCGTTCGAGATAATTTACCATTATTATTGTCTTTGGTGCTTTTTTTTTTTCTTTCTTAAGGGGGGCATGTATCTTGTCCTGAGGTAGTGTTGAAATAGGTTGCGACTGTATGTATAATGATTGGTGGTGTCTTTGATTTCTTGTGGAAGATTATTCCACAACTGAGTGGCAGAGTATGACACGCTTGTTTTATTTAAGTCTATCCTAGGTTTAGGGACATGAAGTATATTTAGTCGTTCGCTATGTCTTGCGTTATATTTAAACAATGGCCAAAGGTAGCTTGGGGCATTTTGAAATAGGATTTTGTGAGTTAGTTTAGCCTTATTGAAAAGTAGGCGTTTGTGGAGTGGCAGTAACTGAAGACGTTCATGTAGATTAGAATTGTCTGTAAACTTATCACCATTGATTAGACGCACTGCCCTTTTCTGGAGTGAATAAAGGCGTTTTGTTATTGATTTGGAGCATCCATCCCAGATTGGTGCTTTTTTTTTTTTAAGGGGGGGGGGGCATGTAGCTTGTCCTGAGGTAGTGTTCAAACAGGTTGCGACTGTATGTATAATGATTGGTGGTGTCTTTGATTTCTTGTGGAAGATTATTCAACAACTGAGTGGCAGAGTATGCTACGCTTGTTTTATTTAAGTCTATCCTAGGTTTAGGGACATGAAGTATATTTAGTCGTTCGCTATGTCTTGCGTTATATTTAAACAATGGCCAAAGGTAGCTTGGGGCATTTTGAAATAGGATTTTGTGAGTTAGTTTAGCCTTATTAAAAAGTAGGCGTTTGTGGAGTGGCAGTAACTGAAGACGTTCATGTAGATTATAATTGTCTGTAAACTTATCACCATTGATTAGACGCACTGCCCTTTTCTGGAGTGTATAAAGGCGTTTTGTTATTGATTTGGAGCATCCATCCCAGATTGTGGAGCAATAATCAATATGTGTTTGTATGTGGGAAGTATAGAATATCTTTCTTGTGTTTTCGTCGAGGAAGTTTTTAATTTGGGCAAGTTGGTATACTTTTTTGGCTATTTGTTTAACTAGAGCATGAACATGGGAATTGAAGGATAGATTTTGATCTATGATAAGACCCAGTGCCTTGTGCTCGGTTACACTTTCTATAGGCGTGCTACCAATGTGCAGCTTAAGAGTTCTCTGTGAGTATAGAGTGTGAAATCTTTACCTGGTTCCTATTAACATAGATTTTATTTTAGAAATGTTAATTTGCATGCGGTTTGCATGACTCCAGTTAACTACACTATTTATTTCCTGGTGCAAGGACGCTTCTAGCACATTACGATCAATAGCGTTTGCATATACTGTGCAGTCGTCTGCATATAGATCGCAGGACGATGACAGATATAAGGGAAGATCATTTATATAAATGGCAAATAACAGAGGGCCAAGTATAGACCACTGAGGTACTCCAGTATTAATGGCAATGGCTTGGGATAGAGATTTATTGTGTGATACTACTTGTTTTCTGTCTTCTTCTTCTTCTTCTTCGTTCATCCAGAGTTTTTTTTTCGGATGTGATTGCGTTGTGCCTGTTTACAGCAGAGCTGCGTTCTTGCGCCGTTAGGCCGACACATCCGACTTCTGCGGGCATTTGTTGACCGGGTTAACCTTCCCGGGGGTTTTCTGTCTAATAAGAATGAGCTTATTAATGCCACTATATTAAAGTTTACTTTCATTGTTTCTAGTTTTTTTTTTTTTTTTTTTTTTTTTTAAAATTAGGATAGTATGATCTATCATATCGAATGCTTTTTTAAAGTCTATAAATATCGTTCCACATAGAGTATTGTTGTTAATATTTTGATGCCAGTTTTTTTTATCATGTTTGTTAGGGCCGTACGGCAGGAATATTTTGGCAAAAATCCTGACTGACTGTCAGCTATTAGTTTGTGGCGAACTAAGTGCCCTAGTGTTGTTTTGTGGATGTGCTTTTCTAGCGGTTTGGATAAAGAGGATAAAATGGAAATTGGCCTATAATTACTCATGATGCAATCGTCTAATGAACTAGCTTTTAAATGAGGATACACTTTAGCGATTTTAAAGGCTGATGGGAAGTGACCTTTGGTGAGACATTGATTGGATGTAAAAGTTAGTGACTCGCAGATCGCCGGTGCAGCATAACGAAGGATCCGATTATTGATTCCATCTAGTCCAGATGAGTTATTGTTTTTTAGGTTACTGATATGAGTAAATACTTCAGTGGTCGTCATTAGCGGTATGTTTGTGGGAATGTCTCCATAGCATTTGCTCTCACAGAATGATGATAATAAAGATATGTCATGAGGCACATTTGGTATTGCAGCCTTCAGTTGGTTTATGTCAGACTGAAAGAAACTACTGAATTGATCACAAGTAACCTGATTTGATGGTAACAATTGTGATGATTTGTGTTTGTTTGTCAAGGTATTAGTTGCTTTCCACATATCTTTAGTGTTGGTTTTATCTATTATTAAGTTCTTAAAATAGTTTTTCTTTTCCATTCGAATAACATATTGAACTTTGTTTCTCCGACTATGGTACATAGTTAGATCTCTATTTTTATGTGCCCTGTCCCGGTATCTCATAAGTTCTACTACCTCCTGCGTGATCCACAGGGGCTTAGTGTGATGTTTAACACGAACTTCCTTAAATGGAACATGCTTATTAAATACGCTTCTCCCCCGATGTGTCTCCACCTTGCCGTGGTGGGGGAGCTTGCGTGTCCCATTAACCCCATCGCTTTCCGATGGATGAAAACTACATATCGGACAGCTCTTGGGATAGGGACCAGACTAAGAGAGACACAACCTGCTGCTCTGCAGGTAGACTGGGGATAACAGTCAAAAGATTAAATCAGGTACACGAAGGCAGAAGACCTTGGTCCGGACAATACTATAAGGCTCTCTGTCGAGGGCTGTGGCTGAACGCCTCTAAGCCACAAACCCGCGCATCTGAGAGCCGGGCCGATACACACCTACCGATAAATAGAAGTGAGATACTGAGCGCGCTACATGCCCAGTTCTGATACTTGTTTGAAGGCTCTCAGCTGGGGGATATGACGGATTCCCGGATAAGAGGGCCTGGCCGTTTCTCGCTCACTGCTACACGGAGGTAAGGTGCTGAGCCGGCAGCACATGTAGCCTACCTAGTGAGCGAGAATAAAAATGCAGAAAGTGTCCCAGTCGAATGAAATGGTTACGAAAACTGTCTGTATCTAACACATAGAGTGTAGACAAAAGTGAAAAAACGTCTCAATAACACGAAATGGAACGCACGGCTAGCGAATCCATTGCGTGGTCCGAAGTCAAAAGCAAAAGCTTACCGAGTGGATGTCGCTTTCAGTCTGACCGTTCCTGGTGTGTGCTTGCGCGACCAGTGGCAAGCAAGATGCCCAACACATGGAAGTGAGGAACTAAAGAAGCCATGAGCAGGACGTCGCAACTCCTTGGGTGAGCCCAGTCTCAGAGCAATATGTGCCGGCTCTGCAATTATGGAAGCCTCCTTGGATAGCCTTGGATAGATCCATGGTCTGCCCCTGCCTTTCCTCCTTGAGGGTTAACCGTGATGCCGATGATCGTTCTATCTTGACCAGCTGAGATGTGGGCGACATCACAACAATAAGTCTAACGTGCCTCGAAACCCGAGGAAGCTAACCTCATTAAAAAATGTCTGCTGAAGTCGGAAGTGCCGTCCTACGGGTGGCAAACTAAAAATTGACACTACGCATTTACGTCCGAGTGAAATGTCTCGTCCGAATATCTCTCATGCTAGGAACAGCTCTGACTACCTAGTTTCCGAATGCCGCTCTTGTTCGGAACAGCTCTGACTAGGTAGTTTTCCGAATGTCTGTCGTGCCTGGAACAGCCCTGACGGGCGCAACGACAAGCACATGTCCGAAAACTCGCTGAGTGGATACCGTCTGCAGACCTGTCTGGGTTGTGCGGGATCGGCCCGGGGCGAACGAAATGCCCAATATATTGAAGTGAGCAATTAAAGCAGCCATGAGCAGGACGTGACGATTCCCTTGATGAGCACAGAACCAGGGCGCTATTTGTCGGCCCTGCAACTATGGAAGCAACCTTGGATGGCGGAAAATGCTATGGACTGTCCCTTCCTTCTCTTGAAGGATGACCGAAGTCCTCGACTGTTCCAACTTGACCAGCTGAGATGTGGACGGTACCACAAAAGTGAGAGTCTCCCAGGAATGCTAACCTGGTCAAAAATGCACGGAAAAGCCGGATGTGGTGACCTAAGGGTTTTCAACCCAAGGGTGCCTAACGCACACCGCAATCACATCTGAAAAAACACTCCGGATGAACGAAAAGAAGAAGAAGAAATACGCTAAGAAAGGTCTTCAGCCAGTGGTCCAGAGCATCATCTGGGCCAGGAAGCTGGTAAACATAGTCCAGAGATGAGTTTAGCAAGTCTTGTAAAAAGGCATCTTGATTGAAGTTTATGTACTTTCTATATCTTATACTTATATGTTTGTGTTTTTGAGTTTTGGTACCTCTTTTCGACCACGTGCAACATACTGGGTAGTGACCGCTCATTGCATTAATAGGGACAGTACATTCTGTGATGTTGTCAGCACACGTAGTATAAATATGATCTATAAGTGTTGCAGATGATTTTGTTATTCTAGTGGCTTGTTTGACTAAGTGTTGGAAGTTAATTGACTGCATTATATTTTCCCATGTTTTGTTTGATTTGTTTGTGTCTATGTTGAAGTCACCTAGCAGTATTATTTATCTAGCATTACTAAAGACTACATCCATCATAGTGGTGAATTTTTCATACCAGATATTTCCTGCACTGGGGTTTCGATAAACATAGCCAACTACTAGGGGTATGCGATTTTGAAGCTTAACCTCAAGCCATACACACAGGTTTCAAAAACCTATCCTACAGTGGGCTTTAAGCGAGTTATAAATATAAACTGCAATACCCGTCTCTTGTTTCTGATAGGGATCTCTTCTAATGGTTTTAAAGCCTCTTATAGCGATGTCATCATCTGAGATATTGCTTTTTAATCGACTTTCGCTAACGCCGAACATGTGAAAATTTTGATTTACTAAAAGTGATAGTTCAGGCAGCTTCCCTAATAGAAGGCAGATATTTAAATGCCCGATTCTGATGCCATTATTACTGAGCCAGTGTTCGTACTTATTAGACATTTTAACAATGCGTAATCATGAATTTTTGAAAACACAAAATGAATACAACTTACGTCACTTATAACAATACACACTCTAAAGTACAGAGAAACAGTAATTTCTCTATCAATATACACGCACACATAGAAAATACGTATAAAGATCAGTAAGGATTATCAGTGAAGACCCCTTCACTCACAGTAAAAACGCGATAAAAAGTATTATAAAAGATATCCAACTAAGTGTGACTTCAATACGATTCAATCTTTATAGCCACGTACAATCTAATACGTTGCTATATAAAACAACTAGCTGACCCGGCCCGGCTTCGCCCAGACCCTGGTGGGGAGCATCTCATTTAATTCATATAAGTTCTCGTTCCCGTTACCGACTGTCTGTCTGTCTGTCTGTCTGTCTGTCTGTCTGTCTGTCTGTCTGTCTGTCTGTCTGTCTGTCTGTCTGTCTGTCTGTCTGTCTGTCTGTCTGTCTGTCTGTCTGTCTGTCTGTCTGTCTGTCTGTCTGTCTGTCTGTCTGTCTGTCTGTCTGTCTGTCTGTCTGTCTGTCTGTCTGTCTGTCTGTCTGTCTGTCTGTCTGTCTGTCTGTCTGTCTGTCTGTCTGTCTGTCTGTCTGTCTGTCTGTCTGTCTGTCTGTCTGTCTGTCTGTCTGTCTGTCTGTCTGTCTGTCTGTCTGTCTGTCTGTCTGTCTGTCTGTCTGTCTGTCTGTCTGACCCGCCCGGCATCGCCCAGCTCCTGGTGTGAAGCATCTCATTTAATTTATATAAGCAGTCATATAAGTTCATGTTCCCGACTGTCTATCTGTCTGTCTATCTGTCTGCCTGACCCTGTCCGGCTTCATTAAATTCATACAACAAAAAAAGTAACTTAAAAGAACGTTCTTCCACACACCATCCATTATTTTTAATGAAAACTCTTTCTAATCACCTGCATGACTACAGTAACTTCTTAAGCAAAAAAAGATGAGTTACAATGTTATGCATTGTGCATCATTTTTATGAAAAATTTAAAAATGCCTTACAGATTGTATCATTATTTATTATAACTCATATGCCGGTACATAACTATGGACAAAGAGTTTATAAATCTTTGAAAACGATGCCACAATATGACTATAAGTTATACAGAAAAGTTATGCCCCTTGAAATAACTTTTACAGAGTTAGGTCCCCTGAGATATATGAAATTATGATGAAAAATGAAAAATGAAATAATACTGAGTAAGCAGGCGAATTCACACTAACAAAATATCACAGTTGTCAGCGCTGGATTGAAAGGAAGGCGTGTAGAAAATTTCATCTCAATCGGATGGGCCCTTCGCGAGCGTATAAAGGACATACATACATACAGAGATACATAAATACGGACGCACATCCTAATTTATATATAAGATAACCAAGTATGCACATAAACTTTCTAGGAGCGGCTCTTTCTTGTACTGAGATCCGGTGTTGATTTGTGCTGAATTGCTAGTAGATACCAGGCTGTGTTGGTCCTTGGTACAGCGACACCATAAGTGCCTAATGAAGTGAAGCTGGGCTAAAACGTGTGAGGTATAACAACTCTAGGTTACAATGGAATGGATACTGTTGATTTCTCACGGGTGTTAACGACTTCCAACTATAGGCTATGATTCGTGGCTAACAGGAGGCTGTGGTGGCACGTTGTTGTTACTGCTGGAGTGATCCTTGCTGTGGAGAATAGGGAACGTATCTTCATAATTATCACCCTCCTGTGTGAAAGAGGGCGTATTGTACGGATTTGGTGTGGTGGAAATATTCTGTCTGGCTTGGATATCAGGTGCCGTGGTTATGAGTTGCCTGCTCTCTTCTGGAATACTGGTACTTGATGTGGCGGGAGTATGTCGTCTGGCTTGAGTTTGAGGTGGTGTAGCTAAAAGTGTCCTACGCGATCCAGTATTGGATGTAGGTTGTGTACGTTCTGGGTATGTGATAATTTTGGCGAGAAAGCTGGTGCCTAATGTAGACACATGTACTTTATCCTTATAAAGTCGCTTTTTAGGTGCTCCAGACTGTGAAGAAAACACCAATGTGTTGTTGATGAACTGTATGTTGTCGTGAGAACAAAACTTCTGCAATATGTTGTTATTTATGTCAGCTAGACGACGCTGGAATCCATAACTCGGTGATACGATGGAGGAGAAGAAAATGGACGAGTTAAGAAAAGTGTGACGTAATCCGTTGAAGAGCGCCAGCAGTTGAGATTTTGTGATTTGCTGGTTGTTCATGGTGTCATTAATACCAATATGAACGCTTGCCGTTTTAACGTTACGATTTACAGCCAGTCTCCTAATCTTGTCTGTTAGCCGGTCAACACCAGCCCCAGGCAATGGAATTATGGAAACAATGTCTTTGTCTGAAGTGGCCATCCGGTCGCTGTATAGATCTTTCATTAGAGCGTCGCCTATTATAATGTGTGTACAGTCGGGTCGTGCTGTCTGCAAATGTTGGTTGTTAGTACGCGTTGCCCGTTGTTTCTCCCATTTAGCAGTAGTCTGTACGTATCCATGTGACGCTCCCTGTGTTTCCTGGAGGCGTGTGTTGTCTGTTGGCAGTGCACTATAGCACTGTACGTTTTCTGACGAATTTTCTTGAAGAACTTCGAATCTGTTGCTTAATTTTACACCAGTGGGATAGACTGCTTGTAGTGTTTTATCTTCCTCTGCACATGGAGGTTTTCTCGTGTCTTGTTTAGTTATTTGTTTTTGGTGAAACTGGGCTTCAAGATTCTCCGAAGTTGATACAGCTGCTTAGGAATTACACGCTTGTTCAGTTGGGTTGGTGGTGGACCCGTGCTGTAAAGTTTCTATTGTTTTTCTTAGCAACAGATTTTCCTCTCTCAGGAGCGTGATTTCTGCTTTGAGAGCAGTGTAGTCACTGCTGGTCTTGCTATTACCTCAATGCGCCTATGACAATCGCACGATTGTCCATTGATAGTTAGCGTGTTATCTAAGGCTGGTATTTCTTCTGCTACTCTTACGTTGGTCTCTACGTTGTTTTGGAGGTGCTCCATTGGATATTCAATGGCCAAGAGCACTGACGAGTTAGCTGGCCTCGTGTTGATAGTATTGTCCTGTTCATTCATTGTATGTGTTAGTTGAGAAACATTGTCTGCTGTGATGTCCACAGCTGTAGTTGTGGGCTGTGTAGCTTCTGATTCCTCACTCGAGACGAGCATGTTGATGATATCTTGTGTCTTTGATATGTCTCTACTCGTGAATGTATGTATTGAGTTCTCCAGCTCGACAAAGTCTAATTTTAGCCAAGAGTTAATGTTTTCAACGCTGCCCTGAGCTAATAATTTGTTCTTCGAGTGATACAAGTGTATTGTAAGGACTGACGTCGTAATCACGTCTTTCACGTAGGCCCCGCTCCTATCTTGTCTGTGTTGAATTCGATCAGGCTTGTAATAATTGATAATTGACGACTCGGCCGACTGGGTTCACACACCTGGCTAGCTTGGTCTTCACCGCCTTCTCTTTGTTTGTGTGTATGGTTTATTCACGGCCGATCGTAAACCGGATCTTGTTTTAACACCAGTCATCTCCAGAGAGGCCTCTCCTATCGATGACATTACTGCATCATGTTATCAAACCCGTTTGAAGGATGCAGCTAACTCATTGTAGTCTAGACGCGCCGCGGGCAATTTGAAGTCATGTGTTGTGGTTCGTTTGTTTTGATAATTGAGACAAGAACACAGAACTGATCAGGGACTTGCGATATTGTATGCTTGGCGACTTACCACGCGCTAGTCACGCATGGTTTAATCACACGTTGTCGTTAATCGATAATTGGTAGATTCCAAAATTAATGACCTTACCGTCCATTTATCAAAGAAATCCTCATTTCACTAAACAACAGTCACATAAACGTAAGCTGTTAGACCCAGTTTTAGAACTAACACAATAATATACACAGCATCTCGACTGAAATAGGCAACACTTTGATAAATTCTATAAAAATTGGGAGAGCTTGTGAAAACACGTCCGCTCGTAACCTCGTAAATGCCCGTTAATGAAGATGCTCGTAAGGAAGTAGCTGCTGGTTTTTGTTTTTTAAACTTAAGCAAGTCTGTTACTATTCACAAGGACTTCTATATATGATTTATACCAAATACTTGAAGCCCAGAATGTTCGGTTCTATGAATTGACGAAACATTATTTCGTCTGAAAATCCAATGACCAAGTCCTAGAAGAAACAAATTAAAAACGTAAAATGATTAGAGAAATTGGACGTATACAGTCAACATTTGTTTGTCACGTTTTGAGAAGAAATAAATTGTAGGACTTGGTGACAACTGTCAAGATTGAGCGGAAATGAACAAGGGGAAGGCAAACAAGTAAATACGTGGATGGCTTAGCTACGTGGTATGGTCGAGACAAGAACATGGAGCTGATCCACGACTCTGATGATCGTGTGAGACGGCGAAACATGACAACCCACACTTATCGGCACGGCACATGATAATAATGAATGTTCCGCTCCAGTCAAAGTATCAATCAATCAATCATGTGCCATGCCGGAAAGCGTGTCGGTCATGACTCGCCATTTCACTCGATCACCAGAGTCGTGGATCAGCTCAGTGTTCCTGTCTTGACCATGCCATGTGGCCAAGCCATCCAGGTATTTACTTCTCGGTCTTCCCTTTCGTCTGATCACTTCGATCGTGCTAGTTGTCACCAAGTTCATTTCTTCTCATAACATGTCCAAAAAATTTTAACGCCTAATTTCTCTAATCAATTTACGATTTTAATTTGGCTCTTGTAATACTTAGTCATTAGCTTTTCTATCTCTCCATGATATTCTTTGTATTCTCCTCAGAAACCACATTTCTGCAGCCATCAGATGTTTTTCAGCTTGACTACTCATTGTCCAAGTTTCACATCCATACAAAAGAACAGGCTCTATATAGCACCTCAACACGCGGTAATCACTTGGTTCAGTGAGCAACCACAATCCTTTTTTTGCGGACGGCATTCGCTGCCTACCTAAGCAAGGGAATGCTTGCCTGAATGCCTACGGCGACTTCTTCTGACCAACCCATGGTACATAATTCATACAAAATGAATATTTTGTTGAATTTTAACACACCTGTAAAAATTTCTTTCATGCTTTTGTAATAAAGTCATTGGAACGGGTTTCAAATGAACGTCCCTAATACATTTCTGAAAATATTTTCACTGTATAGGGAAAAATATCTGGAGACATTACACATCCCTGCTTCATAAATAAATGTTTTGCATATCCTTTACAGGACATCGCTGTCATTATCAGCATCTTTCAGCTGTTTGTTGATTTCTTGGCAAGATGACGCTCAGTTGTTTGCCATTGCTTTCTGAGCGACCGGCTCCATACTCTCACAAGTCACTGGCCGACTCGAACCGCTTCCAATTCTCGTGCGCTCACGTCAACCACGAGAGTATCCTTGCCTCACACATCTCTTAATAGGGTGATATTGTCCCACTTCATTATCAATCCTTATGGCAGCTTGTTGTTTCCAGAATATATTTTTTATAAGTCTAATGTCTTTTCCATCAATTTGTAGACCTGCAAGCAAATCTACCATGTTGACATGTCTTACTCTATCGAAAGCCTTTGTGTAGTCTACGAAGCAAAGATGTATATCTTTGTTTACTTCTTTAGAACGTTATAAAACTGATCGAAGAATATACACAGCATTTACTGTACCCTTTCCTTCTACAAACCAACATTGTTCTTTCCCTGTTTCAGGTTGTATTTTCTTCCCCACTCTTTGCATGATAATTCGTAGCAAAATCTTCGTGATGTGACTCAGTATACTAATTGTTCTATGTTGATCACATCCCAAGTCTCCTGATTTCTTTGGAATTTCAATAAATACAGAATTACATAATTCAGAAGGTATATCCGTTATATTTTAAGGTGCAGGTCCGCATGGCTGAAAGGCCGAATGGGTAAGATCGTATATTCTTAAACATCCGGTGTGCTGATGCCGAGGTATGCGGTTCAGCCCCTACACCGGACAGCTGGACTAAACCATTGACCTGTCGTCCTTGACATGGGGAGGTAAATTATAAGTACCTCTGAAGTTGGAGTGGGTTCGCCTGATGGCAAGGGACACTGTTAATAGGGAAAGCTAATCCACACGCAACATTCAGTCCATCACTACTATAAATAGTGTGTATGGACTACCCTTGAGTTCAAAGCGAGCGAGATCCCCAAAAAAAATAAAAAAAATAAGGTGACCGTTTTGACTTGGTGTTGGTCATATACATAAATATTTTTTGTTACGCTAGAATTTACGTAGATTTTAAAAATAAATCCGTCTGGTGTTTATTGTGAGATCAACTATTCTGACTGACTTCTCAGAAGTATAATCCACTATTCAGAGGAAGATGGAAATATTAAAGTTTGTTGACTCTGTGGCTGAAATTGTCTGGTGTTGCGTCAACACAGACTTTCATTCTCTGCATGAATGCCTCGAGTCATGCAGCCGCCTGTGATACAACAATAGTCACTGTTGTAAGAATTAATAGCTGATGCCGCGAGAATAACGTCACATACAGAGGTAAAGTCTGTATTCAGAAATAAAACATGATTTTAATTTTCAGAGTCTATATATACTAACATTTGTTGCCACCGTAAAAGAAAATTCGGACTTTAATCAATTTGCTACAGGAATAATCGCCGGCTTCGTGGCGAAGGTGTTACAGCCGCAGTTCATAAAATCGCATACTGCGGTCTAAACACAACTAAGGGCGATTTGGCAGCAGAACGCCTTATATTGGCATTTTATAAAATGGTATGGGTGCAGGTCGTTCAGAAAGCAACGGTAAACTACTGAAAGCAAACTTGCCAAGAGATCATGAACAGCCACAAAATGCTGGGGTTGACTGCGACGTCATGTAAAGGATATGCAACAAACTTAACTATATCCACTAACATTTGATGCCATCGTAAAGGAATAGGCAGGTGGACTTTAATCAAATTGCTACTTGAATAATCAGCAGGGAATATCTTCGGTGGCTTTTGAAGAAGTGGACGAAGCATGTGTGGGATGCTGCGAGTGCAATGACGTCCAGTCTTAAACTTAGAATTCGTAGGTCAGTGTGACTGAATGGATAAGAACGCATGTTCTTAAACATTGGGTGTGCTGATGCCGAGGTAAGGGGTTCAACCCTCTCACCGGACAGTTGGGCTAAAATGTTGACCTCTCATCCTTGACATGATGACATAAATTACAAGTACCTCTGAAGTCGGAGTGGGTTCGCCTGATGGCGAGGGACACTGTTAATAGGGAAAGCTAATCCACGCGCAAAAATTAAGTCTATAGGTACGCGGGATTACGAATTGCGCCAGTAACACCTTCGCCATGGAGCCGGCACAAGGACGTTAGTTCTCTTTATAACATCATATGAAAAATGGAGTATTAATAAATAACATATCGGTTCCAACATTATATGGCAGGTACAAGGCATAGATGTGATATATATGTATCATCCCGCAGTCCTTTCCAGCAGACGGCTATACGCGCTATTAAAAGTTAGGACGGGATACTTAACGAAACGAACTCTTGTTTGAATTAAGGCCATTGATTGACCGAGCCCGGAAACAAAGGTTTAAGCGAGACAAAGGGCTTGAGCTGGACAAAGCCGGGCCCAGTACTCGCCATGTTTGATTCTAGAAAGTAGCCACACATTAGTTCAGTGGGTTAATTAATAGCCCAC
Organism: Cepaea hortensis; assembly: GCA_963921405.1. NCBI lineage: Eukaryota > Metazoa > Mollusca > Gastropoda > Stylommatophora > Helicidae > Cepaea > Cepaea hortensis. The sequence goes on from OY992877.1 coordinate 103,459,188, forward strand.
TAATTCTCTGCGCTTCGGGTGAGCATTTTAAAACATATCATGTTATGTATTAGGATAAATGCTTTGATAGAACTAATATCATGATTGAAGTTGTGTGTGTGTGAAAATTATGAGAATCGCTTTCATTGAAAAGTTGGTTTGAGTTGGGCAGTCTGTACATTGCCATGTGTCCAGTCAGCTTTCATAAAGCGTACAATGTAATCTTGCTATGAGTCACCTTTCTGATATGCTTTTGTGAACTTACTTTATTCCCAAATGCTTATTTTTCACAACTGGTCTCTGTGTTATAAAGTGTTTTTTTCTGAGTGCATATTTTGTATTTCTGCCCTTATGAGGGAGAAATATTCCTATCTGTGTACAACATGAATAGTATGTTAGAGAGAGAGAGAGAGAGAGAGAGAGAGAGAGAGAGAGAGAGAGAGAGAGAGAGAGAGAGACAGACAGACAGAGAGAGAGAGAGAGAGAGAGAGAGAGAGAGAGAGAGAGAGATATTCTCGCTTGACTTTTTCATGCAATTAGGAGTTAATCTTTTGTTTACATCGTTGTAAATAAACAGAGGTATGATTGTCTTGTAGTCTTTTCATAAATGATGTTATGGGATTGTCAGTTTTTTTATGATATATATAATCTCAAGTGGGAAATGACACCATGCTCTTGTGTTTTGGTTGAGATGTTGGGTAATACCCACTAGAGAGTTCATACCATGTTTAGTAAAAGACTAACAAGTTTTTCTGTTATTCATCATATATATGTATATTCTATTCATGATGTTACTGCTGGAGAAGATCTTTTAATTTCACCCCAGTGGGGACAAACACATGATGATGATGATGATGATGATGGTGAGGATGATGCAAGAGGAGATGACTGATCTGGTAACTAGCCTTTTTGCCATTTGTCAGTGGTAGTCACATAATGCTGTTTGTAACTATGGAAAGGAGATTTATAAATTGTTTACATGAGGCCATTGTCTCAGGGATTTCGTCCATGTTGTGACAGCGATACTATCAAAATGTTTGGATGGATTAGGTGGTGCGTACCCCCTCAGGAAGCTCCAGTATCAGTCCAGAAGAGATGTACCTATTGAGTAGATACCTTACTCAATTTTGGAGTGAGACAAAACACTACAGTAGGCGACAAGTGCTAGTAAACTAGAAACACTTTTTTTTCTTCTTCCCTTTTTGTTCCCTCTATTTTTATTATGATACACTGTTATAAGAATGTATATTTTATTATGATACACTTATCAATGTTTGGGTTATTACTAATGCATATCGACCCTGTTCTTTCTTCACGATACAGCGCTAGAGATGGCGATGGAGTATTGGCACTAGTCACCCATGCTTGGCACTGGATTTATAGTCAACGCTTGGATTTAGAGGCAGGAAACTGGGTTATCAGCCTACCCCTAATATTCTACAGAGAGTGCTGGTTACTGCCACACACCCTGAACCTGAATGTCAATGCCTGGATAATTAATGGACTGTGAATATGCTGAAGTGGATTCCCTACCTCTGGGAACTTACAGATGGTGTTAATCTTTTCAATGTCTGCAAAGACATGAGGCATGCCTGACCTAGATGGCTTTCAGCGTATACCCTCTTCTAAAAGTCACCGCCTGATTCCACGTTCAACTGTCATATACCAGAGGCTCATGGATAGTCTGGAGTTCCCCATAATTTACCAGTATGGATTTACCAACTGATTTTGTGGACTCACAGCTTCCTTTGAATCTTCTCATTCATCATATCCCAGACATGGACAATCAAGCACTATACCAACTCCCGGTCAGTCAAGTCGTGTATTAAGCTGAAGAAAGATAGAGCCTACATCTTAACCCAGAAAAGGGCTGGAATATTCATGCCCAATTCAAGTTAGTTCTGTCAGGAAATACTATGGATTATGTGATGTCCTTCCTCACCCGAAGATGCTGAAAGTTGCTGTGCCTGATCCTAATCGAATCAATCACCTGGACACCTGTTTGTTACACCATGCCAGAACGCTTCAGACGTATAACTGTCTGATATACCAATCCGGAATGCCCTTAGCCCAGTTGCTTAGCAGCTGTGACTTGGTGGATTACAGTATATTCACTTTGGATTCATATGGATTACTCCTACATGTTTTTCGCTTTGGATATATGATCCGGAAGTGGAAGCTCCGTGTGTGTGTGTGTGTGTGTGTGTGTGTGTGTGTGTGTGTGTGTGTGTGTGCAATCCTCAATTTCCCGAATAGGTGGATATATGCAAAGCAGCTGTTTCCTGGATTATAGAGAATGTGACTATGGCCAGACTTTTTTCTAGTGGGTAATGAAGGAGTCATCAACAGACCCATAGGATATTTCTAGAGACAGATTAGATAGATTTTCTTTATCTATTTCTTTGTATGGATTATTTACTTTGTTTGTGTGTAACGCATGTATTTGTTGTGAACCTTTTTTGGGGATTTTTGAGGACTTCTGTTATGGTTGTATACTTTGTGTGCATTGCCTGAAATATGATAATTTTTTCATGTATATGTCACCATAATGTAGCCAACAGGGTTTGCCCAGGAATCAAATGTTTTCACAATACAGTTGTTGTTGTTTTGGCTTAACCAAGCCTTGAAGTTACTTCAATGTAAACCTGGTGTTACAAAATTGATGTTTATAGTCCAGTTATGGTTACTGTTATGTGATACAGTGAGTCATTGTACTGTTTTTGTCTAACAGTGGCTGTTTTCCTCTGTCATGTAATCCAGTTGTGGTGTCTAACTTTGGTTGTTGTCCCTCTGTTATGTAATACTGTGGATGTGCATGACAGTGGATACTGGTAATTGTTTTTATATATATGTGGGAGATTAAATGTGGGGAGGGGCACTTACACATAGACACACTTTATGGGTAGAGTGATTAGTTACTCATGTGTCTGTGGTAGAACTTCCCGGATCTCCCAGCCTTCTGTGGGAAACATTTCTTCTATATTAGTGTTGAACTTGCACCCTTTTCTGCCTTGTTCAATGCTCGGGGGTTTCACGAGCCAGTATATTATTTCCTATAGAGGGCGTGTTTGGGATTAAGAGCCCATTCGTACTGAATACCCCTAGCGAACTTGTCCTTATTCTAATTTATTATATTTACCACCCCACAAGTGGGGGTTCATCCGGGATTTTGAACCCTTAGCCCATGCCATGAGTGTGGGCGTTGCCCAGAAAATTTGAACCCATGTCTACCTCTCAAGTTGAGGCTTCAAGTCCTATATATTTGAACCCATGGCCCACAGCATAAGTGTGGCCTCATCATTTAGGGATCTTGTAATTATTAGTTAATGGACTTCATCCCTCACAAGAGGAAGTCTAATTAAAGTTGAGACTTTACAACTAATTGGTGGCTGGTGTTCACAAGTATGGGCTTAGACACAAGTTGTTTTTAACCCATGGTGTCTTAATCACTAATATTTGTTGTTAGTGTGTCACTTAATGTTCCCAGGTGATGTCTTTATTCTAGAAATTGAAACCTGTGTTAATGTTTGTATATGAGAATGGTTAACTCATGTATTTTGTATCCTTTTGGTGGGAGATCTGTTCCTTGTATAGAACCTCATAAAACAGGGTCTCTGGGATGGTTAACCCATATAGGATTATTTCTGGTAGGATGTAAAGAATTCTTGATGATTTTATGTGATGTTAGATGTTATTGTTACTCTGGGATGTTCTTGATTAGTTAAATTATGGTAGTATGATACATATATTACTGTACTATATGTCCTCATTTTTGCATAGACCCACATATGAATCCTGGGCTGTTTAACTAATTTGTCATATATTGCCATTTTATTTTGTGCATGCTCTGTTTGCTTGGTTCATGTACTATTGAAACTTACCCAAAGCAACAGAGAAATCCAAAATTTTTTTATGGCTGAGACAGATAGGATATAGCCCCCCAAAATTTGGTTTAGAGAATTCAGTAAAGATATCTTTATTTAAGTGGGACACTATATGCATTTGAGATTTAAGGAACATCTGGGGGAAAATAACAATAACCAATTAATTTGACTTAATGTTAGGGCCAATACTCCAACTGCAATTTTATCCGACATGTATAATGGAAGGAGTATAAATATTGTTGTAAATTGCAGTATTCATAGCCGCCATGCGGGAAACCGTGGATTTTATATTTCACCCCATATGCATATACATGTTCGGAAATACTGAAAGTAGATAGATTGACACTAATGATTCCTATAAGGACATAAAGACGCATATTCAACGCTTTCAGTTTAAGGGTCTGGTATTCATAACAGATCTTTTATTGTCCATGTGTCAGAAATGGCACTGGTAAATTTTATTATTCGGTTGTTATAACTCTGTAGTGAACAAGGATCCATTTACTATGCGAGAGAAAGCAATTGAATTGCAGGGCCCCTTTTACAAGCTAGTCCCTCTGGCATTATCAGTGACAGAGAAAAGCATACGGCGTTGTATGATTGGCGAAAGAAGGATATGGTCTCGACCGTAAATTTACCCTGTTGTTTTTTTTATTGGGATGTCATATGAATTTTAAGAGCTACCGGAAGAAACCTGCAAGTATCTCAAATTTTTTTGGAAGTCAGAAAACAGGAAATATGGTCCTCATCTGCGACATTCCCAATTTTATTCTCATCAGAGAAATAGTAACATGCTCGGGCAGCATTAGCTCCCATTTTGCATGTTGCTTGTACTGACTTGAAAGACTAGGGACAGCTTGCTAGCTGTCACATTATGTTCTTAATGTCAGGATTTTTCTCCAAAACATCAAACTATTTTGGTGGTCTAGGAGATAGCCCTATTTATACAACTATTAGCTAATGGTTTTTGTTGACGTACCTCTCGACAGATGAAGAGTAGGACGCCTTATTCTTATATATAGATAGACCGTGCTAGATTGGGCTATAGCAAGGACTATACTTTTCAAGCGCTTGGAAGCCATTGGCTGAGAGTTGCTTGACTTTTTACTAGGTTAGTATTTCCTCTTGGGAGTCTAATAACTAGTAATATATTTCAGTTCAGAGGAAAAAGCTTTCAAACTCTTCCAGTTTCAACAGATTCATTGTTCTCCGTATTAATCGTTTACGAACAGACCTGGAGAGAAACTTAAAGGTACCCTGATTTTTTTATCTTGAGGAATTTAACTCAGGAAACACCAGAATAGAGGGATATATTTATACCTGTGGCTTTCATTGCTTACAAGTAAGGTAACCCATCAGTAAACTGGGAGTGTACCAACAGCTTGGTTGTTCGGATGACTATTACAGGGACCACCTACGGCTTTAAATTCATATATGAACTGAGTATAATGTGGATGGTGATACAGCTATGTGCAATGTTATTACGTCTACTTACGGTGCTTAGGTGGAAATTGTCTACAATATAGTTGGAGGCAGATGACGATCAATCTACGACAATCAACGCAGAATTGCTCGCTATTTTCACCAGGAAAGCAACGTATATGTGTTGGAGGGGAGAAATAAAATGCCGATAACTCATTCTAGTCAGTGTAAAGTGCGGATGGACTTATAAACTAGCCAGAACGTTTAGTAGAATCGACATTAAAGCAAATGAACCTACACCTGTGCTAGTGATACTTACCCAGTTCAGTATGCCAATATGACTGATTTGAAAGAGGAGATCGTGCTGTTAGCATATTTTAAGGATGATATTCTTATTGCTAATGAAACGGTTGTCGAAGCTTTATATCTTCGTTCAAACGTCTTGGAGAAATTGGTTCGATTGCAGAGGAACCAATACCTCATAGGAGATCTCAACGTCCACTCATATTTCAACGAAATGCTGACAACAGTGGAGAGAGAGTTACACTTCTTCAAGCGAAGCTAGATGAACCTTCAATGTTATGTCCACTTGTCTTAGCAAGTAGAAACACGAATGTGGCACTGAGAGATTATTCTACAATAGTGATTAAAGGTAAAGCATAATTGGAGGACCTGGAAGATCAAATGCATCAGATTAAGAAGGTGGAAGACTGTGGATGACTGTATCAGCTCTATCTATATGAATAGACCTGTCTAGGTGGGAGACTTGTGACATATATGTATCATCCCGCAGTCCTTTCCAGCAGACGGCTATACGCGCTATTAAAAGTTAGGACGGGATACTTAACGAAACGAACTCTTGTTTGAATTAAGGCCATTGATTGACCGAGCCCGGAAACAAAGGTTTAAGCGAGACAAAGGGCTTGAGCTGGACAAAGCCGGGCCCAGTACTCGCCATGTTTGATTCTAGAAAGTAGCCACACATTAGTTCAGTGGGTTAATTAATAGCCCACTAATTCTCTGCGCTTCGGGTGAGCATTTTAAAACATATCATGTTATGTATTAGGATAAATGCTTTGATAGAACTAATATCATGATTGAAGTTGTGTGTGTGTGAAAATTATGAGAATCGCTTTCATTGAAAAGTTGGTTTGAGTTGGGCAGTCTGTACATTGCCATGTGTCCAGTCAGCTTTCATAAAGCGTACAATGTAATCTTGCTATGAGTCACCTTTCTGATATGCTTTTGTGAACTTACTTTATTCCCAAATGCTTATTTTTCACAACTGGTCTCTGTGTTATAAAGTGTTTTTTTCTGAGTGCATATTTTGTATTTCTGCCCTTATGAGGGATAAATATTCCTATCTGTGTACAACATGAATAGTATGTTAGAGGGAGAGAGAGAGAGAGAGAGAGAGAGAGAGAGAGAGAGAGAGAGAGAGAGAGAGAGAGAGAGAGATTCTCGCTTGACCTTTTCATGCAATTAGGAGTTAATCTTTTGTTTACATCGTTGTAAAACACAGAGGTATGATTGTCTTGTAGTCTTTTCATAAATGATGTTATGGGATTGTCAGTTTTTTTATGATATATATAATCTCAAGTGGGAAATGACACCATGCTCTTGTGTTTTGGTTGAGATGTTGGGTAATACCCACTAGAGAGTTCATACCATGTTTAGTAAAAGACTAACACGTTTTTCTGTTATTCATCATATATATGTATATTCTATTCATGATGTTACTGCTGGAGTAGATCTTTTAATTTCACCCCAGTGGGGACAAACACATGATGATGATGATGATGATGATGATGATGAGGATGATGCAAGAGGAGATGACTGATCTGGTAGCTAGCCTTTTTGCCATTTGTCAGTGGTAGTCACATAATGCTGTTTGTAACTATGGAAAGGAGATTTATAAATTGTTTACATGAGGCCATTGTCTCAGGGATTTCGTCCATGTTGTGACAGCGGTACTATCAAAATGTTTGGATGGATTAGGTGGTGCGTACCCCCTCAGGAAGCTCCAGTATCAGTCCAGAAGAGATGTACCTATTGAGTAGATACCTTACTCAATTTTGGAGTGAGACAAAACACTACAGTAGGCGACAAGTGCTAGTAAACTAGAAACACTTTTTTTTTCTTCTTCCCTTTTTGTTCCCTCTATTTTTATTATGATACACTGTTATAAGAATGTATATTTTATTATGATACACTTATCAATGTTTGGGTTATTACTAATGCATATCGACCCTGTTCTTTCTTCACGATACAGCGCTAGAGATGGCGATGGAGTATTGGCACTAGTCACCCATGCTTGGCACTGGATTTATAGTCAACGCTTGGATTTAGAGGCAGGAAACTGGGTTATCAGCCTACCCCTAATATTCTACAGAGAGTGCTGGTTACTGCCACACACCCTGAACCTGAATGTCAATGCCTGGATAATTAATGGACTGTGAATATGCTGAAGTGGATTCCCTACCTCTGGGAACTTACAGATGGTGTTAATCTTTTCAATGTCTGCAAAGACATGAGGCATGCCTGACCTAGATGGCTTTCAGCGTATACCCTCTTCTAAAAGTCACCGCCTGATTCCACGTTCAACTGTCATATACCAGAGGCTCATGGATAGTCTGGAGTTCCCCATCATTTACCAGTATGGATTTACCAACTGATTTTGTGGACTCACAGCTTCCTTTGAATCTTCTCATCCATCATATCCCAGACATGGACAATCAAGCACTATACCAACTCCCGGTCAGTCAAGTCGTGTATTAAGCTGAAGAAAGATAGAGCCTACATCTTAACCCAGAAAAGGGCTGGAATATTCATGCCCAATTCAAGTTAGTTCTGTCAGGAAATACTATGGATTATGTGATGTCCTTCCTCACCCGAAGATGCTGAAAGTTGCTGTGCCTGATCCTAATCGAATCAATCACCTGGACACCTGTTTGTTACACCATGCCAGAACGCTTCAGACGTATAACTGTCTGATATACTAATCCGGAATGCCCTTAGCCCAGTTGCTTAGCAGCTGTGACTTGGTGGATTACAGTATATTCACTTTGGATTCATATGGATTACTCCTACATGTTTTTCGCTTTGGATATATGATCCGGAAGTGGAAGCTCCGTGTGTGTGTGTGTGAAATCCCCAATTTTCTGAATAGGTGGATATATGCAAAGCAGCTGTTTCCTGGATTATAGAGAATGTGACTATGGCCAGACTTTTTTTCTAGTGGGTAATGAAGGAGTCATCAACAGACCCATAGGATATTTCTAGAGACAGATTAGATAGATTTTCTTCATCTATTTCTTTGTATGGATTATTTACTTTGTTTGTGTGTAACACATGTATTTGTTGTGAACCTTTTTTGGGAATTTTTGAGGACTTCTGTTATGGTTGTATACTTTGTGTGCATTGCCTGAAATATGATAATTTTTACATGTATATGTCATCATAATGTAGCCAACAGGGTTTGCCCAGGAACCAAATGTTTTCACAATACAGTTGTTGTTGTTTTGGTTTAACCAAACCTTGAAGTTACTTCAATGTTAACCTGTTGTTCTAAAATTGATGTTTATAGTCCAGTTATGGTTACTGTTATGTGATACAGTGAGTCATTGTACTGTTTTTGTCTAACAGTGGCTGTTTTCCTCTGTCATGTAATCCAGTTGTGGTGTCTAACTTTGGTTGTTGTCCCTCTGTTATGTAATACTGTGGATGTGCATGACAGTGGATACTGGTCATTGTTTATATATACACTTATACATAGACACACCTTATGGGTAGAGTGATTAGTTATTCGGGTGTCTGTGGTAGAACTTCCCGGATCTCCCAGCCTTCTGTGGGAAACATTTCTTCTATATTAGTGCTGAACTTGCAACCTTTTCTGCCTTGTTCAATGCTCGGGGGTTTCGCGAGCCAGTATATTATTTCCTATAGAAGGCGTGTTTGGGATTAAGAGCCAATTCGTACTGAATACCCCTAGCGAACTTGTCCTTATTCTAAATTATTATATTTACCACCCCACAATAGACATTATCAGATTGTCAGAGAGAAACCTCATAAATCTACATCTAGGGAGTGATGGATGGAAGGGGAAAGAGAGAGATAAAAAGAGACCGACCGACAGACCGATCGACCGACCGACCGACTGACCGATCGACAATATTATTATATATCCTTGCAGTCATGCCTCTCACACTCACACTCTCTAACAGAATGTACTGAACCTCCGCGTCTCTATGAAGGGCCCTTTCTGTCAGCCCGTCCATGACTGTGTCCAGAGTAGTATTATACAATGTAGGAAATGATTATCATTTGGTGGAATGAACTGTGGATTGACCTTGATCTCGGCTGATTGAGGTAAATCCTCCTCGGTCTCGCATTGAGCGGATAAGGGGCGATATCTAGGTCATATCTAAGGGAGATAATTCTCTGAGTGTGTGTGTATAATATGTTAATTAATTACAAAAATAAAATAAATAAAAATAAATATCGACCAGGTGCGGGATGGGTGCCAGGGGGTGGGGAGCAGAAGCGGGGGTTGGGCTAGGTGGTTCGGGTATAAACACTATCAGCATATTTGTTACAAATAAAAACCTTAAAAATGTAAAGATGGCCGGTATTATCGGTCGTAGTGGATATCGCTTAGTGAAAATCGTTGTTAAGGGGTGGGTAGCGACTATTAGTGGTCCGTAGAGGGTCGTAGTGGTTAAAATACCATCATCTTACGAATTACAAATGAAAATCTTAAAAAAGTAAAGATGGTTGATATTATTGGTTGTAGTGGGTATGGCATAGTGTTATTCATTGTCAAGGGGTGGATAGTGGTTTTTAGTGGTCGTAGTAGTATATACACTATTAGCATACGGGTACAAATTAAAACCTTAAAAAAGTAAACATGATCTGTATTATTGGTTGTAGTGGGTATGGCTTCGTGAAATTAGATGTTAAGGGGTGGGTGAGTGGGCGAGTCGCTAGATAAGTGCTCGAAAACTAACATCATACGATTTCAGATCGTTAAACGAAAAGCTCAAATCTCTCTCTCTCTTTCTCTCTCGCTCTTTTTATACCCGTTAGGGTGGTCCACCAAGTGTATTTACAATTTCATGATCTCTTCTTGTGTCTATAGGGGTCTTTGCATCGTTCCCCAGAAACCCATTTTCAAGACCAATATATGTTATCAGACTTGTGTGCTCAGTGCCACACTTTACAGCCAGACAAAACTACAGCTTCTATGTAACACTTCAACATTCAAATAAGAAAATATGTTAACCAAAATTGAAAAAATAGCGGTCAAACTTATAAATATCTCGGCCAAACTTATGAAAAGCAGGAAATATTGTTAACCAAATGTGAAAAAAGTGTTGTCCAAAGAGAGAAGTATTTCAACTAAACTTATAAATAGATCACCCAAACTTATGAAAAGTACGAACATTGTCAGCCAAATTGGAAAACGTTAGGCCAAATACAGAAATATCTCACCCAAACTTATGAAAAGTAGGAAAGTTTGTTAGCCAAAGGGGAAAAATCTAGTTCTAGTAGGAAAATTCTGTTAGCCAAATGTGAAAAATGTCGGCCAAATACAGCAATATTTCAATCAAACGTATAAAAAGTAGGAAAATTGTTGACCAAACTGGAAAGATATTGACCAAATAGGAAAATGTGTTAGTCAAAGAGGAAAAATATTGAACCAGTAACGAAATAAATAGTTCAAACGTATGAAAAGTAGGAAACTTTGTTAACCAAATATGAAAAAAATAAGGCAAAGAGAGAAATATCTCCTCCAAACTTATAAAAAGTAGGAAAATTGTAGGGCAAATGGGAAAAAGATAGACCAAATACGGAAATATCTAACCCAAACTTATTCTTCTTCTTATGCGTTCATCCGGAGTTTTTTTTTTCCGGATGTGATTGCGTTGTGCCTGTTTACAGCAGAGCTGTGTTCTTGCGCCGTTAGGCCGACACATCCGACTTTTGCGGGCATTTGTTGACCGGGTTAACCTTCCCGGATCCAAACTTATGAAAAGTAGGAAACTTTGTTAGCCAAAGGGGAAAAACCTATGTCAAGTAGGAAAATTTGTTAGCCAAATGTGAAAAACATCTGCCAAATACAGAAATATCACGTCCACACTTATGAAAGCTAAGAAAATTTGTTAGCCAATTGTGAAAAAATATCACCAAAGAGAGAAATATCTCGTCGAGACGTATAAAAAGTAGGAATATTTGTCAACCAAATGGTAAAATTATCAGCCAAAGAGAGAAATATCTTGTCCAGACTTATAAAAAGTAGGAAAATGTGTCAATCATATGTTAAAATTATCAGCCAAAGAGAGAAATATACCGTCCAGAATTATAAAAATTGGGAAAATTTGTCAACCAAATGGTAAAAATGTTAAATGTGATCACCGATGCCAGTCGAGGAAGACGTATCTGAACGTAACAGCTATCAGGTAACATACCTATACAGCGACGAGTGGCTTCCGCATGTTATGAGATGCATAATATTACACACGAACACAACAGACTGCCCCGACTCAAGTATAGGCAATGCATGTAACATTTCATGTAACGTGTCCGCTGTCATAACAAGCGACGTTATCACGTAGCAAACTGGACATGTACACGTTCACTACCTCTCTGTGTGTCTGTACGGAACTCTACAACGTTCCCCAGAAACACATTACAAAAGCCAATATATGTTTTACATCTTGTCTGCTCAGTGTCACACTTCACAGCTGGACACAACTACAGCTTCTATGTACCACTTCAACATTCAAATAAGAAAATATGTTAACCAAATTGGAAAGAAAAAATATAGCGTTCAAATACAGAAATAGCTCGTCTAAACTTATAAAATGGTGGAACATTTGTTAACCTATTTGGAAAAAATATCAACCATGTAGGAACATTTGTTAGTCAAATAGGAAAAATATTGACCACTCAACGAAATAGCTTATCCAAACTTATGAAAAATAGGAAAATTCTGTTATCCAAATGGGAAAAAGTTTGACCAAGTAACGAAATATGCCCGCCAAACTTATGAAAAGTAGGAAACTTTGTTAACCAAGTGTGAAAAAGTATCAGCTAAAGAGAGAAATATCTCACCCAAACTTATAAAAGGTATGAAAATCTGTTAGACAAATGGGAAATATGTCGGTCAAATATATAAATATCTTGTCCGAACTTATAAAAAGTAGGAAAATTGTTAACGAAGTCGGAAAGATACTGACCAACTAGGAACCTTTGTTATCCAAATGTGAAAAATATGGTACACGTAACGAAATAACTCGTCCACACTTGTGAAAACTAGGAAACGTTGTTAGCAAACTAGGAAAAAATCTTGACCAAGTAAGACAATTTGTTAGCCAAAGGGGGAAAATATTGACAAAGTAACGAAATACATCGCCCAAACGTATGAAAAGTAGGAAACTTTGTTAACCAAAGGTGAAAAAAAGGTTGACCAAAATAGAAAATATCGCATCCAAACTTATGTAAAGTAGGAAACTCTGTTAACAAATGTGAAAAATAGGCGCCAAGTAAAGAAATATTGCCCCTAAACTTATAAAAAGTAGGAAACTTTTGTTAAGCAAAGGCAAAAAATACTGGCCAAAATTCAACCAAATTTATGAAAAGTCAGAAACTTTGTTAACCTAAGGTGTAAAAATATCGACCAAAGAGAGAAAGATTTCAACAAACTTATAAAAAGTAGGAAAATTTGTCAGCCTGGGGGGGGGGGGGGGGGGGGGAAGGTAAGCCAAACACAGAGATAGCTCAACGAAATTTATAAAAAGAAGGAAAAGATTGACCAAGTAACGAAATATCGCGTCAAAACTTATGAAAAGTAGGATTTCTAACCAAATAGCAAAAATCTTGGCCAAGTAAGAACATTTGTTAGCCAAATGCAAAAAATATTGTCCGCGTAAAGAAATACATCGTCCAAACTTATGAAGAGTGGGAAACGTTGTTGTCAACCAGATATGAGAAATTTTGGCCAAATTTCAACTAAACTTATAAAAAGTAAGAAAATTTTTCAGCCATAGTGGGGGGGGGGGGGGGGGGGGGAGGAGAACGACCAAACACAGAAATAGCTCAACCAAATTTATAAAAAGAAGGAAAAAGATTGACGATGTAACGAAATATCGCGTCAAAATTTATGAAAAGTAGGAACACTCGCTAACCAAATGGCAATAATCTTGACCAAGTAAGAACATTTGTTAGCCAAATGGGAAAAATATTGTCCACATAACGAAATACATCGTCGAAACTTATAAAACATAGGAATCTTTGTTAACCAAATGTGAAAAGTTTAGCCAAATTTCAACCAAAATAATGAAAAGTATGAAAATGTGCTAACCAAACCGAAAAATCTTGGCCACATTTCAACCAAACTGATAAAAATATCAGCCAAACTTATGAAAAGTAAGGAAATTTGTTAACCAAAATGTGAAAGTTTGGCAAAATTTCAACCAAATTTATAAAAAGTAGGACACTTTGTTAACCAAATGTGAAAAAACTTTGGCCACATTTCAACAAAACTTAAACATATCAGAACAATACTTATAAAAAGTAGGAAAATCTGTTGACCAAAGGGGTAAAAACGTTGGCAAAATACAGAAATATCTCGACCAAACTTTCAAATAACCCAAACTAACTTATAAAAAATTAGGAAAATTTCTTAACCAAATGGGAAAAATATCTCACGTTGTCATTTCACAGCCGCAATAGCGTCTAGTCTCCAACCAACCAGCAGTGTCTGTTATGAAGTCGACCTTTTCTTAAAACCACATGCCTTATTGACCCCTTGAATACCATCTATATCATCTTCTAACCGACTTTCAACATTTCATTTCACTTAACACTAACATTCTCTTTGATTATACCACAACCGGTTTTCTGCTCACTGGGCAAATTTCAAACCTACTAGAGGTATTCATCTGTTCCCCTATGCAAACAACAGCTGTATTTCAGAAAATTAAAAGTATCTTATGCAATAAATCACTATCGTTGAATGAAAAAATTAAAATTTCAACAATAATATTTTACAAAAATTAACAATTAAATTTCTACATGAAACATTGGTACACAGAAGCTGTAGTTTTGTCCAGCTGTGAAGTGTGACACTGAGCAGACACGATGTAATACATATATTGGCATTTGTAATGTGTTTCTGAGGAACGTTGTAGAGTTCCGTACAGACACACAGAGAGGTAGTGAACGTGTACATGTCCAATTTGCTACGTGATAACGTCGCTTGTTATTACAGTGGACACGTTACATGACATGTTACATGCATTGCCTAAGGTTGAGTCGGGGCAGTTTGTTGTGTTCGTGTGTAATATTATACATCTGATAACATGCGCTAGCCACTAGTCGCTGTATAGGTATGTTACCTGATAGCTGTTACGTACAGATACGTCTTCCTCTGTCATCGGTGATCACATCTCACATTTTTACCATTTGGTTGACAAATTTTCCAACCTTTTATAATTCTGGACGAGATATTTCTCTCTTTGGCTTATAATTTTACCATTTGATTGACAAATTTTCCTACTGTTTATAAGTCTGGACGAGATATTTCTCTCATTGGCTGATAATTTTACCATTTGGTTGACACATTTTCCTACGTTTTATAAATCTCGACGAGATATTTCTCTCTTTGGCTTATATTGTTTTTACAACTGGCTAACACATTTTTCTACTTGGCCAATATTTGTTCATATTTGACTAACAAATTTTCCTAGTTTTCATAAGTGTGGACGTGATATTTCTGTATTTTGCAGACGTTTTTCACATTTGGCTAACAAATTTTCCTACTTGACCTAGGTTTTCCCCCTTGGGCTTACAACGTTTCCTACTTTTCATAAGTTTGGGTGAGATATTTCTGTATTTGGCCTAACGTTTTCCCATTTGGCCGACAATTTTCTTACTTTTTATAAGTTAGGACTAGATATTTGTCTCTTTGCCTAATATTTTTTCACATTTGGTTAACAAAGTTTCCTACTTTTCATAAGTTTGAACGATGAATTTCGTTAGTTGTTAAATATTTTTCCTCTTTGACTAACACATTTTCCTATTTGGTCGATATCTTTCCAGTTTGGTTAACAATTTTCCTACTTTTTATACGTTTGATTGAGATATTTCTGCATTTGGGCGACATTTTTCACATTAGACTAACATAATTTCCTACTTGACCTAGGTTTTTCCCCTTTGGCTAACAAAGTTTCCTACTTTTCATACGTTTTGGTGAGATATTTCTGTATTTGACCTAACTTTTTCCAATTTGGCTACAATTTTCGTACTTTTCATAAGTTTGGGTGATCTATTTATAAGTTTTGTTGAAATACTTCTCTCTTTGAACGATATTTTTACACATTTGGTAACAATGTTTCCTATTTTTCATAAGTTTGGCCGAGATATTTATAAGTTTGACCGCTATTTTTTTCCATTTTGGTTAACATATTTTCTTATTTGAATGTTGAAGTGGTACATAGAAGCTGTAGTTTTGTCTGGCTGTAAAGTGTGGTCATGGAAATGGGTTTCTGGTGAACGATGAAAAGACCCGTATAGACACAAGGTGAGATAATGAAATTGTAAATACACTTGGTGGACCACCCTAACGGGTATGAAAGGAGCGAGAGAGAAAGAGAGAGATTTGAGGTTTTCATTTAATGATCTGAAATCGTATGATGTTAGTGTTCGAGTATGTATCTAGCTGCCCACCCACTCACCTAACCC
This sequence comes from Cepaea hortensis, assembly GCA_963921405.1. NCBI lineage: Eukaryota > Metazoa > Mollusca > Gastropoda > Stylommatophora > Helicidae > Cepaea > Cepaea hortensis. The sequence goes on from OY992877.1 coordinate 103,475,216, forward strand.
TTAACATCTAATTTAACCAAGCCATACCCACTACAATCAATAATAAAGGTCATCTTTACTTTTTTAAGGTTTTAATTTGTACCCGTATGCTATAGTGTATATACTACTACGACGTTCTGCATATCACTAATAACCACTATCCACCCCTTGACAACGAATGCCGTACCCACTACAACCAATAATACCGACCATCTTTACTTTTTATGTATACTACTGACCAGTTGGTACAGAAAGTTTCAGTTGTTCTCCACCATTAAAGCAGCAAAAAGACTCAAGCCACCCCTGTCTCTCAACCGATGTTTGCCTACATAATAAACCGATGTAGTGCAGTGGTCAGATTGTTCTAGGGGTTTGAGTTCTGTGCGGGTTGCGCTGTTTTCACGACCATCCACTTATCTTCGAGATTGCTTCGGCTTTATCAAATGGGTACCACAAATTATCTGGGAGGACAGGGGGCTAGCGTTATGCTGATCATTATGTCCGTTGCGTGTTATATCGGCACGAAAGTACGGTCAGAACAACGTAAAAACATTGCGGCGAGATGTCATGGGAACGTAGTCCTTTAATTCGCACCTGCATCCGCACACTCACATACACACGCAATTCACATCTCAACTCAGTGACAGGACGACGGAACCATGTTCTGTGTTGACATTCTGGCGGCGTCATTATGTACAGTGCACCTGTGCGGGCTGTTGTTTTGTCGAGACTCCTGTTTGTCCCACTTGTCACATAGGGCAGTAAGGAACATTTAGTGTGATATTCACTGGCACAGGAAAGGAGCATGACGGGGACGACCCCTTGCTGTGATGTTGGAACCGCGACTAACTAACTAACTAACTAACTAACTAACTAACTAACTAACTAACTGACTGACTGACTGACTGACTGACTGACTGACTGACTAACTAACTAAACTAAACTAACTAACTAACTAACTAACTAATTAACTAACCAACCAACCAACCAAACAACTAACCAAGCAAGCATCCATCCAACCAACCAACCAACCAACCAACCAACCAACCAACCAACCAAACAACCAACCAAACAACTAACCAACTAACTAACTAACTAAATAACCAACCAACCAACCAACCAACCAGCCAGCCAGCCAGCCAGCCATATGTTGTTTGTCCATCAAGAATGATGATGACCATTCATTTCATCCAGTGGGGTTGAAAGTATGGAGCCGTGAGTTCTAAGATATAAAACCTATTTTGGCTCGAAATGTTCTTTGACAATGTGGACAAAGAATGCTTGACGTTTCTGGAGGAGGATTTCCTGCAGTGGGTTTTCTGTCATGCCTTTTCTTCACAGCTCTTGCAGTCCTGGTTGCCTCACAGTGACTAAGCACCCTTGCGTAATGATGCACGCCACGAATTTCGGTCTCTGGCTGCAGTCTCCCAGGTGTCATGATGAATTCCAAAAGCACTGAGTGAGATTTTCAGAGTGTCTTTAAAGCGTTTCCTCTGGCCGCCTTGGGAGCATTTACCACAACGCAACTCGCCGTAAAAAATTCGTTTAGGGAGCCTGTGATCTAGCATGCGAGTCAAGTGACCAGCCCAGCGAATCTGATTCTTCATAAGTAGAGTGTGGATACTGGGCATGGACGCTCTTTCTAGGACTCGGTGTCTGGGATCTTGTCTTGCCATTTAATCTTCAGTAGCTTCCTTAGGCAGACTGTGTGGAAGTGGTTTAATTTCGCTGACAGACAGTCCAGGTTTCACAATCATATAGCAGTGTGGATAATACAACTGCTTTGTAGACTTTTAGCTTTGTTTGCAGGCTTATTCCAATTCTGTCCCATGCATTCTTGTACAGTCTGCCAAAGGCCGCCATGACCTTGGAGATTCTTGCATTCACTTCGTCATCAATTGTGGCAGCTTGTGACACAGTGCTGCCAAGATAGGTGAATTTGTCCACAACACTTAGTCTATGATCATTCACTTTGATATTCGGCACAGTGTGATTAATCCCTGGAGCTGGCTGGTACATAACTACAGTCTTCTTCAAGATGATATTGAGCCCAAAGTTGGCACAGGCATGTGAGAAAGCTGAAACATTGTGTTGCATGTCTGTCTCTGAGTTGGTATATAGAGAGCAATCATCCGCAACCAGGAGCTCCCTGACGGTGTCGCTGTTAATTTTTGTTTTAGCATTCAGCCCTTCTGAGATTGAATAAATTTCTATCCATGCGGTAATTGATGTCTATTCCAATGCCAACCAACCAACCAACCATCCAACCAACAAACCAACCAACCAACCAACCAACAACCAACCAACCAACCAACCAACCAACCAATCAACCAACCAACCAACCAACCAAACAGCCAGCCAGCCAGCCAGCCAGCCAGCCAACCAACCAACCAATCAACCAACCAGCCAGCCAACCAGCCAGCCTCCCAGCCAGCCAGCCAGCCAACCAACCAACCAACCAACCAACCAAAAAAACAACTAACCAACCAACCAACCAACTAACTAACTAACTAACTAACTAACTAACTAACTAACTAACTAACTAACTAACTAACTAACTAACTAACTAACATACTTACACAGATTTGTCTGCCTGTCTGCAGGCCTTTATTATTGTAAATGTATGATACTTGTATGCACGGTATATGTGTTTTTACTGTGTATGTTTGTGTGCGTGCGTATGTGTGGATGTACGTATGTGCATGTGTATATACTATATGTGTGCGTGTGTGGGAAGGCAAGGTGGGATGGGAAAGGGTATGTTTGTTTATTTGGTGTATGTGTATGGATGTAAGAAAAAATGATATTAAATACTTGGGGGAAAAAACAAACAAACTGGTAACTGCTACCCCAGAGCTGATAAAGTTGTAAAAAATGGAGGTAACTGAACTTTACAGGCACGAGATCACGGCATTACAAAATAAGGTGACTGACCAGCTAACTTCCCCTTCTTTCTTCCACGAGAAAACCCATCCACCAACTGGGAGAGGTTAAGCCGATCTGTGGCCGCCTGCAATGCTATAAAGCATATCTCAATGGGGAATTGAAACCAGTGACAAATAACGTCAGACCGGAAATGCACACGAAACCTACAACCGGTAGTGAATTTATCATCGTAAAAGAACAATGCCGTAAAAACTGTGACAGCCAGTAATTAGATATAGAATTCAATATCACAAAAATAACTGTCTGTAAAAAATGTTAAAAATCAATATTTTAAACAAAGAAAAAACCAGCACTAACGTTTCTAAGTTATTGTTTTTAAAATGAAATACGGAAGCCCATTAAAACATGGTATGTGACTGTGCTTGCCTGAGGTATGTATGCTCCAAGTATTGCAAAATATATCATTAATACACTATTACGAAACATCTGTGGTTAATACGTGTATTTTGCTTTTGGTAAACTTTAACATTTTGATAAATGCTGGTTTTATTCATAAAGTTTATCTACTCACAATCTGGCACTTTGGCCACACATAAGTTAACATTCTCACTATTCATACACTGAGACTTTAGCAACTCAAAAAATGACAGTTTAGCTACTCACACAATGACAATGTACCGCCACACAAACATTTACAGATCATTTTGCACACAATGGGTGATGTGGGTGGTATCACGTTGGCCACTTTTACTATCCACAACATAGTGTGTTTTTTTTTTGGGGGGGGGGCGGAGAGGGGGTTACCATGCTAGGTTTAGTCAATGTGTGAACTCAGGCAATAAAAGAAAAACATTCCCTTACATTACATAATACGGTCAACAATCACTTTCAAATTAATTTCCGAAATGTGGCTGATGTGACCACAGGATTATTAATCTGAGGCTGAGATAGGCACTGATTATACACTTCTCGCAGGTCACCATGGTCGAATGGGTAAGAACGCGTGTTCTTAAACATTCGCTGTGCTGATGCCGAGGTAAGCGGTTCAACCCCGACACCGGACAGCTGGACTAAAATGTTGACCTGTCATCCTTGACTTGGGGACATACATTACAAGTACCTCTGAAGTCAGTAGGTTCGCCTGATGGCGAGGGACCTGTTAATAGGGAGAGATAATCCACACGAAAAATTGAGTCATCTGTTTGTGTCGTTTTGTGTGGCAGTTAGGGTTGCTCGGCCAGAGTGTGGCCGATGTCGTCCGCTCCGATCACTGACACAGCACGTAACGAACAAAATAATTTGTCGGACGGCATTATAATTAGTTAGTTAGTCACAGAAAAGGGTCGCCCCATTATGCTCCGCTCCTGTGCCAGTGAATATCACACAAAAATCTCACTACTGTCCCATGTGACAAGAGGGACAGACAGGAGTCTCGACAAACCAACAGCCGGAACAGGTAATATATTCAGAGCATTTAAGATTCGATTAAAAGAGAGAATAGATGTGGCATGCATTCAAGAGACACACCTCAACGCAATCGCAGATTCTCAGTCATATGATATCAGGCCACACGTTTCGACTGTGAAGGACACAAAGGATGTGTTCTAATACTTACATGAAACACAATACCTTGCAGTGAAGTATCTGTGACTTCTGGCAACCAAACGGAAATTATAGGTGTTGATATCATGATAAAGGTTGTGAAAATAAGAATTTGCAATCTGTATAGCCCAGCAGATAAGGACCTTACACTTTCAAACATGAAAATAACTGACACAAAGTGCATTATTATCGGAGACTTTAGTAGCCGTTCAGAAAGATGGGGATACCCAGATACTGACAAAAGAGGAGATGAAGTGGAGGACTAGGAAATAGAATCAAATCTTCATCTACTCAACAAAGCGGACGACACATCGACCACTTCTACTCCAGAATTAGCTTTCTGCACAGGAGACATCCTCCACAAAATCGATCGCCATATGCTTGACCAATTAGCAGGTAGTGACCACAGACCAATCAAGCTTGTAATGAATATGGAGTATGTTCCACAGGAGCAAATGCCTTTGCCTCGCTGGAATTACAAACGAGCTGATTGGGACAGAATTACCGTACTAACAGAAAAAATATTGTGAAAACATAAAATACACGACATGGCAAAATGAATCAAATGGTGGAAAGTCTAAACAAAGCAACAATACAAGCAGCCACAGAGTCTATTCCAAGAGTAGCGAGGAAAAATTACAAACCATACTGGACTGAAGAACTACAAATTTTGGAGGACAAAGTTGAAGATGCCTGGAAGACAGCAGAGAGAGAGAGAGAGAGAGAGAGAGAGAGAGAGAGAGAGAGAGAGAGAGAGAGAGAGAGAGAGAGAGAGAGAGAGAGAGAGAGAGAACAAACAACTGAAGCGCACATCTCTCTCAAAGCCACCTCAGCAAAATATAAAAGAACAGTAAACCAAACAACAAGAGATTGTTGGAGGGATAAAACAGAAAACCTGAACGTTGACAGGGATGGAAACAAACTATGGAAACTAGTGAAAGCCATGAACTGTGAAGGACCCAGAAACAAACAAATAACAATTAAACAAGGAAATGTCTTGCTTACAGGAAAAAATGGCCGAAAATACACTAATGGAACACTATGCCAGTGCAAATCATTTTGATATTACAACCGAACAGAAGAGATAAACAGAGACAGCAGCAGAATATATGATGGCAAATCTAACAATGGAAGAAATGGAACAGGCAATGAATACCCCAAAAAAGAAGAAATTACCAGGAAAGGATGGAATCACAAATTAAATGCTAATAGGACTAGGTATTAAAGAAATAAGAAACTACTAGCACTCCTAAATTACAGTCGGAAGAGAAGAAAAGTCCCACAGGCATGGAAGGAAGCTATACTAATACCAGTCCCAAAGAAAGGAAAAGACCTGGAAGAACCAAATGGCTATCGACTTATCAGTCTACTTAGCTGTGTAGGAAAATTAATGGAACGCATTACCAGTGGCAGGCTAACATGGCATCTGCAACAAAACCAACTCTTAACATCACACCAAGCAGGATTAAGAAAGCAAAGATCCACTGAATATCAAAAACTTCTATATAGCTCAGGAAATAGAGGATGCCTTCCAAGAGAAAAAGCACACACTAGCGGTCTGCATAGATTTAGAAAAGACATTTGATAAAGTATGGAAGGAATGACTGAAAGTAAACTGCAAAAAATGCATGTTTGTAGGAAAATGTACAAATGGATCAGCCACTACCTTGAGAACAGAACTACCAGGACAAAATTACAAGGACAAACCAGCAAAAAGATGCTGTGAGAGCAAGGTGTCCCCCAAGGAGGAGTTCTTTCACCAACATTATTCCTAGCATATACAAATGACATCACGGAAAATTTTCCAGCCAGAGCACACACATCCTCCTTTTCAGATGGCATAGCCATCTGGACATCTAAAGAATATATTAGTACAGCTAACAGCAGAATACAGCACGCCTCATTAGCGCTAGAGGACTGTTCAAAATCATGGCTAGTGAAGATAAGTGAGGAGAAAACAACATACACAGTGTTCTCCCTCTCAAATAAAACTCAGCACCCTAAGCTAGTATTGAATGGAAAAATATTGCGCCATGAAGAAAATCCAAACTATCTAGGAGTTACCTTTGATCGTCGCCTGACATTGAAGACACAGATTGAGAAAAATCGAACAAGAGCAAGGCAAAGAATGGCAATCATGAAAAAGCTTGCTGGTACAACGTGGGGATCAGATGAGAAAGTTCTCAAGAAGCATACAGTTGACGGGTGAGGCCAGTACTGGAATATGGCATAGCAGCTTGGGCAAAAAAAAAGGAATGCGGATCATAACTGGAAGCCTGAAGACAACGCCTATTAACAAACTAGAAAAGATCACTTGTTTACAATCAATGCAGTATAGAAGAGATAGTAGAGTCCAACAACAAGCAAAGCAGAACAATTTAGAAGATTGACAGACCACCTCATGTATAAAAGTTTTAATGGTTTTGGAAAGGGAAGACTGAAGCGTAGAAGATTAGGGCAGATCCTATGCTTGACATATCAACAGTCAAACCCATTTACAATGCACACAAGTTCCCAGCTTGGAGACAGCAACAACTGTCTGAGATGATAAAAACCTTCCTGGTAATGAGAAAAAGAACACTCAGAATGAAACAGAAAGAAGAAAAATCGCTCTAAACTACATAAAAGAACATTACCCAAGTAGAAATTGGACCCATGCATATACAGATGGACCAGCCAAAAATTCAATAGAAAATGGAGGAGGAGTAATTCTCCTAAATTTAAAAAAATGGAGTGAAAAAAAAAACAAAACATAGTCAGTAGCAACTGGCAAATTTCTGAGTAACTTCAAAGGAGAGGTAGAGGCTTTGAAAACTGCAGCAGAAATGCTCTTGATGGAGGAAAATAAAGAGAAGCAAATAGCTGTCTTCACAGATGTAAAGTTAGCTGTCTCAATACTGAAGAGCAAAAACAGCACAGAACTAGCAGACCTAAGAGCAGCACTCTATGGACTATGTCAGAAATCCAAAAAGTTGTAATACAGTGTATCCCATCACATTGAAGTACACATGGAAATGAAGAGGCTGACAGACTGGCAAAAGAGGGCAAACGACTATCACAACCTGACATAGACATACCCTACGAGGGTAAGTTTATAAGTAAGTCACAAATGGCTGTAGAAAAATAACTAAATATGATAAAAACTTCAAACCATTGATTTTTATAGATACACTGTCCCTTTATTTCTCAACATAATTTCCACCAACATTGATGCATTTATTCCATCGTTTTATTCGTCCTCCCAGATCGGCTGCATAGTACTGCGTGCCCGGGAAGGTTAACCCCGTCAACAAATGCCCGCAGATGTCGGATGTGTCGGCCTAACGGCGCAAGAACGCAGCTCTGCTGTAAACAGGCACAACGCAGTCACATCCGAAAAAAAATCCGGATGAACGCAGAAGAAGAAGAAGAAGAAGAAGAAGAAGAAGAAGAAGAAGAAGAAGAAGAAGAAGAAGAAGAAGAAGAAGAACTGCGTGCTCTGTTTTGTAAACCACGTTTTCACTTTACATTCAACTTCGGCGTCATTCGCGAAATGTCTCCCGCCAAGGTGGGTTTCCTGTTTATGCTGACAAATGTTTGTCCGGTAATGCGGTGCATAGCTGGGTAGAAAACGTTACGAGGGTGAGTCAATAAGTGAGTCACACAGATCTGTGTGATGGTAAGTCAATGAAAACAAAGCACGCAGTTCTATGCAGCCGGTTTGGGAGGACTGATAAACGATGGGATAAGTGCATAAATGTTGGTGGAAATTATGTTGAGAAATAAAGGGACAATGTATGTACACAAATAAACTGGTTTTAAGTTGTTATCATCTTTAGTCATCTGTCTACAGCCATTTGTGACTTACTTATTAATTTACCCTCTTATAATGCGGCAAAGCGGCTTATAAAAAACACTTATAGAACTAAATGTGAATCAGAGCATTCAGGCCACCAGAAAGATGATGTATATTACAAACAAGACCGAAGTGAACAAATGGCAATTTTCAGACTCCGCACTGTACATAACAGGCTGAAATACCACTTGTTCAATAAACTAAAGATAGGCGATACCGATCAATGTAATTGTGGAACTGGTAAATTGACAGCTAAACATTTGCTGCAGGAGTGCCCGATATATGCAGAACAGAGAAAGATAGGTTGGCCCACACCTGCTTCATTTGAGGACACGCTCTATGGAGATATCAACAAGCTCATGTTGGCCGCAGCTTACTTTAACTACATTCAGGTTGACATCTAAAGGTACATGAAGAAGTATTTAGACTGCCACACTTCATACCACAGGTATGTCGGTAGCAAAAGCGTCCCAGAGGCATGGAATGGAATATTGTTTGGCTAGCAAATTCTTTACGTGGAATGTTAAAATCAAAAGCTCATTGTGTGGGCGTCATCAAAGGTGGAAAAAGCGGAATATTGCTTGGATAGCAAATATATTACATGGAAAGTCCGAATCGAAAGTTCATTGTGTGGATGTCATCTGCAGACTGCATTCTCCAGGTTCCCGGAGGAACAGCCTGTGGTGACTGGAAGGCCAAATATACGGAATTGAGGCTAAGTTGACATGTGCAGGACGTGACGATTCCTTGGGTGAGCCCAGTACCAGAGCGCTATGTGTCGGTTCTGCAATTATGGAAGCCTCCTTGGATGGCCTGGAATGCCTATGATCTGCCCCTGCGTTCCCTCGAGAGCTGACCAGGATGTCTTCGGCTGTTCTAAATGGGCCAGCTGGGATGGGGGATAACACCACAACAGCGAGAGTCAAACGTCACAAGACCCCTCTGCTGTGTGTCCACCGTGACGAGGTAGAGGGGCTTGTGCGTCCCAATGACTCCAAGAGCTATGCCGACGGTAGCGCAGCTACTGGAAGGGCCACCCATGTCGGACAGGTCAAGGGAGAGGGACCTGACGAAGAGACACACAAACCTGCAGCCTTGTAGGTAGACTGGGGACAGTCAAAGGCTAGGGAAAGCACCCCGAATACATGCTTGTCGAAATCGGATGTACTGAGCCACAGGCTTGACAAAGCAGTGCAACGTAAAACCTGCTGCCTTGTAGGTAGACTGGGGACAGTCAAAGGCTAGGGAAAGCATCCCGAATACATGCTTGTCGAAATCGGATGTACTGAGCCACAGGCTTGACAAAGCAGTGCAACATAAAACCTGCTGCCTTGTAGGTAGACTGGGGACAGTCAAAGGCTAGGGAAAGCATCCCGAATAAATGCTTGTCGAAATCGGATGTACTGAGCCACAGGCTTGACAAAGCAGTGCAACGTAACTTAATTCATGATGTCACAAATCAAAATTAATCGTTATGGTGCTAATCCCGTGAAGTCCCATCAGGCGGCGATAGTGCCGGGCCCCCTGCCTCGAGGGGTCCACCCATGACTACTGGTGGTCACCTTCCCCTGTGCTGTGGCGTCAAGGCACAGAGGAGTAGGTTAAGAGCTATTGACCAAATACCCCGGACACTCAACATACTACAGTGGAATGCCGAAGGAGTTTACAAGAAGAAAGACTCCCTAACACAGCGTCTTCATAAAGATAGAATAGATGTGGCATGCATTCAAGAGACACACCTCAACGCCAATCACAAATTCTCAGTCAGAGGATATCAGGCCACACGTTTCGACAGCGAAGGACACAAAGGAGGAGTTCTAATACTTACACGAAATACAATACCTTGCAGCAAAGTATCTGTGATCTCTGACAACCAAACGGAAATTATAGGTGTTGATATAATGATAAAGGACGTGAAAATAAAAATCTACGATCTGTATAGCCCAGTAGATAAGGACATTACACTCTCAAACATGAAAATAACTGACACAAACTGCATTATTGTCGGGGACTTTAATAGCCGTTCAGAAAGATGGGGATACCCAGATACTGACAAAAGAGGAGATGAATTGGAGGACTGGGAAATAGACTCAAATCTCCATCTACTCAATAAAGCGGATGACACACCAAGCTTCTACTCCAGAAGATGGCTTACCACTTCTACTCCAGACTTAGCTTTCTGCACAGGAGACATCCTCCACAAAATCGATCGCCATGTGCTGGACCAATTAGCAGGTAGTGACCACAGACAAATCAAGCTTGTAATGAATATGGAGTATGTTCCACAGGAGCAAAAGCCCTTGCCCCGCTGGAATTACAAAAGAACAGATTGGGACAGATTTGCCATACTAACAGACAAATATTGTGAAAACATAAATACACGATATGGCAACATAAAGCAAATGGTGGAAAGTCTAAACAGAGCGATAATACAGGCAGCCACTGAGTCCATTCCTAGAGGAGCGAGGAAAAATTACAAACCATACTGGACTGAAGAACTACAAAGTTTGGAGGACAAAGTTGAAGATGCCAGGAAGACAGCAGAGAGAGAAAAAGCAATTGAAGCGAACATCTCTCTCAAAGCCATCTCAGCAAAATATAAAAGAACAGTAAATCAAACAACCAGAGATTGTTGGAGGGAAAAAACAGAAAACCTGAATTTTGACAGGGATGGAAACAAACTATGGAAACTAGTGAAAGCCATGAACAATGAAGGAACTAGAAACAAACAAATAACAATTAAACAAGGAAATGCCTTGTTTACAGGAAAAAAGGCTGCAAATGCACTAATGGAACACAATGCAAATGCAAACCACATTGATATTACAACCGACAGAAGAAAGCAATCAAAGACAAACAGATACATCATAGAAATACAGAGACAGCAGCAGAATATATGATGGCAAATCTAACAATGGAAGAAATGGAACAGGCAATGTTTAAAAAAATGTTTTGCGTATCCTTTTACAGGACTTAGCTGTCAACAGCAGCATCTTTCAGCTGTCTGTTGATCTCTTGGCAAGATTACGCTCAGTAGTTTGCCATTGCTTTCTGAGCGGCCGGCTCAGTATCCGCAAGTCACGAGCGGGGGTCGAACCACCTCAGTTCTCGCTCCGCTGCGAGACTCTGCGTGATAAACGGGATTACAGAGAGAAAGTGTTGTAACCCCACAGCCAGAGAGACCGGCAACAGGCAATGAATACCCTAAAAAAGAAGAAATCACCAGGAAAGGATGGAATCACAAATGAAATGCTAATAGGACTAGGCACCAAGGCAAAGAAGAAACTACTAGCAGTCCTAAATAACAGCTGGAAGAGAGGAATAGTCCCACAGGCATGGAAGGAAGCTATACGAATACCAGTCCCAAAAAAAAGGAAAAGACCTGGAAGAACCAAATGGCTATCGACCTATCAGTCTACTTAGCTGTGTAGGAAAATTAATGGAACGCATTATCAATGGCAGGCTAACATGGCATCTGGAAGAAAACAAACTCTTAACACCACACCAAGCAGGATTAAGAAAGTACAGATCCACTGAAGATCAAATAACCTATATGGCTCAAGAAATAGAAGATGCCTTCCAAGAGAAAAAGCACACACTAGCAGTCTGGATAGATTTAGAAAAAGCATTTGATAAAGTATGGAAGGAAGGACTGAAAGTAAAACTGCAAAACATGCATGTTTGTGGACAAATGTATAAATGGATCAGCCACTACCTTGAGAACAGAACTGCCAGGACAAAAGTACAAGGACAAACAAGCAAAATGATGCTGTTGGAGCAAGGTGTCCCCCAAGGAGGTGTTCTTTCACCAACATTATTCCTAGCATATATAAATGACATCACAGAAAATTTTCCAGCCAGAGTACACACATCCTCCTTTGCAGATGACCTAGCCATATGGACATCTGAAGAATATATTAGTACAGCTAACAGCAGAATACAGCAAGCCTTATTAGCGCTAGAGGACTGGTCAAAACCATGACTAGTGAAGATAAGTGAGGAGAAAACAACATGCACAGTGTTCTCCCTCTCAAATAAAACTCAGCAACCTAAGCTGGTATTGAATGGAAAATATTGCGCCATGAAGAAAATCCAAACTATGTAGGAGTCAAATTTGATCGTCGCCTGACATGAAAGACACAGGTTGAGAAAAATCGAACAAGAGCAAGGCAGAGAATGGCAATCATGAAAAAGCTTGCTGGTACAACGTGGGGAGCAGATGAGAAAGTTCTCAAGAAGTTATATACTGGACGGGTGAGGCCAGTACTGGAATATGGCTTTGCAGCTTGGGCAACAGCAGCTAAGTCAAACTTTAACAAAATAAGTAGAGTCCAAAACCAAAGAATGCGAATCATAACTGGAAGCCTGAAGACAACGCCTATTAATGAACTAGAAAAGATCACTTGTTTACAACCAATGCAGGATAGAAGAGATAGCAGAGCCCAGCAACAAGCAGACAAATTTAGAAGATTGACAGACCACCCTATGTACAACAGATTTAATGGTTTTGGAAAGGGAAGACTGAAGCGTAGCAACTTTGTAGAAACTGCAAAACGAAGGGTTAGGGCAGATCCTATATTTAACATATCAACAGTCAAGCCCATTTACAATGCACACAAGTTCCCAGCTTGGAGACAGCAGCAACTGCCTGAGATGATAGAAAACATTCCTGGTATTGAGAAAAAGAACACTCAGCATGAAACCGAAAGAAGAGAAATAACCCTAAACTACATAAAAGAACATTACCCAAGCAGGAATTGGACCCATGCATATACAGATGGATCAGCCAAAAATTCAATAGAGAATGGAGGAGGAGGAATTCTCCTAAATTTAAAAAATGGAGTGAAAAAAACACATTCAATGGCAACTGGAAAATTTTCAAGTAACTTCAAAGCGGAGATAGAGGCTCTGAAAACTGCAGCAGAAATGCTCCTGATGGAGGAAAATAAAGAGAAGCAAATAGCTATCTTCACAGATGCAAAGTCAGCTGTCTCAATACTGAAGAGCAATAACAGCACATAACTAGCTGACCTGAGAGCAACACTCCATGGTCTATGCCAGAAATCCAAAAAAGTTGTAATACAGTGGATCCCATCACATTGCAGTATACCTGGAAACAAAGAGGCTGACAGACTGGCAAAAGAGGGCGGACGACTACCACAGTCTGACATAGACATAACCTATAATGAGGCAAAGAGGTTGATAAAAAGCACTCATAGAACCAAATGGGAATCAGAGCATCCAGGCCATCAGAAGGATGATGCATATTACAAACTCGACCGAAGAGAACAAGTAGCAATCTTCAGACTCCGCACAGGACATAACAGGCTGAAATACCACTTGTTCAATAAACTAAAGATAGGAGATACCGATGAATGTAATTGTAGAACTGGAAAAATGACAGCAAAACATTTGCTGCAGTAGTGCCCAACGTATGCAGAACAGAGAAAGATATTTTGGCCCACACCTGCTTCATTTGAGGACAAGCTATATGGAGATATCAACAAGCTCAAGTTGACCGCAGCTTACTTTAACTACATACAGGTTGACATTTAAAGGTGCATGAAGACCCAGAGGCATGAAATGGAATATTGCTTGGATAGCAAATCCATTATGTGGAAATTCCAAATCGAAAGCTCGCTGTGTGGGCTTCATAAAAGGTGGAAAAGTGTCCTAGTGGCACGAAACGGAATATTGCTTGGATAGCAAATCCATTACGTGGAAAGTCCGAATCAAAAGCCCATTGTGTGGGCTTCATAAAAGGTGGAAAAGTGTCCTAGTGGCATGAAATGGAATATTGCTTGGATAGCAAATCCATTACGTGGAAAGTCCGAATCAAAAGCCCATTGTGTGGGCTTCATAAAAGGTGGAAAAGTGTCCTAGTGGCATGAAATGGAATATTGCTTGGATAGCAAATCCATTACATGGAAAGTCCGAATCGAAAGCTCACTGTGTGGATGTCATCTGCAGACTGCATACTTCTGGTTTCCGGAAGAACAGCCTATGGTGAACGGAAGGCTCAATATACGGAAGTGAGGCTAAGCAGCCATGTGCAGGACGTGACGATTCCTTGGGTGAGCCCAGTACCAGAGCGCTATGTATTGGCTCTGCAAGTATGAAAGCCTCCTTGGATGGCGGGGAATGCCCATGGTCTGCCCCTGCCTTCCCTTGAGAGCTGGCCAGGATCTTTGGCTGTTCTATATGGGCCAGCTGGGATGGGGGATAACACCACAACAGTGAGAGTCAAACGTCCTAAGAAACCCCCGGGAAAGTTAACCTGGTCAACAAATGCCCGCAGAAGTCGGATGTGTCGGCCTAACGGCGCAAGAATGCAGCTCTGCTGTAAACAGGCACAACGCAATCACGTCCGAAAAAAAAACACTCCAGATGAACGCAGCAGAAGAAGAAGATTCGATTACCCGAACGTAAAATTGCCTAGGAAATCAAGCTGGAGTGGGTGGCAATATCTGGCAAAGGAACCGAAACATTTAACAAGATTGTTGTTATATACACACGAATAGCCCTCGCTGAGGGTTCGAGCAATGGGCTGCTATTCTTGCATGATTTAGGATGGAGAAGAGGGGGACTTTACTTCTTATGCGGACGTGCCTTAAAAGTGATCCGTTGTCAATGCAAACAAAACGCCTCGCATTTCAATGTACCCACATGTCGCTGTAAGTTCTATTTACCCACTTGTCAGTGTATATTTCTATGTACTCACACATATCACTCACTATACGTTTATATGTAAACACATGTCACTCCCTATACGTTTCTATGTAATCACATATCAGTGTACGTTTCTATGTACCCACATATCAGTCACTATACGTTTCTATATACCCAACTCTCAGTAACTATACGTTTCTATGTTAGTTAGTTAGTTAAAAACTCAGATAGCCCCGAAGTGCTCATCTATACAGATGGATCTGTTGTAAAGCAGCAGAGAAGTGCGTGGGCATTTACAGCCCGTTCAGAGGGCCGAACCGTTCAAGAATCCAGTGGTGCCCACTCTATGACCACGAGCAGCATGACGATGGAGGTGATGGCAGTTACACAGGATTTCATATGGCTGGAATCACAGCATTATACCAACGTGTGTGTACTAAGTGATTCAATGAGCATGATTCAGAAGGTCGAAGCTGGATCTGTACGTAGACAGTGGACTGAGTCGCTGCGGAAGTCTGTTGTCCGTAAAGTCACCTTCATCTTCGTCCCGGGACATGCGGGAGTCGAGGGAAATGAACGAGCTGATAAACTGGTTGGCTCTGCACCCCCTGTAGATGGCCAGTACATGGATCGTGCCGATGTTATTAACGTCCTTAAAGATATGTCGAGAACAGAGGACTTTGACGTCAGTGAATCCACATCGCTGTCCAGGATGAAAGACTTGCGAGTCAGAACTGGCACGGCCAGACGCGAGAAGTACATCGGGAAAACGAGGTGCCTCGTCAACCAACACAGAACTGGCATTATTAGCCACCTAACGCTGATGCATATGCTGGGGGGAAAGATCTGAGCACCTATGGACCTGTCAGGGGTGCAATGAAGATACCCCAACTGATAACTGATTAATTAGTTAGTTAGTTAGTCGCGGTTCCAACATCACGGCAACGGATCGTCCCAATTATGCCCAATTCCTGTGTCAGTCAATATCACACAAAATGTTCCTTACTGCCCTATGTGAACAATGGAATAGACAGGGGTATCGGCAAGCCAACACTGTGCATAATGCCGCCGCGAGAATGCCAACACACAAATCCTCCACGAAAAATACAGTTCATCGTTGATGGAATCGGCAGTCACCAGAAAGACTTCATTGACCCGGGTTTTACCCCACATGGCTAGGTATCTTTCCGCAGAGTGACCCTCCAAAAGCGCCGCACAAAGTACGAACTTGGTAGCTCCAGCGACGACTCCCAGGAATCTCCTTAAATATGCACTCATGAACCGAAAAGGCAAACCAGTTAATTCAGCATCAGCCGGTCGCCATCGTTCCGAACATGAAGTTCACGCTACAAACAACCGCGGACAGATGTAAAAGCATTCCAGGCAAAATTCACAGCTCACAGTGTCGCGCTACACACTCACTCAGTAGCAGGGCGACGGAACCATGCACTACCAGTCCAACATGAGGAAAATGCAAATGCAAACCGTAGCCACAAGCGTAAACACCCCAGAGTCCTTAACGGTTTACATCCATATCCGCCATGTTGGGAACCGGAAGTCCCAATAGACTGTAGACTAAGTCTCAGCCCAAGCCTCCTTAGTCGCCTCTTACGAAATGCATGGAAGGCAACAGTGTTACTATTCTCCGCTTCCATTATGGGCCCCCGGCAAAACTCGGGCAACGTTTCTATGTACTCACAAATAAGTCACTATACGTTTCTATGTACCCAGCTCTCAGTAACTATACGTTTCAATATACCCACATCTCAGTCACTATACTTTTCTATGTACCCGCATGTCAGTCAATATACGTTTTTATGTACCAACATGTCAGTGTATGTTTCTATGTACCCACATCTCAGTCACTATACGTTTCTGTGTACCCATATATCAGTCACTATACGTTTCTACGTACCCGCATGTTAGTGTACATTTCTGTGTACCCACATGTCAGTCACTATACGTTTCTATGAACCCACATGTTAGTCACTATACGTTTCTATGCACCCACATGTCACTCACTATACGCTTCTATATACCCACATGTCACTCACTATACGTTTTTTACCCACATGTCAGTGTAATTTACATGTACCCACATGACAGTGTACGTTTCTATGTACTCACATGTCAGTGTACGTTTCTATGTACTCACATGTCAGTGTACATTTCTATGTACCCACATGTCAGTGTACGTTTCTATGTACCCACATGTCAGTGTACGTTTCTATGTACCCACATGTCAGTCACTATACGTTTCTATGTACCCACATGTCAGTGTACAGTTCTAGTTTAGTTAGTTATAAACTAGAAATGTACACTGACATGTGGGCACATAGAAACGTATAGTGAGTGACATGTGGGTACATAGAAATACGAGTTAATGCCAGAAGAAGCAAAAGTATATGCGAATTCACAGTGTTCAGACAAATATCATGTCGCCCACTTTTGTTTACGGTAGGAAAATGCAGATGTGAACAACAGAAACATCATTTGTCTAGACACGGACCTCAGCTCTCCGGTCGTTACCAACTTCCCGCGTCTACCCCACGCGCTTTCCAGCTCGCCTCACTACATCACTTCTGACTGGCTGCTTGCTGTCTTAATGGTTTCTCGCGGCTCAAGGGAGCTCACTAACAATATTTTAAACGAAAACAAATTACCCGCGCTTGTCCGCTGCTGTATGGTCACTTTGTTGATACAAAACTTATTTCTGGTGATAAGTGCACATCTTTCATTGAATGGAAAACTAAACTGACACTTCTGAGAACAACTAGAAGAATTTTGATGTGTTATTAAGCGTCTGATGTTGACATTGCCAAGTGAATTTTCTGATCACCAATTATTCGCTGCTGTTTGGTATCGTTTTGATACAAAACTTGGTATTTATGTTGTTATGTGAACATCTGACATATAGTACAAATCAAGAAATCAATCACTTCTGAGAAAAATGTAGACACGTTTTCATTTCTTATTAAGCGTCTGGTGTTAACATTTTCAAGTTAATCTTTTTGTAAGCCATTCTCATGTTACCACGGGTAAACAAGTAGCATCTCTGCCGATGAAATACTGTCTATGAAATACTGCCTATGAAATTGGCTGCGCATTGTGTTAAAATTAATTTCTTTACCTGTTTCTAGTTTAGAATTGAAAGACAGGATTGTTGTTGGTGTTGTTCATCTCAGTACTGCTAAGTTGTCGATTCACAGTAACCTAAAGCTATTCTTATAAAGGTGCAGATACTAAGCAGGTGTTCTAGGGAATCATACGTGACCAGAGCTTCAAAGATAAACCCGTAGGGACATAGACTTCAACACTGAACAAGGCATGTTGTATTTACCAAATTGGAAATAGTAAGCCAAACATTTTTCAATCGCTTAACTCTGCATGCAAACAACTGCTCATCAGAAAAGGCCTTCAAGTTATCGGGACAACCGACCAGAAGGACACTTCTGCTATGCAGTGAGTGGCTAGATGTATTGAGGGAGTTGAATGGCGGTGCACACCATATATGTAAGTACCACCATGTGTGTTTCATGCCAGGCAATAGTAAAGTTCCGTGTTCACTTTATATTTCTCTTCATAACTCATTTATAAGCATACACTAACAACCTTCTTTATTATAAATATGCTACACGAAAACTTTTCAGTATATACTATTTGTTTTGCTACATGTGCTACTACTTCAAGTACATTGAACTGCTTTATTTTGCGTATTTCCAGTGTCCCTTGCCTTCAGGCGAACCCACTCAGATTTTAGAGATACTTGTAATTGACGTCCCCAAGTAAAAGACTTTCAGCGGCTAGCGTTTTAAATCACAACAACAGAGATAAGATGCCTAAGAGAAGATGCGGAGTTAACTGTGAGAGACAATTAAGAATTAGGAAATGAGAAGACCACTAGGTCTGAAATAAGTCATTCACTTCATTAAAGAACAACAAATTAAATTGTTTGGCCACATCACAAGAATACCCTGGCGCCATCTGCCACAAAGAGCCACATTGAAGAAATATAATGGATACAGAGCAAAGGGAAAACCACATAAAAGATGGAGCAATGGTATCAAGAAAAACCTTAGAGAAATCAATATCAATTTACAAAAAAAAAAGCATTAGAAAGAGCGCATAAAAGATCCCTACATACACCCGCGCCCTCCCGTCCAATACGTCACTGAGGTATGTGGAGGAAGAGAAGGAGAACGTTACAAAGCTACAACAGGTTCACAATAGTTCCCTCAAGCCAACAAAGAACAATTCCAGCCAACATATCCACAGAGGGTTTTGTGTGCCGTCCCGGTGGTGATACGCTCGAATCATTGTCGAGGCGGATGTGTAACGACTGAACTGGACTCCCAGACATGAACAGCTAAAATAGATACCAGGAAATATCGTGGGAAATTAAAGCGGCCGGGGTGATAATGAGCACATGAGCATTAAACGCAGCGTCCACGCAGAACACAGAAGTGGGACACATTATTGTAGAAGTTGGGACACATTATTGTAGAGGTTGGGACATATTATTGTAGAGGTTATGACACATTATTGTAGAGGGTGGGACACATTATTGTAGAAGTTGGGACACATTATTGTAGAGGTTATGACATATTATTGTAGAGGTTGGGACACATTATTGTAGAGGTTGGGACATATTATTGTAGAGGTTATGACACATTATTGTAGAGGTTATGACATATTATTGTAGAGGTTATGACACATTATTGTAGAGGTTGGGACATATTATTGTAGAGGTTGGGACATATTATTGTAGAGGGTGGGACACATTATTGTAGAGGTTGGGACATATTATTGTAGAGGTTATGACATATTATTGTAGAGGTTATGACACATTATTGTAGAGGTTGGGACATATTATTGTAGAGGTTGGGACATATTATTGTAGAGGTTATGACACATTATTGTAGAGGGTGGGACACATTATTGTAGAGGTTATGACACATTATTGTAGAGGTTATGACATATTATTGTAGAGGTTATGACACATTATTGTAGAGGTTGGGACATATTATTGTAGAGGTTATGACATATTATTGTAGAGGGTGGGACACATTATTGTAGAGGTTGGGACATATTATTGTAGAGGTTATGACATATTATTGTAGAGGTTATGACACATTATTGTAGAGGTTGGGACATATTATTGTAGAGGTTGGGACATATTATTGTAGAGGTTATGACACATTACTGTAGAGGTTATGACACATTATTGTAGAGGTTGGGACATATTATTGTAGAGGTTGGGACATATTATTGTAGAGGTTATGACACATTACTGTAGAGGTTATGACACATTATTGTAGAGGTTGGGACATATTATTGTAGAGGTTGGGACATATTATTGTAGAGGTTATGACACATTATTGTAGAGGGTGGGACACATTATTGTAGAGGTTGGGACATATTATTGTAGAGGGTGGGACACATTATTGTAGAGGTTATGACACATTATTGTAGAGGTTGGGACACATTATTGTAGAGGTTATGACACATTATTGTAGAGGTTTAGACATATTATTGTAGAGGGTGGGACACATTATTGTAGAGGGTGGGACATATTATTGTAGAGGGTGGGACATATTATTGTAGAGGTTATGACACATTATTGTAGAGGGTGGGACACATTATTGTAGAAGTTGGGACACATTATTGTAGAGGTTATGACATATTATTGTAGAGGTTGGGACACATTATTGTAGAGGGTGGGACACATTATTGTAGAAGTTGGGACACATTATTGTAGAGGGTGGGACATATTATTGTAGAGGTTGGGACATATTATTGTAGAGGGTGGGACACATTATTGTAGAGGTTATGACACATTATTGTAGAGGTTGGGACACATTATTGTAGAGGTTGGGACACATTATTGTAGAGGTTATGACATATTATTGTAGAGGGTGGGACACATTATTGTAGAGGTTATGACATATTATTGTAGAGGGTGGGACACATTATTGTAGAGGTTATGACATATTATTGTAGAGGTTATGACATATTATTGTAGAGGGTGGGACACATTATTGTAGAGGTTATGACACATTATTGTAGAGGTTATGACATATTATTGTAGAGGTTATGACACATTATTGTAGAGGTTATGACATATTATTGTAGAGGGTGGGACACATTATTGTAGAGGTTATGACACATTATTGTAGAGGGTGGGACACATTATTGTAGAGGTTGGGACACATTATTGTAGAGGTTGGGACACATTATTGTAGAGGTTATGACATATTATTGTAGAGGGTGGGACACATTATTGTAGAGGTTATGACATATTATTGTAGAGGGTGGGACACATTATTGTAGAGGTTATGACATATTATTGTAGAGGTTGGGACACATTATTGTAGAGGTTATGACACATTATTGTAGAGGTTGGGACACATTATTGTAGAGGTTATGACATATTATTGTAGAGGGTGGGACACATTATTGTAGAGGGTGGGACATATTATTGTAGAGGTTGGGACATATTATTGTAGAGGTTATGACACATTATTGTAGAGGTTTAGACATATTATTGTAGAGGGTGGGACACATTATTGTAGAGGGTGGGACACATTATTGTAGAGGTTATGACATATTATTGTAGAGGTTGGGACACATTATTGTAGAGGTTATGACACATTATTGTAGAGGTTGGGACACATTATTGTAGAGGTTATGACATATTATTGTAGAGGGTGGGACACATTATTGTAGAGGGTGGGACATATTATTGTAGAGGTTGGGACATATTATTGTAGAGGTTATGACACATTATTGTAGAGGTTTAGACATATTATTGTAGAGGGTGGGACACATTATTGTAGAGGGTGGGACACATTATTGTAGAGGGTGGGACACATTATTGTAGAGGGTGGGACATATTATTGTAGAGGGTGGGACATATTATTGTAGAGGTTATGACACATTAGTGTAGAGGATATGACACATTATTGTAGAGGTTGGGACACATTATTGTAGAGGTTGGGACACATTATTGTAGAGGTTGGGACATATTATTGTAGAGGGTGGGACACATTATTGTAGAGGGTGGGACACATTATTGTAGAGGATATGACACATTATTGTAGAGGTTGGGACATATTATTGTAGAGGTTGGGACACATTATTGTAGAGGTTGGGACACATTATTGTAGAGGTTGGGACACATTATTGTAGAGGATATGACACATTATTGTAGAGGTTGGGACACATTATTGTAGAGGTTGGGACACATTATTGTAGAGGATATGACACATTATTGTAGAGGTTGGGACACATTATTGTAGAGGGTGGGACATATTATTGTAGAGGTTGGGACACATTATTGTAGAGGATATGACACATTATTGTAGAGGTTGGGACACATTATTGTAGAGGTTGGGACACATTATTGTAGAGGATATGACACATTATTGTAGAGGTTGGGACACATTATTGTAGAGGTTGGGACACATTATTGTAGAGGGTGGGACACATTATTGTAGAGGGTGGGACACATTATTGTAGAGGGTGGGACACATTATTGTAGAGGATATGACACATTATTGTAGAGGTTTAGACATATTATTGTAGAGGTTGGGACACATTATTGTAGAGGTTTAGACATATTATTGTAGAGGTTGGGACACATTATTGTAGAGGGTGGGACACATTATTGTAGAGGGTGGGACACATTATTGTAGAGGGTGGGACACATTATTGTAGAGGATATGACACATTATTGTAGAGGGTGGGACACATTATTGTAGAGGATGGGACACATTATTGTAGAGGATATGACACATTATTGTAGAGGTTGGGACACATTATTGTAGAGGGTGGGACATATTATTGTAGAGGTTGGGACATATTATTGTAGAGGGTGGGACATATTATTGTAGAGGTTATGACACATTACTGTAGAGGTTATGACACATTATTGTAGAGGTTGGGACACATTATTGTAGAGGGTGGGACATATTATTGTAGAGGGTGGGACATATTATTGTAGAGCTTGGGACATATTATTGTAGAGGTTGGGACATATTATTGTAGAGGGTGGGACATATTATTGTAGAGGGTGGGACATATTATTGTAGAGGGTGGGACATATTATTGTAGAGGTTGGGACATATTATTGTAGAGGGTGGGACACATTATTGTAGAGGGTGGGACACATTATTGTAGAGGGTGGGACACATTATTGTAGAGGATATGACACATTATTGTAGAGGGTGGGACACATTATTGTAGAGGATGGGACACATTATTGTAGAGGATATGACACATTATTGTAGAGGTTGGGACACATTATTGTAGAGGGTGGGACATATTATTGTAGAGGTTGGGACATATTATTGTAGAGGGTGGGACATATTATTGTAGAGGTTATGACACATTACTGTAGAGGTTATGACACATTATTGTAGAGGTTGGGACACATTATTGTAGAGGGTGGGACATATTATTGTAGAGGGTGGGACATATTATTGTAGAGCTTGGGACATATTATTGTAGAGGTTGGGACATATTATTGTAGAGGGTGGGACATATTATTGTAGAGGGTGGGACATATTATTGTAGAGGGTGGGACATATTATTGTAGAGGTTGGGACATATTATTGTAGAGGTTGGGACATATTATTGTAGAGGTTGGGACATATTATTCTAGAGGTTGGGACACATTATTGTAGAGGGTGGGACATATTATTGTAGAGGGTGGGACACATTATTGTAGAGGTTGGGACATATTATTCTAGAGGTTGGGACACATTATTGTAGAGGGTGGGACATATTATTCTAGAGGTTGGGACACATTATTGTAGAGGGTGGGACATATTATTGTAGAGGGTGGGACACATTATTGTAGAGGTTGGGACATATTATTCTAGAGGTTGGGACACATTATTGTAGAGGGTGGGACATATTATTCTAGAGGTTGGGACACATTATTGTAGAGGGTGGGACATATTATTGTAGAGGGTGGGACACATTATTGTAGAGGTTGGGACATATTATTCTAGAGGTTGGGACACATTATTGTAGAGGGTGGGACATATTATTGTAGAGGGTGGGACATATTATTGTAGAGGGTGGGACATATTATTGTAGAGGGTGGGACACGTTATTATAAGCAACTTACAGTATTAAAAAAAACAGTACATGCAGTAAAAGGAAGAAAGCAAAAATAATAAACTTCTCACGAATTAGGAAATTACATGACGTGTACACAATCCTGTGTAGACAATAGGAAACATAATGCAAACTCAATTACAGGCATACTATCAATCGCTGTTTCAAATAAGATTAACTGTTATATATGAATAAACAAAAACAAACACAGTCTAAATTAGTAGACATAAGTAGGTCGGCATAACTGAATGAATAAGAGCGCACGCTCTTGAACTTCCGGTATGCTGATGCTAAGGTGTGGGTTCAAGCTTTACACCGGTCAGATGGACTAAAATGTTGACTTCTCATCTTTGACATGGGGACGTAAATTACAAGTACCTAAAAAGGCGGAGTGGGTTCGCCTAATGGCGAGGGACACTGTTAGTAGAGAAAGCTAATCCGCACGCAAAAATCAGTCCGGTCTAGGCTATGCTCATCCTCCTCCTCCTCCTCCTCCTCCTCCTCCTCCTCCTCCTCTTCTTCTTCTTCTTCTTCTTCTTCTTCTTCTTCTTCTTCTTCTTCTTCTTCTTCTTCTTCTTCTTCTTCTTCTTCTTCTTCTTCTTCTTCTTCTTCTTCTTCTTCTGTTTTGTATGCCCACTACCAAATCATCTAGTCCTTCTATCTTTGACTAACTCCTGCAGCGCCCCCATGTCCTCGCCACATATATTCACCTTTGTATCCAGTTCTCTTCTTCATTTGTCTTTGGTCTCCCACTATTTCGTTGTCGCCCTGCGGGTTAAAGAGAAAGAACGTTATAGGTCTATTAACATGTTGTCTAAATGTGTTTTCCTGTCCAGCGCCAGCGTTCTTTGCTCATATCGTTTTTCTGTCATTCTGTCATACCATCTTAGTCTTTCAATTCTGCGCAGACACCAGTTAATGAATTTTTGTAGTCTAGCAGTAAATATTTGGTCATTTCCCTCGGCTGTGATCAACTGAAGCACCGATCTGACGTTAGCTTTAACTAATCACTTTGGCCACTAGATTCTTTTTAATTTCTTTTGACTTTCACAATGTTTCTAGTACCATGAAAGCTGCTCTTGCCATTTGTATTCTTATTGTAATATTTTCTTCTGTTCTATCGTCATTATGTACATTCATGACAATGCGGTAGATTTTCTCAGTATGATGCGAGTCTTCGAAATGCCGCCCCTCCTTCGCTACTTATGCCACCCCCTTATGGTGCCACCTGATGTTGCCACCCCTCTGTATCATAGCACGGCATGGCCCTGTGTACATTGTTACCTAAATATGTATTTGATTACATCTCGTGAAATAAGGTGTAACCGAGGGATATCCGGCTATCGTCTGCTTGGTTTATTCTCATTATCCGTGTCCTTCGCCTATGGGCTTTTAGACCTGTTTTTGTGATCTCCCTCAGTGTGCGTAATTTTTCTTTCATTTGATTTCGTGCCTCGGCCAGGAGAGTAATGACATATTCGTTTTGATAGCTTCTGCTGGGTTACCATATGGACCAGCAGCTTTCCCATTCTTCAGGAGTTTCATATCTGTTCTAATTTCTACTGCAGAAGGTTTCTCATAGTTCTTATCGACTTTTTCGGGCTGAATATCTGGAGATTCTTTGGGGCGCACCTTTATTCAAGATTTTCTCATCGTTCTCAACCTTTCTGTTCATTTGATTTTTAATGTTGGTGTAAACTTCCCATTACTATTTTGGAAGAGTTCACGTGGTTTCCCTGCTATTTTTATTGTGCCTGTCTCCCTGGCCTAGGTTTTAGCACGACTTTCTCCGTAATCCCGTTTACCCACGTGGGATAACGCAGCGCGCGAGAATTGGTAGCGGTTCTCGCCGCGTTGATAACTCACGGGATAAGTGAGCCGGTCTCTCAGAAAACAATGGCAAACTACTGAAGGTAATCTTGCCTAGCAATTAACAACAGCGGTAAAATGCTGGTGTTGACAGCGATGTCCTGTAAAGAATATGCGAAAAAAAAATGATTGTAGCGCTGTAAAGGTCAGTGGGGTTTCCTTTCGCTGTTGCTACCTTTGCCTCTCCTACTGGACTTCTAAATATTGTCTTCTGAATTACTCAAACAGGCTTCATCTTCTTCTTCTTCTTCTTCTTCTTCTTCTTCTTTCTTCTTCTTCTTCTTCTTCTTCTTCTTCTTCTTCTTCTTCTTCTTTCTTCTTCTTCTTCTTCTTCTTCTTCTTCTTCTTCTTCTTCTTCTTCTTCTTCTTCTTCTTCTTCTTCTTCTTCCTTCTTCTTCTTCTTCTTCTTCTTCTTCTTCTTCTTCTTCTTCTTCTTCTTCTTCTTCTTCTTCTTCTTCTTCTTCTTCTTCTTCTTCTTCTTCTTCTTCTTCTTCTTCTTCTTCTTCTTCTTCTCCTTCTTCTCTTCTTCTTCTTCTTCTTCTTCTTCTTCTTCTTTCTTCTTCTTCTTCTTCTTCTTCCTTCTTCTTCTTCTTCTTCTTCTTCTTCTTCTTCTTTTCTTCTTCTTCTTCTTCTTCTTCTTTTCTTCTTCTTCTTCTTCTTCTTCTTCTTCTTCTTCTTCTTCTTTTCTTCTTCTTCTTCTTCTTCTTTCTTCTTCTTCTTCTTCTTCTTCTTCTTCTTCTTCTTCTTCTTCTTCTTCTTCTTCTTCTTCTTCTTCTTCTTCTTCTTCTTCTTCTTCTTCTTCTTCTTCTTCTTCTTCTTCTTCTTCTTCTTCTTCTTCTTCCTTCTTCTTCTTCTTCTTCTTCTT
Organism: Cepaea hortensis; assembly: GCA_963921405.1. NCBI lineage: Eukaryota > Metazoa > Mollusca > Gastropoda > Stylommatophora > Helicidae > Cepaea > Cepaea hortensis. The sequence goes on from OY992877.1 coordinate 103,502,044, forward strand.
CTTCTTCTTCTTCTTCTTCTTCTTCTTCTTCTTCTTCTTCTTCTTCTTCTTCTTCTTCTTCTTCTTCTTCTTCTTCTCTCTTCTTCTTTCTTCTTCTTCTTCTTCTTCTCTTCTTCTTCTCTTCTTCTTCTTCTTCTTCTTCTTCTTCTTCTTCTTCTTCTTCTTCTTCTTCTTCTTCTTCTTCTTCTTCTTCTTCTTCTTCTTCTTCTTCTTCTTTTCTTCTTCTTCTTCTTCTTCTTCTTCTTCTTCTTTCTTCTTCTTCTTCTTCTTCTTCTTCTTCTTCTTCTTCTTCTTCAGCGTTCCGAGCCATTGAGGTTCTTTGCTGCAGATACAATCCGTCTCCATTCGTCTCTCTGGTTGACCTTCTCTTGCCAGTCGTTGATTCTACTCGGAGTCTACGGTCATTTATTTCCTGAGTGTAAGCG